>JAJFZO010000391.1:0-7500 GCA_021397835.1 Moringa oleifera
AACTAAAGAGGTAGCGAGACTGACCGCAATTGCAGGAATAGGTTTACTTTCTTTCATTTCGTTCAAAAGTTGTCTAGGGCATACGGTCTTCTCGAACAGGGTAGGACGGTGCCTAAGCCTTTTTCAACTAATCGAAGAGGGTGAGCCGCCCCCATAAACCACGTATTCCTCACTCACCTAAGTCCTTCCGAATAGAAATGAAATAGAAGAAAACGTTCGCTAACAAGAAAAACGTGGTCCAAACATTCTTACCTCGCCTCTAACATTCTCTTAGGCTTCTGCCTATACCATAAGCTTATCCCTTCGTTCTTGCTTCGCGACTCGGCTCTAAAACAGGAAGAACTTCAGTGGGTCCTGATCTTTTGTCGAGCCCTGCTTTGCTTTCTGGTTTTCTGGCATTACTTAATAAAGGGTGAGGGTTGTTAGAATGATTTCGTTCTCTACTGGGCGAGCTTTAGAGAAGACTCCAAGCTTGACCCCTCCCACACAGGGGTGACTGGCTAGGGATGGGAGGAAGAATAGTCACCACACAAACTCTATACTTAAAAATAGCGTAAGAAAAAGAAGACAAAGGAATCGAAGTTCTCGAAGAAGCTGTTATAGCAACCTTTACCTGTTTGCTTCCTCCACCTATAGCAAGGGGACAAATCATCCTCTATGAAAGACTGAACCTACAAAAGCAAAGGACTGCTACAAAACCTTAAATCAAAATAGGGTTGGTGGTCTTCCGAGTGAAAAGATTCAAAAGTACTTTCGTAAGGCAAATCTCTAGCTCCAATGAAAGATGGAACCACCTCCGCAACAACTTTTGAAATTGTTGCTACTCCGTCTTCTGCGCCAACCGTTTAAGACACTACACACTACGCATAAAAAATGCCGCAGTTTCGGATCTATCGTCCAGAGAACACGATGAAGTCCTTCTTATTGGACTACCCCACCTTTAGAAATCTACCATATGAATGCCCAAAGCGAGGACTTCACTGCGCTACACGACTTTTATGATCTATGGGTCAATGTGTTCCCAGAGCAATGGGCAGATTCCCTCCGTCCGGTCAAGCAACTCAAACAAGAACAACTCATATGAATCCGCTCTCGTCTCCTGTCTCTCTTCTAACTCAATAACTCAGAAACAAGGAAGGCATCTCCTTTAACTCAATTCAAGATCCACTGAGGAGGCGAGCGGAGTGAGAGGGCGCCCGGTTCACTAGGTTTGACCACTGCACACGTACTCAATCACAGGAGTTTGATCCTGGCTCAGAAGGAAGAGCTAGAGGAAATGTTGAATTTGCATTGGAGCAACAAAGAAAGAGGGCAAGCTAAGTCCCAATTGCTCTAGCCCATGACTCAGTTGGAATTTGACCGTTGAATAATTTCAATACAGAACAAGCTGAAGAGTCTAGCCCCGAGATAGTTGAATAGAAGGTCCAGCCCCTGTCAAGTCTCTCTCTGGGTACAGCAATTATGTTACCTTCATAGATGATTATTCTCGGTGTACCAGGTATGCTACGGCACAAATCTAAAGCTTTGAATCGGTTTAAGTAATTTAAAGCGGCAAGTGGAAAAGAAGTTTGAATGTAAGATCAAGGTCTTCAGATCTGATTCAGGAGGTGAATATGTCTCTACTGAGTTTAAGAGGTTTCTCTCATCTAATGAGATTATACATTAACGATACTGTGCTTACACACCGCAACAAAATGGAGTGTCAGAAAGGAAAAAGAGGTTCAAATGCATGTACCACCTAAGTACTTATGGGCTTCAGCCAGCAGCAGCATATGTCATCAACAGAAACTCCATCTGATACCTACTACCTATCTATTATATACGATGAATGTGCAGCTAGGAGAGTTCTTTACTTTCAGACTTCAGCTTGGCCTACTTGAACTAACAACCATAAAGCAGAGACAGAGAGAGGTTGGTCTTCCGCGGTAAATAAAAGTACATTTTACCCGGTCTATCCGAAAGAAATCCAATTGAGTCCACACCTTACTGTACTATGGGTACCGGCCCCCTGAAACAGTGTCTGGGTGGCTAAGATCCGCTGCTGTTAACCAACAAGTCGAACTGGAACTAGCGTCTCAAAAGGAAAGCCCACGCTTCGTGGCTCAAGGTGATCGATTGGACGTACGGGCACTAATTAGCCAACAGGTAGAGAGTTCCTGCTCTAAGAATATCTTACTAGCCTAGGGAAAGAACTAAGGTAAGGCTAAAAACTCTTAAAGATAGATGGCATAGGAAGGAAGAACCACTGATAGTATTTCCAGCTCCTTCTTTCCGATCGATATACAAGGAATTGGGATAGGAGGGGAGATCTAAAAGCCTTTAGTCATCCGCTCCCTTCCGCCCTGGTTCAGGGCTAAATAAAAGACTAGCCCGAGGCTTACGTAGTGAAAAAGGGAACTAGCTCATCCCCTCAACCTCTTCAATTGGAGCTAGCTATAGAGCACACTTTTCTATGCTTTCTTTACTTACTCTAGAGGTCGGGTTCCCTTCAAAAAGGGGCTTCGTAGCTGACGCCAAGCACAAGCTACTTATTTCGACTGATTCCTTTTCTATTATCAAATCTGGAGTTTGAACATGTGCTCACTCGACGGTATGGTGGATAAGAGGTAATCTTTGGCCAGCCTTCAGCCAAAGAGGCACAACAGCGCAGCGAAATGAGATGGAAGGGCTCGAAAGCAAGAAAAGGTTCCGAAGCCCTTTGACCCAGTGCTATCTATGTTAGAGGACTGGTTGAATGAAACCATATCTCATAGAGAATAACTCGTTCCAGTACCGCTACCACTTCGAGTGCGAGAAGGAAGGCTGATGAAGAAGAAAAGAACTCGACTTTGCCAAAGACATATGAGGCATACTCAGATGAGTCTTCGTGTCCAGAAGTCTATACTACCTCCTAAATAGGACTCATTTGGTTAAGCAGTAGATCCAGCTTATGACTCTATTAGATAGACGATGCTCAGATAATCCAGTTCTCTAACGTTAACTAAGAAGACTATAAGAGGAGAAGTCGACTCATGTACTCTATCTACGAAACCTGCCGTGCCTTTCTCGTTGGGGAACGGTTCCATTTTATGGATAAATTAGTAGCCGAGAGATCCTCCATATCACTAGGTTGTTTCAAGCTGTACGAGTTTTCACCTAGCGCCTCGTGTATGGGCAAAAAGAAACTTATGTTCAAAATTGAGGATTTAATGATCCACCCTATTCTCAAGAAGGTTGGAGCTTCCATCATAGGAAAACAGCAAGCAGAAGGAGACCCACATGAGAGGTTATTTGGATTCATTCAAAAGAAAAGGTCACCTACAAGGGGAATAGGGTTGCTCTATTTTATCTTAATGGATATTTACTTAGTGCTGTTAGATGAAATTATTTATTCCGCGATTCGTGAATATGAACTGCAATTTAATGAAGAATTAGAAAGGCTCAAACCGGATCCAGGCGATAGCCATGAGCTCTTGCTTAACAAGGCTTCTCGCTTGATCTTCGAATCACGTTTTCCCCGTCTTTTTTGTTACAGCTTCAAATCCCTTCCTATCAGAGATGGCAAAGTCGTAAAGTTGCCTTTTCTCGGTAAAATTGCTTGTGATAGGATTTTCTTTCATAGATGGGAATTCCATTTGAGCAAAGTCCCAAAACACCGTATTTTTTGCTTCTTTTTGATCGGATTAGAAAAGCTCTAACTAGACTCTTTCTTAGTGGGAAGACAGCACCGAATCCGACGGGCACAGAAGAAAGGGGAAGGTATGAATGAGTAATATAATCTCTTCCATTGAGGGATTGCACCTACAGTCAGAATGAGATCTCTTCTTTCAGGTAGGTATCATATATAAGAGAACGGCTGCTAATAGGCCTCCTTGAAGCCTTGCTTACTTTACCAGGGGCAGCTCAGTCGAACTGATAAGCCAAGTGATCGGTACAGTCCTCACCACTCCATTTGGAATCTCAGGCCAAGTGAGAAGGGAGGAAACTTCTTGAATCACTTGTTTTAGGCTCGGGAAATGAAAATCATTGGTCCGGTAAAGTCAAGCGAAGGCGGATCAAGAGATAGAGTTGGGAAACCTCCTCTACTCACTGCGAGCACAGGCTAGATCACTAAATCCATTCCTAGAAAAGCTTTCACGGGACGGGACTATTGATCTTGATTCAATCTCAAAGCGGTCATTCATTCCTATTGATTCAATCTCTAAGCCTTAATGGGAAGGCCATGAAGGCCTAGCTCAAAGAAAGGAAAGAGTAGAGAAGTCGTGAGCTACCTCTATTCTATTTGAAGTAACGGATTCACCTGCCTGCCTTAGACAGAGACGAAGCCTAGCGCTTCGCACCTTCACTTATGAACTAAAACCATCCCACAGATCAGATTTCAAACCTTACTTGAGACTCTTTCTCGCCTAACATCTCTCCGTGCCTTATGAACATTGATTTGCCCTCGAGTAGCTGAACTAGGGGAACTCAAAACTAGCTACTAGGAAAAAAGACGGGGAAAATGAAATGAGAGCAGGATTGAACTATATTATGTTATGCTATTCTCCTGCCCCCAATCCCTTGCTGATGTGATGTGTTTTACTTCGCACTGACGCCATTGTGTTTGCGTGAAGCTCGAGAGTCAACAAATGCAGGAATAGCTCCTCTGATGACTCAAGCAGAGTTGGTTTATGATTCCCTGGCCTAGGTAAGGGTAAGGGTGCTTTCGGCTTTCGATATAGGAAGCAAGCAACCTGTTTGAGTCGTAATAGCTCCTGCCCTGGGCTTTTTAGATAGTTCACTCTGCTTCGGGTCGGGCCGGCTTTCGAGTTGAAACTCCGCTCCTCGACTTAAGAGCTTTAATAGCTCGTCTTCGGAGGTTTCTGGCTTTTGAGTTCCCTTTCCCTGTTTGAGAGAGCTCCTTGACCTGGGCTCTCAACGCTTATAGGCTTGTGGTATAGTTCAGTTCGTACTCGTATCAAGCTGCGGTCTCCGCCCCTTTCGATTATTAGTAGGGGCTCGTGCCTTCGTTCCGTCGGTATAGGTATACTGTCACCGCCTCGAAGTCCCGTCAATTGAGTGCCGTCAGTCAGTGTTCTCAAATCCCAGACCCCCCTAGTCTCCGGCGAGTGGAGGACGAAGGACGTTTCCGCTTTTCTGCCAAAGGAGCTCGTGTAATTCTCAGAAGAATACACCCACTAGCAGACGTTTTTGCTAAGAAGTTCTTTTACCAACAGCGCTCGCTGACTGAAAAGCTTTACTAATAGGGGGGGACTGGACACCGATACCGCCAAGATGGCATCAAGGGCGATTAAGTATGGCTTGCTTGATAAGGGAAACAGAAGACATCCCTCAAAGCCCCATTAACGCAAAACAACTCGATCCCTACGTTTTTAAATTACCAGAAGCTCTTAGCTACTCAGCTATACTATAATAAAGGCTAAGGGGTATTACTTGACTGAAAGAGTACTCATATTATGGGAAGCTTCCCCTTTTAACATCTGACAACTATACAGGTCAACATCGACTTAAGAAGCACGAATACATATAGTAGCTACCTCGGGGGAGGGATGATAGTAGTGTTATTTAGTTTTATGAGGGTAGCTGCCTATTGCAGGAGTTCCTGACCTGAAGGGACACCAGCAAGCTGCTACTGAATGTAAACAAAGTAAAGGGGATGGAATCAACTCAATAGAATTAGGTATTTAATATGACTTCTGAAGTGACTAAACGAAGTTAAGGATTGATTCAATACCAAATCCCAGATCCCTATAGACAACTAATGGTAGGGGCCCCAACGCCCATCGTGAACTACGTTCATTGCTCGGGCAATGAAAGACCTTGTCTCTTTTGAAGGAAGACCTGTGCGCTTTCCCTTTGGCGGGCCTATAATCGCGAGTGAATCCTTTGTGCCCAGAAACTACTACTTCACCTGATCGGCAACCCTGGGATTCCTAGTGAAAACTACACCTTCATCTCGATCAAAGGTGGGATCCCAGATCGCTTGAAGCTTCCTATTCGCCTTTCGGGGGGTCCCCCGTTGATAGATAGGGGCAATCATCTGCGCCAGTGTATAGTATAAAAAGACATTTGAAATTCTTACAGTAGCGAGGAGAGCTTATGGACAAAAAATGAGGATTCCGGCGGCTTTTGCCACTTACTTATGATCAGTGTTCACAAGAGCGAGACGGTTCAATGTCTTACAATGTTCAAGCAGCATTCTTGTCGGAAGGATTTTTTAGGAGGCCCGGACACCTACCGAACATCCCTGAAGGATGGAACAAGATGATGAAGAAGGCGGCGAAAGTATGGAGGAAAATCTTGAAAGAGAACAAGGAGATCCCTGAAAAGGGGGAGGCAAGGAAGTAGTAGAGGAGACAACCCGCTCTTGAACTTAAGACTGACTATGCGCGTCGCGTCTTCGATGACGCAATCTTGGACAATTGTTTTGATGAGCTGTCACTAAACTAAAAAAGAGAGAAGAGAAAGAACTGGGAATTGGCGCCTGGTTGCTTGCTTACCAAGCCATCCTGGCAAGCTCCTCCAGTTCTATTATTATTCTTGACTTGACTTATTATAAAAACTACTCACTATCAAAATGAAAGACGATCGATTATCTACCCAAGAAGATAGAGAGTCCCACATACGAGAAAAGGTCACAAATAGAGTTGAACCAAGTAAGATTGCAAAGGCATAATGATAGTAGGGTCGGGATATCCCCGCCCTCCGAACCGGACGTGAGGGTCTCCCCTCATCCGGCTCTCTGCAGGGGAATCTCCACTCACTGCTTCCCCTAATATCCTCCCTTTACCACATCATGGGGGTTTACAGGAGATCCCAGAGGCTCGCTCGGAAAGGCTGCTATACCATACCTTTTGACTCAACTCTACTCTAGTAGTCACTAGACTCACTATAGTAGTCCGTCCGGCTGCTCTTGCTGAAATCATTACTCTTCATTTTCCCGTGCTCTAGCAATTGCGCTCCCTAGACCACTACCATGTAGTTAGGTAGGGACAATCAATCCGTAGTGACGGGAATAACGGAATGAATGGGGATCCCTATCAATATAAAAATGAAGAATATATAATTAGAGTTTTCTCCCTTTTGATCACTCAATAGATCTATCTGGTCTGATACGGTACAGTACAATACGAGACGATGGAATGCAATGGGATAGATGGTAGAGGGATGCCTGCGCCCAAAAGCGATGATTCACTTGTCCCCTTGTCCATAGGGACCCCGTGGCATACAACCGAAACGACTCCCGCTAGATAGCCGCCCCTATCTCTCTTTTTACAGCCTCGTGGACGGACGAAAGAAGGGAAGTTAGAGAACGGGGCAGTGAAGGCTCGCGAAGTAGACAGCAAGCAACAGCTTTTCAGCCCCCTTTACTTTCTATTATATTAGTAAAGGGAAGGGGACTCTATCATGATCTTACGAATCTTTAGATCTCAAAATTGAAGAACGGGCTCTTTTGCTCGCCCTTATCTCTAAAGGGGCGTAAAGCACTTCACTCGCTAGGGGATGGGATTCATTCACTTG
>JAJFZO010000391.1:10000-27161 GCA_021397835.1 Moringa oleifera
GTTTCCATCCCCCCGTGAGAAGGTAGAGAGCAAAACCACCCCAGAAAACCACTATTACGATGCCCCTATTAGTCAAGCATGTACTTCTTGCAAGGCTTGCTGAGCTTCGTCATGTGACAGACATCGCAAAAGTAGTCCGTCGAACTATCGCCGATGGAGGGCATAGTAATAGTATACGATTTTTTAACCCTGATGGGTTTCGCAGTCGACCATTTGATAGCCCTGTTCCTGAATATACAGAACTAATAGGGCTTCGATGAGCCCTAGATGTAAAGGGGTTCTTGAACCCTTCTAAGCAATTAGAAGAGCGCGGAATTTGACCTCCCTCAAATGGATGGATCTGGGATTGATTGTGGAATCCAAGCAGAGAGAACCCGGGGCGGGCAGGAAGATAGGCTAGGCGGAGTAGTCGCTCTGGAGCAGGTTCTTCGACTGGATCAATGCATGTATGAATCCTAAAATAATCCCGAAGGTCTAGTCTAGAAAAAACTCGGATTTGGTTGGGTTAGCTTTTTGGTAGGAAAGGCGGTCACAGGAAGAAATGCCCTACCAATGAATAGATTAGTCTACTAACGTCAACAATCTCTTTCTTCATATACGATACCGTCCGGTTTGATATCCGAAACTATAGATATGACACAAGAAAGAAAGATAGATATTCCCATGGTAGGAATAGGACAGTTGCACTAAGGAAGAAAGCTAGAGATTTTATAAAGGTAATAGGACAGGGTTCCAAACCTGCCTTAGTCCAAAATAGGGCGCAAGCTAAGGACATTACTATATGAATGAGACTTCATCCTTATCACAACCTCAAATTCCAAAAATGCTCCTCTAGTCCCGAGCTTGGTAAATAACGCCGTAGGAAAGAAAAACTTTCTTCCGGCCTTTAAGTGATAGGGGGGAGTCACTCTTGCGTTCTCTCTCTTGGGTGGGTCAGTCTCGCTTTCTCTTGTCGGTAAGTATATCTGTCGTGGTATTGCTGTCGTGCCGCGCCGTTCCAGTAGTCTTTGTGAATTAATTGTTTTTTTGAGGGGAAAGTGCAAAAAGGTAAATAAAGACCGTAGCCAAAGCCAAAAGCAAGGGATTCCCCGGGCCCGAACGAGAGCGAAGGGGGCAGGGCAGGTATTCTCATAAAAGAAAGAAACGAGAACAGGCAGGGAGGTAAGAGCGAGTAAGACTAGGTTATAGCAAGACAACAGAGGTTAGACAGCTCTTACCGGAGGAAGAGGTTTCGGGTCATCCGTCCCCTTGACCCAGACACGAACTAATCTTTCTCTCTTTCGAATGTATGCCCGGTTTTCGTCGAATCTTTTTTCTTTCTTTCGAAAACAAACCGTCTTGACATGATGAATAGTGGTGCCCACCTGCAGAGCGTAGTCCTCCCTGCAGCCTTTGAAGTATACTCTTCCTCGAGTGCCCCAAAGCCTTTTTGCAAAAGGAGTAGGTAGCGAGATAGATGACTAAAAGTTAATTATAAAAGCGGATGATCTTTTCCCTTTACTAGTAAAGGGAAAAGCCCTTTCTATCTTATTAGTAAAGCCTAAACGCCCTGCAATCAAACTCAAGTTTCGCCTTTTTACAACCAACCTTACTAATAGAAAGGGGAAAGATGCGCTCAATCCGTTGCTTCTTTCTCCAACTTAGGAGTAGGGGCTGACGAGCCTTTTCCGCAGGCTGCTATGCTAGTTGTAGCGCGCTAGCGCTTTACTAATAAGATAGAAAGATAAAGGGGACTCTATCATGATCTTACGAATCTACAACTCTTTTTACTGAGCGAGACTCTATCCGGATCTAAAGAATTCGCCAAAGAGCCTTCTTCTAACTAGGAGAGTCAGCAAGCTACCGGAAGCGAAGCTTCTGGCTCCCCCTTTGAATTTCCAATTCCTCCTTTTCGTTCTACTTAGGTGGAGCAATCCGAACTCTCGACAGAATATAAAAGAGGTTTTTATTCCTGTGTAGACACCTCAACGAACTCATGTGGACACTCCTCAGCCCGAGGACAATTTCTCAAATACACATTAAGATGTTGACCCGTTTTTCTTTTCTTTGCTGATTCCTCTCAATGAAATTTGCCATGTTGCACTAAGTTACTTACGGATGTATGCATGCAGTCCGGGAACACTTTGGGGTGAACACCCATCCGAACAAGTAGGGTCAATAGTTCAGCATTTAGGCCGTAACATTTAGCAACAAAAAAAGTTTTTAACCCAACAAGTGCTCTCCGAACCAAGCTAGATAGTCTCCTATCACTAGGCTCACCAACCAACCTGGACTTTTTTTTTATTATTCCTACCGGATATCAAAACCATAAGGATTGTTTCCAGCCATGAGTTCCCATATGACATAAGCGCTCTTGGGTGGGCTGGGCCATTCCATCAAATCTTTGAGAAGGGGCCCAATCTCGTATTTGATGGTCGGCGTGGCGATAGGCTTCGCTTCTACGACTGCCTCCCCAGCCGTTGCAAACACTGAGCGAGAACGGTAAGGGGCGCACAAACAATGTCGTTGCGCGGGGATGCGATTCGCCAAGCTGGGGCAAACAAAGCCGTCCGGGGTTGGTGGGGCGGATTAGGAATGCGAAGGCCTTTCCTTCGAAAGGAGACCCGGGAAAGAAAGAGCTATGCTATTGACCGACCTTTTCGTAGTGACTTCGAATCAATAGGCCTCTCCTTTTTTCTCATTTTGTTTGAGGCGGGCCGAATAGAGAATGAAATGTAGAAATAGGGGAAGGGTGGAAAACCTTTTTTTTGGTTTAAGGGCTGCTCGCCCTACCGAAATACCAAAGGCTTTCGAGGCCCTATTACACGACCTAAAATAAAAAAAGACTTTCAGTAGCGCCCTTAGAATCTAAGCCTTTTTGAAGCGCCAGTAGTTGTAGCTGTGGGTAGGGCTTTCGTTCTTATCGCTCCGGGTTCCGATCTATATGACCTCCGGGCGGTACAAAGTACACCTCTTCCGTAGAGGCAGGTAGTAACCTAACCTTTAAGAGTCTGGGGGGAGCCCTCTCTCTTATCTATCAATGGAAAGATCTCCGTGCGTGGCGTAATAAAGAATCCTAGAAAAGATCGATTGAGACTCCCTCCCCGGTCCCACGAAGATCTCTACGTACTTGTCCAGTCCAGGACAACTGAGATCTTCCGGTCTGCGTGCGTGGGAGCAGCTCAAACAAAGAAGAGTCTGGTCTGAATTCAGGCCCCGCCCGCCCGTCTGCTGCTAGGCCCGGGAATGGCGCCAGGCGAGGGCGCCGCTATGCCCCGCTGCTCTGCTGCGGCCGGCCCCCGGACTATGTAAAAGAATCGAGAACGGGGCGGTCTCGCCCATAGTGGTTCCTCCCGCCTTTGGTGATTATCCAAACAAATAGGCCTAGATCTATGCCCCTTAATGAATCGAATGGTCCTTCGACCTTCATTTGATTCCGACGGCCGGCATAGATCTCATGAGACCCGCCCACTATTACTACGAAAAAAGCCCTGCCCCTTTCCTTCGCTACTAGGAAAGTAAGCAACCTCTATTAGCGCCGGACCTTGAGTCGAATTGATCGTGTCATGTGCAACGTCCATCAATGATGGTTCATTAATGTCCATTGATTTAGACTCCTTCCCCCTTCCCAACTACGAAAAAGATCGAGAGGAGCCCGAAAGTCCCCAAACCAAGAACGGAAACGGAAGCCTTTCGATTCGCTCCCCATTCTCTCTTAAATAAAGCTCGCCCTCGAGCCCTGGGCAGGTCGGCCGGGTCTTTCCCAGTTGTTCTGTTCCCGCCACGAGAAAGACGCACGGAAGAGGTATGCCCAGCGCGCGGAGGATCCGTTGAGAGTTTCTGTTGTCTCGGTAGGGAACTGTACGATCTTTTCCCCTATTGTATTGAATCAATAAAAAAAGAGGTCAGTGCTACGGCCCCCTATTGTTTGATCCAATATTGACCGGGGACGAGCCCCGACTTCCATAGGTCCTTGGTTTGACCTCCCGTAGTGGTCCTTGCTTTTAATAAAGCGGAGCGGGGCCAATTTCTCGTACTTGCTCCGTGTGCCCCCCTTTCGTCGAGTGCCCACTGGGCTGTTGGCCTACCAAGTACTTGCCTGCTGCTCCTGCCGCCCGCTTGACGGGCTCCGCGCTCCTTATCCTTACTGTTCTCTCTGCTGGGGCCCCTCCCATTGCTCTAGCCATAAGCTATGGCAGCTCCGGCTCGCAACCACAGGGGCCCGCCCTGCGAGGCCAGAGTGGGCTCAGCAGTCAGCCTCCATTCGAATTACGTTAGGGGGTCTTTCGCTTTTGCCAGATCTAGAGAGATACTACGAGTCCTCCGTCCCAGATTCCATCGCCGCGGCCATCTGGTTCACCGGTACTACCAAAAAGTCTCATGCTTACGTTACTGTTATTGATGGTTTTATTATTTTGGACTACGAAGACCCCGGTCGTGCTTCTGGTTTCCATTCCCATCATCATATTGATGATAAATCTCCTCGTGCTCTGCCATAAGAACTTGGAGTCCGTATCATGGTGAAGGTAAGGTAACGCTGTGATTCTTGCTCAAAAAACAGACCGAACGCGTTCGAGTTATTAGCTCGTCCGACCCGGCAGCATTCATGAGTCGCTCGTTCAACTGTCCCTCGGAGACACGGTCGAGAAGTACCATGCATGGTTGCCCTCCGTCCTTTCTTTCTCTCGGTCCCACCCATAAAGATACGGCTCAGCCAAAAAAAGTGAGCGCCCCTGCGCGAGCCTTATTTTATTAGTAAAGTCAAGCTTTGGCTCCCTAAAGACTAAAAAAATGAATCAAAAAAAGGGGGGACTTATGCAACGGGCTATGCCACCCAAACCAACTGAGGGAAGTCGCATCCGTCCCATCGCAAGCACCTACAATGTCATGATCACATTGGTTTACCCTTTTTTCTTTGGTAGTTCAACGGACGGTCGCCCCTCCAACAAGAAAAGGTATAAATATGGAAACTTCTCTGCCATTTGAATCGGAGAATTTATGAAGGAAATCGGGTTTTAAATTTCCAGAAACCACACGATTATATAGCCAAAGGGAATACGCCGCGCCTAAAATCATCCCAAGCGCTGCTAATGTGGCTACTAAGCTATTTCTTTGGAAAGCTCCTACTGAGATGGGAAATTCCCCGATAAAGCTGCTAGTACCAGGTGAACTCATATTGGCCAAAGTAAAAGAAAAGGAAATGGTAGAGAGATTCGGCATGGTGCTCACTAAACCTCCGTAATATCTAACAAGTCGAGTCTTATGTCGGTCATATAGAACACCAACACATAGAAAAAGGGCTGAAGGAACCAGTCCATGACTTAACATCGGTGGAATGCTACCTCCAATTCCCTGTATGTTCGATAGAGCGAAAGATTCCTCCCCACTGATCGGAGTACGCCGATTACCCCCCGAACCGTACAAGATAGTTACCACCTATCATACGGCTTTCTAACTTCACTTCTTTTTCTGGTCGTTCCGCTCTGTCGATCGATGGTAGTATAAGAGATCTGTAACCTCCCGAAATTCTTTATATAAGGGTTCCTGCTTCCTACCCATAGTTAGCATCTATCTCCCCGGGTCATACTTGAGTATCACATCGTAGACCCCCGCCCCAACTCTATCTTCCTTATCAGTGAACCGGAACATAGTGCGTAGGTACTCTTCAATGCAGCGGGGACGAGACGACGTGACATACTACGATCACGTACAAAAGTGCTGCCCTTCGGCTCGGCAATATGGAACCTCTCAACAGCTCCCCCCGTTCCTTTATGAGGTCTTATCGGGATAGGTAGGCCCAAGCCTTTCCCTTCCCCCCGACCGAGCAGTAGTTCCTCACGGCTGAAAAATAGGAGTTTAGGCCGTAAAAGAAAGGCACCGGCCCCATTCTCCCCCCCCCACTGGGATTTTGCTTTCCTTATCTACGTGCGCACTGCGTCAGCACTGGCGAAAAAAAAGTCGGCTTTACTGAGGAAGAAGGGGCGGGCCGGGTGCTTGTGGGCCCCCTCTGCAGCAAGTGCTTGTTGGACCCCACCCTCGTTTCGTTTCTCGAGAGGGGGCCGGGCTGTGTTTCCCCCGCGGCCGGCCAGTGGCGGCAGAAAACGAACTCGGGCGGGCTCCGCGCGGTTCGCGTTTTCTTGTGTTGAGAGCTTCTCATTCTCTTATAGAAGCCCGCGTCCACGCCGGGGACGGGTAAAGCCCAGCTTAGCAGCAGGGAGCACTGAGCAATGGGGGGGATGAGGGCGACTCCGCCCATAGGTTGGACCACACCACAGGCTGAAGTCCTTCCACGGCAGGAGAAGGGCAGGGCAGCGTCCTCGTTGTCGGACCGGAACAAGAAAAGGAAGCTAGTCGTTGGAGGGAAGACAAGGCTCGTGGATCCTCCGGAACCACAAAAGAGCCTTACTCTATAGGGGCGCTAGCGCGCTACAACTAGCACTTTGAAGCCAGCTGAAAAACGGATGCGCGCTACTAGCGCGCAGCGGCTTTAAAGCTTTACTAATAGGGCTTTATAGAGAGAGGTGAGTAAGGGGCTCGCTTCGCTTTTGTTGCGGAGCTCGCTGCCTTCCCACCCCTGCTTAGCGTTCCACTTGTGATTCTGGATGCAGTGGAGGATTTTGATAAATGCGCCCGAATGTTCCCCCTCCCCCCATAAGACCCTATTTCTCTTTCCTTCTCGAGAAAGAGAAAGAAGAGAAGAAAGGATTTCTTCTCTTCTTTCATGTGAGAACGGCCCTATCTTGTATCGAAAGGGTTTTCGTGCTATACACCACGTTGAGAAAGACCAACCTCCTATGTACCGTACCATTTTTTTACCTCGAAAGGGAGGTCCTCCTTATGATGCTACGGTCGGCTGTCCGAAGTGCAAGGGGTAAACTCGGACTCGGATAGGATTGTGCGTTCGGGCCCTTCGGGTGTCATATTTTGGCCGAGTTTACCGTACCCCCGGCCCTTATGTTACGCGACCGTAATATTTTCTTACGTTCCACCGCTGTTACGCCAGAAAAAAAAGGTTCCACACGAGCTCTCGTTCTGCGGCGTGGTGGCAGGACCGATAGGGGATTGGCTCCGGGTGTAGATAGGGTAAAATCCGCAGGGGTCATGCAAATACATAGGCCCCTTCCCTTCTCTTTTGGATAAATGGGGTGGTTTAGAAGGCGCTTTCCGATCTACGGTCCCTCGGAGCGAAGGGTTAGGCAGGTAGTATGGGCCCTCTGACTTCCAGCTATGTGCTGCGCGGCTCCCGCGAAGCGAATGAAGGGAAGCTCTTCGAGCTTACGGGTGAGCTTACGCTTACTCTCAGCCTCTTTGATTGGTAGGCGGGCGGGCTAAGCCCCCTACTTAAGATTCCATTCATAAGGGTAATTTTTTGTTGTCGTGACGCTTTGGTTAGGCCGACTACTACTATACTATAGGCTACTTCTAGCTTCTATAGTGGCCCTTCCACTTTGGTGTAGTTTTAGTTTGTATTTGTACTGAATGAATATATCAAACCAAACAAAGGCGAGCAGTATAAGCCCTTCTCCGGCCTGGGAAAAGCAGCGAACTCTAGAAGCTAGGGCGTTATTCACCTTTGGACACGAACACTATTCCGTTCTCAGCGGAAACCCGCCTTAGAAATGGAACGTCGACTTATCTTATTGCCGTTCAATCTAAGACAGCGCTGATAGCTTGTAGTGAACAGCCCCCTTATGAAACCAACCGAAAGCAGCCTTTGGTACTTAAGTAGTTAAGGCGCTATTTAGCCCTTGCAACTATGATAGAAAGCCGTTTGCTTGTTGCCAAAGCCTTCGCCTTTCTTTTGAATCAAAGTAGGCCTTTTTAAGGGAAGCTACCGCTTATACGACAGCTCCGCTTCCTCGTCTTGCTTCTGGCAAAGCTTCTACTTTGCTTGCTTCTCTCGCGCTTGCTTGCGCGAAGGCTTAAAGTCCTTTTCGCTAGGTCCAAAAGCTTCCGTCAAAGCGAAAGATCTGATCCAACAGAAATCCCGCATATTGAGCGCAGCTGATATGCGGCTACAGCTAGGCGATCATATCATGCCATAAATTTTATATGTATAGAGAGATCCCCTAGATATACAGATAGAATAGATGTTTATGGATAGACAGACATTCCATTGATTCTTAGTTTTGGGGCTGAAAAAGCTCGTCGATTCAAATGAATCATTCTTCTGGTATCTCTTCGCCCCCCGAAACTGACCCACAGCACAGCGCCCATTCGCTTCGCGCGCGGGAAGGCAACGAAGTTCAGTTCATGAGACCGCGGCGGAGTGGAGCAGCCGCGACACTCTTTTTCCTTAGCTGGATCTCGCTGGTGCCACCTAAACGGTAGGTAGGCGGCGGATGTGTGACGTTTGGAGTTGTCGTTCGTGCACCTGTCCCCAATGGAAGAATGAGTGATCCGTTCCCCTGCGGATCATGGCCTTACCACTCGGTCCCCGATGGCCAGCGGGGGATTCGGTATAGCAGCTCACGTTTGTTTGCGCTGCGCGTTTCCGCTGGACTGGACACGTGTTAGCTGTAGGAAGTATGGTTCCGAAAGTGACTTCGGTTCGCCAGTTCAGGCTCAACTCCTCGCTTTACGTTAGCGGACCTACAGGTCGGGCCGGGGCTCTGCGCTCTTTCTTTCTGTGTGGGACGATGCCGGGGAGAGAAGGGAATGCGTCGAGGCGGCGAACAACAACAAGACAACTAAATTTTGTTCCCTCCATGAGATGAGCCCAGTGCATTGGACCGATGGATAAGAGAACTGAGCTGGCCCAAAAAGCGCTTGGGCGCTCTACGTACGATGTAGACTCCATCAGATACATATCGATTTCTTTCTGATGGATCAAGAATAGATAGTTGTCTCATCAATAGATAGAAATAGGGGATTTCCCCTTATTATTGATAGATTCCCTCTCTATCTATTCCTACTCTTTCGATCTATCAGAACAGATCAGGCTATCTATCAATCGATTTGAAAATAGCACGTTCATATCGCTTTTCGTTCATTTTCGCCACGCCAACATAGCCGCCATAATAAGAAGCAGGCGAAGCAGCTATAAGCGCTCGCTTCTAGCCCTTTCATTCTTATTTACGAATGAATTTGGGAAAGCCAACAGAAAGATTCGATTCTGACTTCGTGGAGCCGGTGCTGCTGTTGCCTGCGCGTAGAGCCGTCCCCCACTCCCGTCCGGGGGCGCTAAGGGGCTTTTGTTTTTGGAACAGACGGCAGTGTTTTGCTGACGCCTCGAATCAAGCTTTTTTTTGTTGCGACATGCTATGTTTTCTCCCCCATTGCTAGTAGGTTGATGGGTCGCACGCCCGGCACACATGTTTTGGCCTTGTGTGTCCATAACTCAAAATAGGTGACCTAACAGCCGCCGCCCGACTAAACATACCAATAGTCACCAGATTCATATGGGCTACTGAGGAGTAAGCAATGATCTTCTTAAGATCGATCTGTCTTGAAGTGGTCAAGGAAGTATATATTATAGCAATCGCGCTTAAAGTATAAATGAAAGGAGTAGAACAAAGTGTCGCTTCGGGAAACATGGGTATTGAAAATCTTAAAAACCCGTGGGTTCCCAATTTTGAAGGAATTCCTGCCAAGATGACGGATCCTGCCGTAGGTGCCTCTACATGAGCTTCGGGTAACCAAATATGAACTGGTACCATAGGCACTTTGACGGCGAAAGAGGCGAAAGAAGCAATCCATAGAAAGATTTGGCGCCGCTCACTAAATTCTGTGGTTAATGATATTTGTAAATCGGTGGTTCCTGTTTGGAGAAGAATCAACAGAATAGCTAATAGCATAAAAACAGATCCAAGTAAAGTATAAAGGAAAAACTGATATGCTGCCTTGATCTTTCTTTGTCTCGAACCCCATACCCCTATAATAATGGTAGAGTAAGGGGTGGCCCCAAAGCGGAATTGACCGGTGGTGGTTGGTCGAAGCTCCAGTAGGTAGCCACTCCCTTCTCAGGGAACCGTACGTGAGACTTCCGCATCATACGGCTCCGTCCCGAGCTTCCGTCGTCGGCCCTTGTCATTAGACCACTATCTATGCATGTATTTTCAGCCTGGACTCTCGAATCTTTTGCTTTTCGGGTGGTGGCGAACAATGCAGCTTGCGTTGCGGGAGATGCCCGCCCGTAGGGCCCGGCCTGCTTCTCGCCCGAAAGAACCGCTCACTAGCTAGCCGGACTAGTGGGGGGCCCTATCTGGAGACATACTGAAAACCATACCTTTCGAACCGAACGCAACGCCCGTCTTCCAAATCAAAAGAAAAATGGGCTCGTTGGGAAGAAAGATGGAGTGCGGCCTGTAGAGCACATGTAACGCACAGTCGGGTTGCTCACGCAGCGGATCTCTCTATCTATAGATAGAGAGAGAGAGATGTGAAAGTAATAGCCTTATGTTATGGCCGCCCCCCGACTTACGGCCTTTACGCTACTACTACTGTGATGTGAGCGGTTCAAATTGGTTTGATCTTTCCCAATTATCCTGGCCGGAACTTGTACGCAGCACTTATACGGAGGTGCATGCATAAAGGTTTGGAACTCTTTTCTTATCTGAGAATCTTAAGGGCAGGACCCTACCCTATTCTCGAACCCTCTGCCGAGCTTAACCCTGCCCGCATTTCCTTTTGAAGGGGGCCAAAGAAATGTCTCCACCTGCTGTCAACAGTCTTTCTTCGGAATTATACTGAACGGGTCGATCCTCCCCTCCCGTTTGTTTTAGCAACTTATCCTAAGGTCTCCTCGCCAAGAGCTCCCCGGCGACGACAGAGGAACCAACCCGCCTGCTGTGGCGGGGCGGCTTTTTTCTTTCACAATAAGACCTGGACGATTATCCCTACCCTCGGTAGCTTACGAGTTTACGTCCATCCCTGGTCGGGTACAGTTTCCTTTCGATTTCTCCCTTGTAGCCGTTACCCGAATTCGCGCAAGTGTGTCCACACCCCCCCAAACTGACTTGACGAGGAATCCATTCTCGCGAACAAACACAACCCCTACACACACCTAGGAGCACCCCTTCCTGCATATCCATACAAGACCCGAGTAGGTGGGTCGAGGTCCTACGAGGTACCCACTACTCGGAGTACCCTCCCAAAAGGAAAAAGATGTGTCTGTCAGGTTCGGTTCTTCTTAGTTGGATTGGGCGGGTTCGACCAGAAATGCTATGCTTACACACAAGACTACCCCTCTTCCCGAAAGCTTCGCGGGGACTACTTTACGGCGACGGACGACCGCCCGTAGGGGGTTTACTGCACAAGGCCCCTGCAGAGGAAAAGCTTTATCCCAGCGAATATAAGATGCTCAGCTCCGCACAACATAGGGATTGGCACGCTTTCGGGAAAAACATAGAATAGTAGAAGATCCAGCATGCGGAACACGGCGATCATTAGAAATTCACGAATTAAAGATGCTGTAATATACTCTTTCCCATAACTTCTCATACCAGACCAACCCACTGAAATGCAAATAGGGATCAGAAATGTGGTCAATATCACGAAGAATAAAGAGATACCGTCTATACCCAAATAAAAATTTATGTTTTCATAAGGAAGCCATCGAAGGCTTTCCACAAATTGAGATTTGGCCGTAGAAGGGTCGAATTGTATCCGAGGAACAGGAGAATACAAAAAAGTAATAAGAGAGGCACACAGACCAATTAATCGTATCGGTCGTATTCTTGAATTTGGAATGAAAAGAGGAGTAATGCTTCCTAGCACGGGACAGAGAATAGGACCACTTAGATCAGAATAGCATTCACAGAAATGTTCTAACATAGAGTAGAATCGAACATTGAAGAGATTAGTTGACAACAGTAAAAAGATGGGCGCCTAATTCCAATACAATAGGGGTCTATCAGTGCAAGTCAGCTGAACACCGTGATTGATGAGTGGGTAGGTGGCTTAGGTGCACCTCTCGCCCAGTAAGAAGTAATGAGGCTAGTCTCCCCCTGGAAGTAGTGGGGCCCCCTTCCCGCGTATGCGCCTTTTTTTATATTCTTTCTATTTTATTTTAATAACAAAATGTGCCCAATCGAAAAAACTTTTTCTTTATGGAACACATCTTTTTATAAGTATGAGACGCGTGGGCTTCCCCTTGAGTCAACTCCTCCACCATTTTGGACAGCTTGTGGGGGCTGTAGTCGGTCTTCCGATTCGTCAGAATGGAATCCGAAATAATGGCATCCCTGTGCTGCACCCAAAAGTCAGAGTGGTCGGGATCCAATTCCGACATACGGTCCACGATCTGCCTTTTCAATTGAGCGGTCTCCCGCGCTTGATTAAAAAGTGCATCTGGATTCGTACCTGGGGGAGAGTTTGCTATCAAGCGCGGAAAAATATGCTCCTCTATCTGCTCCACCTCTTGCTGCGGCAGGTCCGAGGTTGAGGCAGGCTCCGGCTCATCAGCTGGAGGAAGATTCAAATCAAGCAAAGCTGGAGGCAGATTGAGATCCAAAGGGGGTCGACCCGAAGAGCTTGATGCGCCTCCAGCCCCCGAAGGAGCCATCATGTTACACGCGCTACCGCTATCCTCGAGAAGCAAAAGACCTGCCAGTAGGAGACCAAAGCAACCAAGTCTAGAAAAGAGGAAGTGGATGCCCTTTGCTAGTAGCATGGACTTGACTTTTATAAAAAGCGGAAATAAATCAATTCCAATAAATAGAAATGCCCAGTATACTAAAAGAACTAATAAGAAAACGATCGAAATTCTAACCAAAAAATTTCTCATTCGAAGACTCTTGTTACTCATATTAGCACCCTTACTTTCTACAGTTCTCCTTGGTTTTATCACAATCACATTTGTTTCCCTCTTCGTTCGGCTGGGAAACTGGCCGTTTGTTTTTTTTGTGCTGATGGTCATGATGCGTTTACTTCTTTTTTTGGTTAGGTACAAGAAAGACATAAAATAGGGCCCCGTGAGAGATCCGATAAAAAAACAAAAGTAGAAAAGAAAGCTAGACTTTTTTTTCAAATGAATAAAATAAATAAAAGACGAAAGAAAAAGATCAAGCATAAAAAACGGATTCCAAAAATAAAAGTACGACATAATGAGAAATTTACCAGTAAAAATTATAGCGGTTCCTAGAAAACGTCCGAAAAAAGCAGCTCCGGCACCTATTGATTTAGCACCCTCTAACATCTCGAGAAAAGAATTCTCGTCACCGTCACGCTTTTTCATTCACTTTGAACTTCAAAATTACTCGTCGATTCTTCCCCTCGTTCCTTTTATCTTGGCCATCTCACTTGGTTTGCCACGGGCATTCTTTGTACCCACGGTGCGGTACCCAAAATTTAAAAATCAAACTATAACTACATCAAAAACCTCTATTCCTGACGTGAGCGGACGCATTTTGCCTGGCTTATGCGGCTTTGGAATAAATGATCGAAACATCGGAGAAAAACGAAAAGAACCTGATTTCATTCCCTTTTGAATCTCAAAGACACGAGATGCAGACAAAGATGAATATTTTTTAGACCCCTTTTCTGTATTACATTTTCTATCGAATTTCCAAAGTCTGTTGATTTCTGAAAGCACTCGATCCATCAAATTCGAAATAGGAACTTCCATTTGTGGAGTTGTATTCATTGTTTTTGTCATCGTTGTTTTTTCTTTTATTTTTCTTTTTGGTAGTACAAGAAAGATAGAAGTAGTAGTTGTTTGTGACAGCAAGTGAATTTCAGGTTTGTTGGGCGTTGGAGAACGGCTGATTCTTTCTCCTTTCTTTATTTATATACGAGATATGTAAGGAAGAGGCACACTCTTTCAAATAAAGGGCAGTGAAAAGAAAACCCGACTTCCTACACAACCTGACTACCTCCCGAGCGAACAAGTAGGCCGAAATGCGATGTTCCTTGGACAGACCATCGTGAACAATCAGTAGGATTTTGTTTAAAATCCCACAGACTGTCCGGGGGCTTCGGAAGACCCCCTGCCATCGGACACACGAGAGCGAGATTGCGCTCAGGTGCGCCTAAAGTCTTATCTCTGACATCAGCAGGAAGTTGACTGAGATCCATTTTGCAGGGATCTATGGGGCAGATAACAGGGATGAGACTGTTTTGGATAATTAAAAGGAAAGGTTTTGGTTTTGAGATGGAGGTCTAGTGAGGAAATCAGGGATGACATTGGTGGTCCCCTTTATATGCTTGGAATCAAAACTCCATTTCGAGAACCATTCAGCCCATCTGAGTAATTGCGGATGTGGTAGAATCTTTTGCTTGAATTGTAACATCTTTTCCAAAGATGACATATACATTTCTACCAGGCCTACTAAATGGAACTGAAATTTCTCGATTCCCCGCTAAGATTTCCTTGAAAGTAGAGTGATAATGCTGTTCAGATTCTTTGAACTTACCGCTTTTGTAGCCACAAATTCTTCTGACTCCATCTTTTTCTTCCAACAGTACAGCTCCCCAGTATTTGTCACTAGCGTCAGTCTGCAAGATTCTCTTGCCAAAAAAAGGAATCTGCAAAGGTGGCAATTGTTGAGCATGTTCTTTCAGAGCTCGTACTGCTTTGGTCTGCTTTTCACTCCACTGTGGAGGATTCTTTTTCAACATCTTTCTTAGCGGAGAAGTTAGTTTGGATAGCTTGGGGATGAAGTCGCCCATGTAGTTTACGATCCCCAAAAATTGCTGTACTTGCTTGTAGGAAAGATTCTCATCTGGGAATTTGTGCAATTCTTGCGCAATGTGGGGCTGAAAAAGATAATGGCCATCCTCTTTGGGCTTTCCGGAAGACGGTTGAGTGGAGAGAGATTTGGAAGGTGGAACTTTATGCAATCTGCCATACGGTGGAGATGGCTTCGCGAATGGGCATTCGGAACCTTTGGGTAGAGTCTGACTCATTATATGCAGTCAAGATGATTAACTCCCAATGCAAGCCCCATAAGCGCGAAATATGCTGCTGAGCTTCACTGAAAATGCAAGAGCCTTACAGTCTTTTAGAGTCACCCATTGTTGGAGGGAGAGCAATAGAGCCGCCGACTTTCTTTCGGGATGTCGAGTTATGTCTTAATGTACCCAAGAGACCTCCCTTAGCCCTTAATGACATTATTAGAGAGGATATGCAGGGACTGATTTATGTACGTGTATGATATATTATGTACCATTTTTCTAATATTATGTTGTATTATATAATGAAAAATAATAAGAAAATTATTATATTATTATTTAAATAGCTGAAAGACCAAAACAGGGTGAAAAAAACCAAAAGCCCTTCTTTAAAATTCCTCCCAGATACATGGCTTACATACCCGGCTCAACATTCTTGGAAAACAATCGAATCGAGGGTCCGGAAGAGAATTGGCCATTCAATCTTGTAAACTAATCGAGACCGAAATTGGAAAAAGAGATACGAACGGAGAGGAATAACCAATCGATGAAGGAACATGAAACCATTCTGTTTCAATAGAGGTACGAGAAACGGTTAGGGGCAATAAAGTAGGTGAAGTGGTTGGATTTTGCGAGCTGTTCCAACCACTGCTGGATGTGATTCCAAGAGCCGAACGAGAATGAATACCACACAGAAGAGTCAAGACCAGGCTCCCTAATGGAATGTTTAACCGATCCATTCCGGATCGACCGAATTGGTACGGAAGTTGTAACATGGGAAAACCACGGAAAACACGACTTATTTGAATAACCCGGTGACCTACCAATTGTAGAAGTAGGATCTTTGGCAAGCAATAAGCACTTAAATAATACAATTCGAGTGTACCATCTTCTTTCTCATTTCGAGGAAAAGGTGCGGGAGGAAAAGGAAACAACGGAGGGATCCGAATCGGACCTAAATGGGAATGACATGAAAAGTCTTTTTCAAAACCTAGCATTAAGGGCGTTACGACGATATACGATAGGAATGGAGAAAAACTCGTGATTGGTGTGGTGGGGAAGATCTGTTTATGATATAGTTCAAGAAAAAGTCGTCTCATTTCCTTACTTCTTCCTTCTTTCTAATTCAAAAACTTCAAGGCTGGTTCTGAACGCCGCGTAACATCTAACCGTCAACAGTTGCAAAAACCGGGATTGCGGATTCCCGCGTTATTTTCGCGACCACTTTGGTTTCTTTGGAAGGTATTCCGTAATGAGCCCCTTGATAAGATTTGGTTCTTCTCTGACTCTAGTTAGCCACTCACGCATAGTCGCCGGATTATTTTCCGAATCAATTTCCAGTGACTCCATTAATAGGGCGGCTGTATTAGAGTTAAGCTCCTTTTGCTCGGGAAATTGAGCGGATAAAGGACCGACCCCCCTCTCCGATTCTTCACGCACTCTCTCTGTTATTAATGCGTGAAGCTCCATTCGGAGGGCCGAAACTTCCTCCACGTTAGGAGCAGGGGGGGCCACTTCGGCCGGGGCTGGCGCCTGCGGTAGCGCCTGGGGCTCGTTTGCCCCCCCCGGGGGAGCGACCGGATTAGCGGGGCCGCTAGGGGGGTTCGGTTGGGCCACTTCTTCGCCCTCTTCATTTTGAAAGGGCTCCGCTAGAACCCCTAGGTCGAAGGAGGACCATCCGGAGCCGCGACTGCTTCCCCCCCCGACTGATATGGAGTTGGATCCGCCAGAGGACCCAGGAGCCTCCATCATATGGACAATCGTGTTGTTGTCCATCAAACCCAAAATAAAAATAAGAAAAACATACACATTTGAAAGATTAATATTCCATCTACATCTAATAAAGAGGAAGCGAAAGGCTTCATTGCAAACAGCTCGCATGAGCATCCCGACCATATCAAAATGGAGGTCGAAAAGCCACAACAACCAAAACGAGACAGCGAGCAAAAACAAAACCATCAAAATTCTGACCCAAAAATTAGACATTCCATGCCCCCGGTGAAAAACCGTAATACGCCCTGAGGAATTCCTACCAGCAGACTTCCCTGTACTCAAAATGAATTGTCTAAGTGCTCTCCCCTCTTGGCTTTGTCTCATTGTCTATCTCGTAATCATTCGATTCCATCCGAATTAGCTCCTACTCCTCCTCCTTCTCCTCCTTCATCGTCGTTGATCCTTCTTTCACTAATGATCTAATGATCTCACCATTTTTTAGTAGTTCGCGCGAACGCGCGAGGGACTATCCTTTCTATCGCTTGCGCTTGCTTTTCACTCTCAAGACAACGGTCTCTCTCTTCTATAAAGCGAAGCAAAGCGCACGGCGCTGAAGTGAAGAAAGCTCAATAAACAC
>JAJFZO010000493.1:0-5000 GCA_021397835.1 Moringa oleifera
CATCTCCTTTAACTCAATTCAAGATCCACTGAGGAGGCGAGCGGAGTGAGAGGGCGCCCGGTTCACTAGGTTTGACCACTGCACACGTACTCAATCACAGGACTTTGATCCTGGCTCAGAAGGAAGAGCTAGAGGAAATGTTGAATTTGCATTGGAGCACCAAAGAAAGAGGGCAAGCTAAGTCCCAATTGCTCTAGCCCATGACTCAGTTGGAATTTGACCGTTGAATAATTTCAATACAGAACAAGCTGAAGAGTCTAGCCCCGAGATAGTTGAATATAAGGTCCAGCCCCTGTCAAGTCTCTCTCTGGGTACAGCAATTATGTTACCTTCATAGATGATTATTCTCGGTGTACCAGGTATGCTACGGCAAAAATCTAAAGCTTTGAATCGGTTTAAGTAATTTAAAGCGGCAAGTGGAAAAGAAGTTTGAATGTAAGATCAAGGTCTTCAGATCTGATTCAGGAGGTGAATATGTCTCTACTGAGTTTAAGAGGTTTCTCTCATCTAATGAGATTATACATTAACGATACTGTGCTTACACACCGCAACAAAATGGAGTGTCAGAAAGGAAAAAGAGGTTCAAATGCATGTACCACCTAAGTACTTATGGGCTTCAGCCAGCAGCAGCATATGTCATCAACAGAAACTCCATCTGATACCTACTACCTATCTATTATATACGATGAATGTGCAGCTAGGAGAGTTCTTTACTTTCAGACTTCAGCTTGGCCTACTTGAACTAACAACCATAAAGCAGAGACAGAGAGAGGTTGGTCTTCCGCGGTAAATAAAAGTACATTTTACCCGGTCTATCCGAAAGAAATCCAATTGAGTCCACACCTTACTGTACTATGGGTACCGGCCCCCTGAAACAGTGTCTGGGTGGCTAAGATCCGCTGCTGTTAACCAACAAGTCGAACTGGAACTAGCGTCTCAAAAGGAAAGCCCACGCTTCGTGGCTCAAGGTGATCGATTGGACGTACGGGCACTAATTAGCCAACAGGTAGAGAGTTCCTGCTCTAAGAATATCTTACTAGCCTAGGGAAAGAACTAAGGTAAGGCTAAAAACTCTTAAAGATAGATGGCATAGGAAGGAAGAACCACTGATAGTATTTCCAGCTCCTTCTTTCCGATCGATATACAAGGAATTGGGATAGGAGGGGAGATCTAAAAGCCTTTAGTCATCCGCTCCCTTCCGCCCTGGTTCAGGGCTAAATAAAAGACTAGCCCGAGGCTTACGTAGTGAAAAAGGGAACTAGCTCATCCCCTCAACCTCTTCAATTGGAGCTAGCTATAGAGCACACTTTTCTATGCTTTCTTTACTTACTCTAGAGGTCGGGTTCCCTTCAAAAAGGGGCTTCGTAGCTGACGCCAAGCACAAGCTACTTATTTCGACTGATTCCTTTTCTATTATCAAATCTGGAGTTTGAACATGTGCTCACTCGACGGTATGGTGGATAAGAGGTAATCTTTGGCCAGCCTTCAGCCAAAGAGGCACAACAGCGCAGCGAAATGAGATGGAAGGGCTCGAAAGCAAGAAAAGGTTCCGAAGCCCTTTGACCCAGTGCTATCTATGTTAGAGGACTGGTTGAATGAAACCATATCTCATAGAGAATAACTCGTTCCAGTACCGCTACCACTTCGAGTGCGAGAAGGAAGGCTGATGAAGAAGAAAAGAACTCGACTTTGCCAAAGACATATGAGGCATACTCAGATGAGTCTTCGTGTCCAGAAGTCTATACTACCTCCTAAATAGGACTCATTTGGTTAAGCAGTAGATCCAGCTTATGACTCTATTAGATAGACGATGCTCAGATAATCCAGTTCTCTAACGTTAACTAAGAAGACTATAAGAGGAGAAGTCGACTCATGTACTCTATCTACGAAACCTGCCGTGCCTTTCTCGTTGGGGAACGGTTCCATTTTATGGATAAATTAGTAGCCGAGAGATCCTCCATATCACTAGGTTGTTTCAAGCTGTACGAGTTTTCACCTAGCGCCTCGTGTATGGGCAAAAAGAAACTTATGTTCAAAATTGAGGATTTAATGATCCACCCTATTCTCAAGAAGGTTGGAGCTTCCATCATAGGAAAACAGCAAGCAGAAGGAGACCCACATGAGAGGTTATTTGGATTCATTCAAAAGAAAAGGTCACCTACAAGGGGAATAGGGTTGCTCTATTTTATCTTAATGGATATTTACTTAGTGCTGTTAGATGAAATTATTTATTCCGCGATTCGTGAATATGAACTGCAATTTAATGAAGAATTAGAAAGGCTCAAACCGGATCCAGGCGATAGCCATGAGCTCTTGCTTAACAAGGCTTCTCGCTTGATCTTCGAATCACGTTTTCCCCGTCTTTTTTGTTACAGCTTCAAATCCCTTCCTATCAGAGATGGCAAAGTCGTAAAGTTGCCTTTTCTCGGTAAAATTGCTTGTGATAGGATTTTCTTTCATAGATGGGAATTCCATTTGAGCAAAGTCCCAAAACACCGTATTTTTTGCTTCTTTTTGATCGGATTAGAAAAGCTCTAACTAGACTCTTTCTTAGTGGGAAGACAGCACCGAATCCGACGGGCACAGAAGAAAGGGGAAGGTATGAATGAGTAATATAATCTCTTCCATTGAGGGATTGCACCTACAGTCAGAATGAGATCTCTTCTTTCAGGTAGGTATCATATATAAGAGAACGGCTGCTAATAGGCCTCCTTGAAGCCTTGCTTACTTTACCAGGGGCAGCTCAGTCGAACTGATAAGCCAAGTGATCGGTACAGTCCTCACCACTCCATTTGGAATCTCAGGCCAAGTGAGAAGGGAGGAAACTTCTTGAATCACTTGTTTTAGGCTCGGGAAATGAAAATCATTGGTCCGGTAAAGTCAAGCGAAGGCGGATCAAGAGATAGAGTTGGGAAACCTCCTCTACTCACTGCGAGCACAGGCTAGATCACTAAATCCATTCCTAGAAAAGCTTTCACGGGACGGGACTATTGATCTTGATTCAATCTCAAAGCGGTCATTCATTCCTATTGATTCAATCTCTAAGCCTTAATGGGAAGGCCATGAAGGCCTAGCTCAAAGAAAGGAAAGAGTAGAGAAGTCGTGAGCTACCTCTATTCTATTTGAAGTAACGGATTCACCTGCCTGCCTTAGACAGAGACGAAGCCTAGCGCTTCGCACCTTCACTTATGAACTAAAACCATCCCACAGATCAGATTTCAAACCTTACTTGAGACTCTTTCTCGCCTAACATCTCTCCGTGCCTTATGAACATTGATTTGCCCTCGAGTAGCTGAACTAGGGGAACTCAAAACTAGCTACTAGGAAAAAAGACGGGGAAAATGAAATGAGAGCAGGATTGAACTATATTATGTTATGCTATTCTCCTGCCCCCAATCCCTTGCTGATGTGATGTGTTTTACTTCGCACTGACGCCATTGTGTTTGCGTGAAGCTCGAGAGTCAACAAATGCAGGAATAGCTCCTCTGATGACTCAAGCAGAGTTGGTTTATGATTCCCTGGCCTAGGTAAGGGTAAGGGTGCTTTCGGCTTTCGATATAGGAAGCAAGCAACCTGTTTGAGTCGTAATAGCTCCTGCCCTGGGCTTTTTAGATAGTTCACTCTGCTTCGGGTCGGGCCGGCTTTCGAGTTGAAACTCCGCTCCTCGACTTAAGAGCTTTAATAGCTCGTCTTCGGAGGTTTCTGGCTTTTGAGTTCCCTTTCCCTGTTTGAGAGAGCTCCTTGACCTGGGCTCTCAACGCTTATAGGCTTGTGGTATAGTTCAGTTCGTACTCGTATCAAGCTGCGGTCTCCGCCCCTTTCGATTATTAGTAGGGGCTCGTGCCTTCGTTCCGTCGGTATAGGTATACTGTCACCGCCTCGAAGTCCCGTCAATTGAGTGCCGTCAGTCAGTGTTCTCAAATCCCAGACCCCCCTAGTCTCCGGCGAGTGGAGGACGAAGGACGTTTCCGCTTTTCTGCCAAAGGAGCTCGTGTAATTCTCAGAAGAATACACCCACTAGCAGACGTTTTTGCTAAGAAGTTCTTTTACCAACAGCGCTCGCTGACTGAAAAGCTTTACTAATAGGGGGGGACTGGACACCGATACCGCCAAGATGGCATCAAGGGCGATTAAGTATGGCTTGCTTGATAAGGGAAACAGAAGACATCCCTCAAAGCCCCATTAACGCAAAACAACTCGATCCCTACGTTTTTAAATTACCAGAAGCTCTTAGCTACTCAGCTATACTATAATAAAGGCTAAGGGGTATTACTTGACTGAAAGAGTACTCATATTATGGGAAGCTTCCCCTTTTAACATCTGACAACTATACAGGTCAACATCGACTTAAGAAGCACGAATACATATAGTAGCTACCTCGGGGGAGGGATGATAGTAGTGTTATTTAGTTTTATGAGGGTAGCTGCCTATTGCAGGAGTTCCTGACCTGAAGGGACACCAGCAAGCTGCTACTGAATGTAAACAAAGTAAAGGGGATGGAATCAACTCAATAGAATTAGGTATTTAATATGACTTCTGAAGTGACTAAACGAAGTTAAGGATTGATTCAATACCAAATCCCAGATCCCTATAGACAACTAATGGTAGGGGCCCCAACGCCCATCGTGAACTACGTTCATTGCTCGGGCAATGAAAGACCTTGTCTCTTTTGAAGGAAGACCTGTGCGCTTTCCCTTTGGCGGGCCTATAATCGCGAGTGAATCCTTTGTGCCCAGAAACTACTACTTCACCTGATCGGCAACCCTGGGATTCCTAGTGAAAACTACACCTTCATCTCGATCAAAGGTGGGATCCCAGATCGCTTGAAGCTTCCTATTCGCCTTTCGGGGGGTCCCCCGTTGATAGATAGGGGCAATCATCTGCGCCAGTGTATAGTATAAAAAGACATTTGAAATTCTTACAGTAGCGAGGAGAGCTTATGGACAAAAAATGAGGATTCCGGCGGCTTTTGCCACTTACTTATGATCAGTGTTCACAAG
>JAJFZO010000493.1:10000-27500 GCA_021397835.1 Moringa oleifera
AGAAACGAGAACAGGCAGGGAGGTAAGAGCGAGTAAGACTAGGTTATAGCAAGACAACAGAGGTTAGACAGCTCTTACCGGAGGAAGAGGTTTCGGGTCATCCGTCCCCTTGACCCAGACACGAACTAATCTTTCTCTCTTTCGAATGTATGCCCGGTTTTCGTCGAATCTTTTTTCTTTCTTTCGAAAACAAACCGTCTTGACATGATGAATAGTGGTGCCCACCTGCAGAGCGTAGTCCTCCCTGCAGCCTTTGAAGTATACTCTTCCTCGAGTGCCCCAAAGCCTTTTTGCAAAAGGAGTAGGTAGCGAGATAGATGACTAAAAGTTAATTATAAAAGCGGATGATCTTTTCCCTTTACTAGTAAAGGGAAAAGCCCTTTCTATCTTATTAGTAAAGCCTAAACGCCCTGCAATCAAACTCAAGTTTCGCCTTTTTACAACCAACCTTACTAATAGAAAGGGGAAAGATGCGCTCAATCCGTTGCTTCTTTCTCCAACTTAGGAGTAGGGGCTGACGAGCCTTTTCCGCAGGCTGCTATGCTAGTTGTAGCGCGCTAGCGCTTTACTAATAAGATAGAAAGATAAAGGGGACTCTATCATGATCTTACGAATCTACAACTCTTTTTACTGAGCGAGACTCTATCCGGATCTAAAGAATTCGCCAAAGAGCCTTCTTCTAACTAGGAGAGTCAGCAAGCTACCGGAAGCGAAGCTTCTGGCTCCCCCTTTGAATTTCCAATTCCTCCTTTTCGTTCTACTTAGGTGGAGCAATCCGAACTCTCGACAGAATATAAAAGAGGTTTTTATTCCTGTGTAGACACCTCAACGAACTCATGTGGACACTCCTCAGCCCGAGGACAATTTCTCAAATACACATTAAGATGTTGACCCGTTTTTCTTTTCTTTGCTGATTCCTCTCAATGAAATTTGCCATGTTGCACTAAGTTACTTACGGATGTATGCATGCAGTCCGGGAACACTTTGGGGTGAACACCCATCCGAACAAGTAGGGTCAATAGTTCAGCATTTAGGCCGTAACATTTAGCAACAAAAAAAGTTTTTAACCCAACAAGTGCTCTCCGAACCAAGCTAGATAGTCTCCTATCACTAGGCTCACCAACCAACCTGGACTTTTTTTTTATTATTCCTACCGGATATCAAAACCATAAGGATTGTTTCCAGCCATGAGTTCCCATATGACATAAGCGCTCTTGGGTGGGCTGGGCCATTCCATCAAATCTTTGAGAAGGGGCCCAATCTCGTATTTGATGGTCGGCGTGGCGATAGGCTTCGCTTCTACGACTGCCTCCCCAGCCGTTGCAAACACTGAGCGAGAACGGTAAGGGGCGCACAAACAATGTCGTTGCGCGGGGATGCGATTCGCCAAGCTGGGGCAAACAAAGCCGTCCGGGGTTGGTGGGGCGGATTAGGAATGCGAAGGCCTTTCCTTCGAAAGGAGACCCGGGAAAGAAAGAGCTATGCTATTGACCGACCTTTTCGTAGTGACTTCGAATCAATAGGCCTCTCCTTTTTTCTCATTTTGTTTGAGGCGGGCCGAATAGAGAATGAAATGTAGAAATAGGGGAAGGGTGGAAAACCTTTTTTTTGGTTTAAGGGCTGCTCGCCCTACCGAAATACCAAAGGCTTTCGAGGCCCTATTACACGACCTAAAATAAAAAAAGACTTTCAGTAGCGCCCTTAGAATCTAAGCCTTTTTGAAGCGCCAGTAGTTGTAGCTGTGGGTAGGGCTTTCGTTCTTATCGCTCCGGGTTCCGATCTATATGACCTCCGGGCGGTACAAAGTACACCTCTTCCGTAGAGGCAGGTAGTAACCTAACCTTTAAGAGTCTGGGGGGAGCCCTCTCTCTTATCTATCAATGGAAAGATCTCCGTGCGTGGCGTAATAAAGAATCCTAGAAAAGATCGATTGAGACTCCCTCCCCGGTCCCACGAAGATCTCTACGTACTTGTCCAGTCCAGGACAACTGAGATCTTCCGGTCTGCGTGCGTGGGAGCAGCTCAAACAAAGAAGAGTCTGGTCTGAATTCAGGCCCCGCCCGCCCGTCTGCTGCTAGGCCCGGGAATGGCGCCAGGCGAGGGCGCCGCTATGCCCCGCTGCTCTGCTGCGGCCGGCCCCCGGACTATGTAAAAGAATCGAGAACGGGGCGGTCTCGCCCATAGTGGTTCCTCCCGCCTTTGGTGATTATCCAAACAAATAGGCCTAGATCTATGCCCCTTAATGAATCGAATGGTCCTTCGACCTTCATTTGATTCCGACGGCCGGCATAGATCTCATGAGACCCGCCCACTATTACTACGAAAAAAGCCCTGCCCCTTTCCTTCGCTACTAGGAAAGTAAGCAACCTCTATTAGCGCCGGACCTTGAGTCGAATTGATCGTGTCATGTGCAACGTCCATCAATGATGGTTCATTAATGTCCATTGATTTAGACTCCTTCCCCCTTCCCAACTACGAAAAAGATCGAGAGGAGCCCGAAAGTCCCCAAACCAAGAACGGAAACGGAAGCCTTTCGATTCGCTCCCCATTCTCTCTTAAATAAAGCTCGCCCTCGAGCCCTGGGCAGGTCGGCCGGGTCTTTCCCAGTTGTTCTGTTCCCGCCACGAGAAAGACGCACGGAAGAGGTATGCCCAGCGCGCGGAGGATCCGTTGAGAGTTTCTGTTGTCTCGGTAGGGAACTGTACGATCTTTTCCCCTATTGTATTGAATCAATAAAAAAAGAGGTCAGTGCTACGGCCCCCTATTGTTTGATCCAATATTGACCGGGGACGAGCCCCGACTTCCATAGGTCCTTGGTTTGACCTCCCGTAGTGGTCCTTGCTTTTAATAAAGCGGAGCGGGGCCAATTTCTCGTACTTGCTCCGTGTGCCCCCCTTTCGTCGAGTGCCCACTGGGCTGTTGGCCTACCAAGTACTTGCCTGCTGCTCCTGCCGCCCGCTTGACGGGCTCCGCGCTCCTTATCCTTACTGTTCTCTCTGCTGGGGCCCCTCCCATTGCTCTAGCCATAAGCTATGGCAGCTCCGGCTCGCAACCACAGGGGCCCGCCCTGCGAGGCCAGAGTGGGCTCAGCAGTCAGCCTCCATTCGAATTACGTTAGGGGGTCTTTCGCTTTTGCCAGATCTAGAGAGATACTACGAGTCCTCCGTCCCAGATTCCATCGCCGCGGCCATCTGGTTCACCGGTACTACCAAAAAGTCTCATGCTTACGTTACTGTTATTGATGGTTTTATTATTTTGGACTACGAAGACCCCGGTCGTGCTTCTGGTTTCCATTCCCATCATCATATTGATGATAAATCTCCTCGTGCTCTGCCATAAGAACTTGGAGTCCGTATCATGGTGAAGGTAAGGTAACGCTGTGATTCTTGCTCAAAAAACAGACCGAACGCGTTCGAGTTATTAGCTCGTCCGACCCGGCAGCATTCATGAGTCGCTCGTTCAACTGTCCCTCGGAGACACGGTCGAGAAGTACCATGCATGGTTGCCCTCCGTCCTTTCTTTCTCTCGGTCCCACCCATAAAGATACGGCTCAGCCAAAAAAAGTGAGCGCCCCTGCGCGAGCCTTATTTTATTAGTAAAGTCAAGCTTTGGCTCCCTAAAGACTAAAAAAATGAATCAAAAAAAGGGGGGACTTATGCAACGGGCTATGCCACCCAAACCAACTGAGGGAAGTCGCATCCGTCCCATCGCAAGCACCTACAATGTCATGATCACATTGGTTTACCCTTTTTTCTTTGGTAGTTCAACGGACGGTCGCCCCTCCAACAAGAAAAGGTATAAATATGGAAACTTCTCTGCCATTTGAATCGGAGAATTTATGAAGGAAATCGGGTTTTAAATTTCCAGAAACCACACGATTATATAGCCAAAGGGAATACGCCGCGCCTAAAATCATCCCAAGCGCTGCTAATGTGGCTACTAAGCTATTTCTTTGGAAAGCTCCTACTGAGATGGGAAATTCCCCGATAAAGCTGCTAGTACCAGGTGAACTCATATTGGCCAAAGTAAAAGAAAAGGAAATGGTAGAGAGATTCGGCATGGTGCTCACTAAACCTCCGTAATATCTAACAAGTCGAGTCTTATGTCGGTCATATAGAACACCAACACATAGAAAAAGGGCTGAAGGAACCAGTCCATGACTTAACATCGGTGGAATGCTACCTCCAATTCCCTGTATGTTCGATAGAGCGAAAGATTCCTCCCCACTGATCGGAGTACGCCGATTACCCCCCGAACCGTACAAGATAGTTACCACCTATCATACGGCTTTCTAACTTCACTTCTTTTTCTGGTCGTTCCGCTCTGTCGATCGATGGTAGTATAAGAGATCTGTAACCTCCCGAAATTCTTTATATAAGGGTTCCTGCTTCCTACCCATAGTTAGCATCTATCTCCCCGGGTCATACTTGAGTATCACATCGTAGACCCCCGCCCCAACTCTATCTTCCTTATCAGTGAACCGGAACATAGTGCGTAGGTACTCTTCAATGCAGCGGGGACGAGACGACGTGACATACTACGATCACGTACAAAAGTGCTGCCCTTCGGCTCGGCAATATGGAACCTCTCAACAGCTCCCCCCGTTCCTTTATGAGGTCTTATCGGGATAGGTAGGCCCAAGCCTTTCCCTTCCCCCCGACCGAGCAGTAGTTCCTCACGGCTGAAAAATAGGAGTTTAGGCCGTAAAAGAAAGGCACCGGCCCCATTCTCCCCCCCCCACTGGGATTTTGCTTTCCTTATCTACGTGCGCACTGCGTCAGCACTGGCGAAAAAAAAGTCGGCTTTACTGAGGAAGAAGGGGCGGGCCGGGTGCTTGTGGGCCCCCTCTGCAGCAAGTGCTTGTTGGACCCCACCCTCGTTTCGTTTCTCGAGAGGGGGCCGGGCTGTGTTTCCCCCGCGGCCGGCCAGTGGCGGCAGAAAACGAACTCGGGCGGGCTCCGCGCGGTTCGCGTTTTCTTGTGTTGAGAGCTTCTCATTCTCTTATAGAAGCCCGCGTCCACGCCGGGGACGGGTAAAGCCCAGCTTAGCAGCAGGGAGCACTGAGCAATGGGGGGGATGAGGGCGACTCCGCCCATAGGTTGGACCACACCACAGGCTGAAGTCCTTCCACGGCAGGAGAAGGGCAGGGCAGCGTCCTCGTTGTCGGACCGGAACAAGAAAAGGAAGCTAGTCGTTGGAGGGAAGACAAGGCTCGTGGATCCTCCGGAACCACAAAAGAGCCTTACTCTATAGGGGCGCTAGCGCGCTACAACTAGCACTTTGAAGCCAGCTGAAAAACGGATGCGCGCTACTAGCGCGCAGCGGCTTTAAAGCTTTACTAATAGGGCTTTATAGAGAGAGGTGAGTAAGGGGCTCGCTTCGCTTTTGTTGCGGAGCTCGCTGCCTTCCCACCCCTGCTTAGCGTTCCACTTGTGATTCTGGATGCAGTGGAGGATTTTGATAAATGCGCCCGAATGTTCCCCCTCCCCCCATAAGACCCTATTTCTCTTTCCTTCTCGAGAAAGAGAAAGAAGAGGCGATGTGAGAACGGCCCTTCTTTATCGAAAGGGTTTTCGAATAGACGTTGAGAAAGACCAACCTATGTAACCATTTTTTACCGTACGGTCGGCTGTCCGAAGCAAGGGGACAGGATCCATATTTTAATATGTGGCTCTCGGCAGGGGATTGGCTCCGGGTGTAGATAGGGTAAAATCCGCAGGGGTCATGCAAATACATAGGCCCCTTCCCTTCTCTTTTGGATAAATGAAAAACGGTCCCTCGGAGCGAAGGGTTAGGCAGGTAGTATGGGCCCTCTGACTTCCAGCTATGTGCTGCGCGGCTCCCGCGAAGCGAATGAAGGGAAGCTCTTCGAGCTTACGGGTGAGCTTACGCTTACTCTCAGCCTCTTTGATTGGGCGGGCTAAGCCCCTACTAAGATTCCATTCATAAGGGCCGACTATTGTGGCCTTCCTATGTAGTTTTAGTTTGTATTTGGAATCAAACAAAGGCGGCAGTATAACAATCCGGCTGGGAAAAGCAGCGAACTCTAGAAGCTAGGGCGTTATTCACTTCCGTTCTCAGGGGCCCTATCTGGAGACATACTGAAAACTTTCGAACCGAAAGCCCCCTTCCAAACCAACCAAAGAAAAATGGGCTCGTTGGGAAGAAAGATGGAGTGCGGCCTGTAGAGCACATGTAACGCACAGTCGGGTTGCTCACGCAGCGGATCTCTCTTCTATAGATAGAGAGAGAGAGATGTGAAAGTAATAGCCTTATGTTATGGCCCCCCCCGACTTACGGCCTTTACGCTACTACTACTGTGATGTGAGCGGTTCAAATTGGTTTGATCTTTCCCAATTATCCTGGCCGGAGGTCTTTTCTTATCTGAGAATCTTAAGGGCAGGACCCTACCCTATTCTCGAACCCTCTGCCGAGCTTAACCCTGCCCGCATTTCCTTTTGAAGGGGGCCAAAGAAATGTCTCCACCTGCTGTCAACAGTCTTTCTTCGGAATTATACTGAACGGGTCGATCCTCCCCTCCCGTTTGTTTTAGCAACTTATCCTAAGGTCTCCTCGCCAAGAGCTCCCCGGCGACGACAGAGGAACCAACCCGCCTGCTGTGGCGGGGCGGCTTTTTTCTTTCACAATAAGACCTGGACGATTATCCCTACCCTCGGTAGCTTACGAGTTTGTCCATCCACGATTTCTCCCTTGTAGCCGTTACCCGAATTCGCGCAAGTGTCACCACACCCCCCAAACTGACTTGACGAGGAATTGTACAACCCCTACACACACCTAGGACACCCCTTCCTGCATATCCATACAAGACCGCTAGGTGGGTCGAGGTCCAGAGGTACCCACTACTCGGAGTACCCTCCCAAAAGGAAAAAGATGTGTCTGTCAGGTTCGGTTCTTCTTAGTGCGGGTTCGACCAGAAATGCTATGCTTACACACAAGACTACCCCGAAGCTTTACGGCGACGGAAACGCCCGTAGCTGCACAAGGCCCCTGCACAATATTGGCACGCTTTCGGATAATAGTAGAAGATCCAGCATGCGGAACACGGCGATCATTAGAAATTCACGAAGATAAAGATGCTGTAATATACTCTTTCCCATAACTTCTCATACCAGACCCACAAATCGAAGATACCGTCTATACCCAAATAAAAATTTATGTTTTATAAGGAAGCCATCGAAGGCTTTCCACAAATTGAGATTTGACTAGAAGGGTCTGCTAACAGGAGAATACAAAAAAGTAATAAGAGAGGCACACAGACCAATTTTCGTATCGGTCGTATTCGGTGAAAAGAGGAGACCACTTAGTGGGCTTAGAGTAGAATCGAACATTGAAGAGATTAGTTGACAACAGTAAAAAATGGGCGCCCTCAGCCCTTAGGTGCACCTCTCGCCCAGTAAGAAGTAATGAGGCTAGTCTCCCCCTGGAAGTAGTGGGGCCTTTTCCCGCGTATGCGCCTTTTTTTATATTCTTTCTATTGTACTTTATGGAACACATCTTTTTATAAGTATGAGAAACCCCTTCAACTCCTCCACCATTTTGGACAGCTTGTGGGGGCTGTAGTCGGTCTTCCGATTCGTCAGAATGGAATCCGAAATAATGGCATCCCTGTGCTGCACCCAAAAGTCAGAGTGGTCGGGATCCAATTCCGACATACGGTCCACGATCTGCCTTTTCAATTGAGCGGTCTCCCGCGCTTGATTAAAAAGTGCATCTGGATTCGTACCTGGGGGAGAGTTTGCTATCAAGCGCGGAAAAATATGCTCCTCTATCTGCTCCACCTCTTGCTGCGGCAGGTCCGAGGTTGAGGCAGGCTCCGGCTCATCAGCTGGAGGAAGATTCAAATCAAGCAAAGCTGGAGGCAGATTGAGATCCAAAGGGGGTCGACCCGAAGAGCTTGATGCGCCTCCAGCCCCCGAAGGAGCCATCATGTTACACGAGCTACCGCTATCCTCGAGAAGCAAAAGACCTGCCAGTAGGAGACCAAAGCAACCAAGTCTAGAAAAGAGGAAGTGGATGCCCTTTGCTAGTAGCATGGACTTGACTTTTATAAAAAGCGGAAATAAATCAATTCCAATAAATAGAAATGCCCAGTATACTAAAAGAACTAATAAGAAAACGATCGAAATTCTAACCAAAAAATTTCTCATTCGAAGACTCTTGTTACTCATATTAGCACCCTTACTTTCTACAGTTCTCCTTGGTTTTATCACAATCACATTTGTTTCCCTCTTCGTTCGGCTGGGAAACTGGCCGTTTGTTTTTTTTGTGCTGATGGTCATGATGCGTTTACTTCTTTTTTTGGTTAGGTACAAGAAAGACATAAAATAAGGCCCCGTGAGAGATCCGATAAAAAAACAAAAGTAGAAAAGAAAGCTAGACTTTTTTTTCAAATGAATAAAATAAATAAAAGACGAAAGAAAAAGATCAAGCATAAAAAACGTATTCCAAAAATAAAAGTACGACATAATGAGAAATTTACCAGTAAAAATTATAGCGGTTCCTAGAAAACGTCCGAAAAAAGCAGCTCCGGCACCTATTGATTTAGCACCCTCTAACATCTCGAGAAAAGAATTCTCGTCACCGTCACGCTTTTTCATTCACTTTGAACTTCAAAATTACTCGTCGATTCTTCCCCTCGTTCCTTTTATCTTGGCCATCTCACTTGGTTTGCCACGGGCATTCTTTGTACCCACGGTGCGGTACCCAAAATTTAAAAATCAAACTATAACTACATCAAAAACCTCTATTCCTGACGTGAGCGGACGCATTTTGCCTGGCTTATGCGGCTTTGGAATAAATGATCGAAACATCGGAGAAAAACGAAAAGAACCTGATTTCATTCCCTTTTGAATCTCAAAGACACGAGATGCAGACAAAGATGAATATTTTTTAGACCCCTTTTCTGTATTACATTTTCTATCGAATTTCCAAAGTCTGTTGATTTCTGAAAGCACTCGATCCATCAAATTCGAAATAGGAACTTCCATTTGTGGAGTTGTATTCATTGTTTTTGTCATCGTTGTTTTTTCTTTTATTTTTCTTTTTGGTAGTACAAGAAAGATAGAAGTAGTAGTTGTTTGTGACAGCAAGTGAATTTCAGGTTTGTTGGGCGTTGGAGAACGGCTGATTCTTTCTCCTTTCTTTATTTATATACGAGATATGTAAGGAAGAGGCACACTCTTTCAAATAAAGGGCAGTGAAAAGAAAACCCGACTTCCTACACAACCTGACTACCTCCCGAGCGAACAAGTAGGCCGAAATGCGATGTTCCTTGGACAGACCATCGTGAACAATCAGTAGGATTTTGTTTAAAATCCCACAGACTGTCCGGGGGCTTCGGAAGACCCCCTGCCATCGGACACACGAGAGCGAGATTGCGCTCAGGTGCGCCTAAAGTCTTATCTCTGACATCAGCAGGAAGTTGACTGAGATCCATTTTGCAGGGATCTATGGGGCAGATAACAGGGATGAGACTGTTTTGGATAATTAAAAGGAAAGGTTTTGGTTTTGAGATGGAGGTCTAGTGAGGAAATCAGGGATGACATTGGTGGTCCCCTTTATATGCTTGGAATCAAAACTCCATTTCGAGAACCATTCAGCCCATCTGAGTAATTGCGGATGTGGTAGAATCTTTTGCTTGAATTGTAACATCTTTTCCAAAGATGACATATCCATTTCTACCAGGCCTACTAAATGGAACTGAAATTTCTCGATTCCCCGCTAAGATTTCCTTGAAAGTAGAGTGATAATGCTGTTCAGATTCTTTGAACTTACCGCTTTTGTAGCCACAAATTCTTCTGACTCCATCTTTTTCTTCCAACAGTACAGCTCCCCAGTATTTGTCACTAGCGTCAGTCTGCAAGATTCTCTTGCCAAAAAAAGGAATCTGCAAAGGTGGCAATTGTTGAGCATGTTCTTTCAGAGCTCGTACTGCTTTGGTCTGCTTTTCACTCCACTGTGGAGGATTCTTTTTCAACATCTTTCTTAGCGGAGAAGTTAGTTTGGATAGCTTGGGGATGAAGTCGCCCATGTAGTTTACGATCCCCAAAAATTGCTGTACTTGCTTGTAGGAAAGATTCTCATCTGGGAATTTGTGCAATTCTTGAGCAATGTGGGGCTGAAAAAGATAATGGCCATCCTCTTTGGGCTTTCCGGAAGACGGTTGAGTGGAGAGAGATTTGGAAGGTGGAACTTTATGCAATCTGCCATACGGTGGAGATGGCTTCGCGAATGGGCATTCGGAACCTTTGGGTAGAGTCTGACTCATTATATGCAGTCAAGATGATTAACTCCCAATGCAAGCCCCATAAGCGCGAAATATGCTGCTGAGCTTCACTGAAAATGCAAGAGCCTTACAGTCTTTTAGAGTCACCCATTGTTGGAGGGAGAGCAATAGAGCCGCCGACTTTCTTTCGGGATGTCGAGTTATGTCTTAATGTACCCAAGAGACCTCCCTTAGCCCTTAATGACATTATTAGAGAGGATATGCAGGGACTGATTTATGTACGTGTATGATATATTATGTACCATTTTTCTAATATTATGTTGTATTATATAATGAAAAATAATAAGAAAATTATTATATTATTATTTAAATAGCTGAAAGACCAAAACAGGGTGAAAAAAACCAAAAGCCCTTCTTTAAAATTCCTCCCAGATACATGGCTTACATACCCGGCTCAACATTCTTGGAAAACAATCGAATCGAGGGTCCGGAAGAGAATTGGCCATTCAATCTTGTAAACTAATCGAGACCGAAATTGGAAAAAGAGATACGAACGGAGAGGAATAACCAATCGATGAAGGAACATGAAACCATTCTGTTTCAATAGAGGTACGAGAAACGGTTAGGGGCAATAAAGTAGGTGAAGTGGTTGGATTTTGCGAGCTGTTCCAACCACTGCTGGATGTGATTCCAAGAGCCGAACGAGAATGAATACCACACAGAAGAGTCAAGACCAGGCTCCCTAATGGAATGTTTAACCGATCCATTCCGGATCGACCGAATTGGTACGGAAGTTGTAACATGGGAAAACCACGGAAAACACGACTTATTTGAATAACCCGGTGACCTACCAATTGTAGAAGTAGGATCTTTGGCAAGCAATAAGCACTTAAATAATACAATTCGAGTGTACCATCTTCTTTCTCATTTCGAGGAAAAGGTGCGGGAGGAAAAGGAAACAACGGAGGGATCCGAATCGGACCTAAATGGGAATGACATGAAAAGTCTTTTTCAAAACCTAGCATTAAGGGCGTTACGACGATATACGATAGGAATGGAGAAAAACTCGTGATTGGTGTGGTGGGGAAGATCTGTTTATGATATAGTTCAAGAAAAAGTCGTCTCATTTCCTTACTTCTTCCTTCTTTCTAATTCAAAAACTTCAAGGCTGGTTCTGAACGCCGCGTAACATCTAACCGTCAACAGTTGCAAAAACCGGGATTGCGGATTCCCGCGTTATTTTCGCGACCACTTTGGTTTCTTTGGAAGGTATTCCGTAATGAGTCCCTTGATAAGATTTGGTTCTTCTCTGACTCTAGTTAGCCACTCACGCATAGTCGCCGGATTATTTTCCGAATCAATTTCCAGTGACTCCATTAATAGGGAGGCTGTATTAGAGTTAAGCTCCTTTTGCTCGGGAAATTGAGCGGATAAAGGACCGACCCCCCTCTCCGATTCTTCACGCACTCTCTCTGTTATTAATGCGTGAAGCTCCATTCGGAGGGCCGAAACTTCCTCCACGTTAGGAGCAGGGGGGGCCACTTCGGCCGGGGCTGGCGCCTGCGGTAGCGCCTGGGGCTCGTTTGCCCCCCCCGGGGGAGCGACCGGATTAGCGGGGCCGCTAGGGGGGTTCGGTTGGGCCACTTCTTCGCCCTCTTCATTTTGAAAGGGCTCCGCTAGAACCCCTAGGTCGAAGGAGGACCATCCGGAGCCGCGACTGCTTCCCCCCCCGACTGATATGGAGTTGGATCCGCCAGAGGACCCAGGAGCCTCCATCATATGGACAATCGTGTTGTTGTCCATCAAACCCAAAATAAAAATAAGAAAAACATACACATTTGAAAGATTAATATTCCATCTACATCTAATAAAGAGGAAGCGAAAGGCTTCATTGCAAACAGCTCGCATGAGCATCCCGACCATATCAAAATGGAGGTCGAAAAGCCACAACAACCAAAACGAGACAGCGAGCAAAAACAAAACCATCAAAATTCTGACCCAAAAATTAGACATTCCATGCCCCCGGTGAAAAACCGTAATACGCCCTGAGGAATTCCTACCAGCAGACTTCCCTGTACTCAAAATGAATTGTCTAAGTGCTCTCCCCTCTTGGCTTTGTCTCATTGTCTATCTCGTAATCATTCGATTCCATCCGAATTAGCTCCTACTCCTCCTCCTTCTCCTCCTTCATCGTCGTTGATCCTTCTTTCACTAATGATCTAATGATCTCACCATTTTTTAGTAGTTCGCGCGAACGCGCGAGGGACTATCCTTTCTATCGCTTGCGCTTGCTTTTCACTCTCAAGACAACGGTCTCTCTCTTCTATAAAGCGAAGCAAAGCGCATGGCGCTGAAGTGAAGAAAGCTCAATAAACACACACGAACACGATGCAGGGCATAGCATAAATGAGACCGCTGATCATTTCATAAAACATATATGCTTGACCTTTCTCGATGCTTTTTTTGGGGTGACTCACCAACCGACCCAGCAGTGATCGATGACAGAATGATACGAACAAATCAAAGTTATTGGATTTGGTAGTTCTCCATTAACTTCTTTCTTTACCCCTTTGCATATGTTCCTAAATGGGTGTGCACCTCCAGATGGGCAGGGGCCGGCCTCCCACTCTCTTATGCAGCATTTATTAGCTTAGCTGAGTTGGGTGGATCGTGCAATAAGCCTCTCTCGACCCTCCCTTTCTCATACGTCTTTATCAAAGTCTCTCACCTTTCGAGATCCGGTCCATCATCAACTCAGTCAGATCTTCTTGTTTGCCTGCTTTGATTAGGCTTCCTTTAACGGGTTTGATCGGCATTTCGTGCCTCTAGCCCTGCTGAATTATACCTTTTTTTTATCAGCTGGTTGGGTAGCGTAGTAAGGTTAGAGGCGCAACTAGAAGAGTTGGCTCCATATTTATATATATTTGTTTTTAAATTTGATTGCACAGTCTCCGAAGTCCTTCTTTCTTGATCGATGGTCCCCATTAGCATTAGTGCCAATTAGCAGCCACTTTTTTTGGAAGGCGAGGTACTCATGTGTGATCGCGGATTCCACGGTAGCAGTAGTTCTAGCTCTACATTAGGAGCACGGGGGCCTATCTATCTAAAGGAGGTACGGACCCCTCCCGGTACGATGCAGTTGAAAAACGTAAGCCCTTGTATAGGTTGGGCTTACGTTTTCTTGCTTTTCTTTGTTGAACCTTCTACGGTCTACCTTCTTTCTCGATATCCCAATTCTAGCGTTCGTTAGCAGAAGTAGAGATAGGGGGAGATAGGATTTATTATAACATTTATGTGAAAATAACAGAAGCCGCTATAAGGGGAAGAAGCAAATCCTGCACCTTCACCTGCGAAGCGCTACGCTCCTGCTTACGAAAGACTACTTTCCAAGCGAACTACTGAAGACAGACTACTGGGAGTGGGAATAAAGCTCCAGCCCTTAGCCCTGAACTCCTTCAATATCGCACCTACTACCAAAGACTGAACCAAAGAAGGGATGGGATAGACATAGCCATCTCTCCCTCACCCCGCAGCTCAAACTCCGCATCCTGATCCAGATCCAGCTACGGACTTACTAGAGCTACTACGCATCCTAGAATTGGGGGAAGGCGTCTAGACGCCTAAAAAAAGGCATATAAGACTGTAAGAATCTTCCTAAAGTCAAAGTAGCAGAAGACATGAAAGTCACTAAACAGCGCTTTAAAACTAGTCAATGTGGGCATAGAAACAATAAAAGAAAAAGACCGAACCAGCAAGACTAATGTCTACTTATACTTTTGAGAGGTCCACTTATACATTCGAGAAAGTGGAATGCATTTATTGATATCGCTATCGAAAAAGAAGGGATTAGCTTGATTCATGTGGACCGATGCCCATAGCCCGAGAACAATTAAAAGAAATCGATGAATGTGCCCGGACCAAGCAACAAATAAGCGCTAGCAGATGAGATTGGACCTATAGACTAGGCACCAAAGGAAGAAGCAGGCAAGACACTCTTGTTGGACAATAATGGGTCTCAAAAGCCCATTTAGAGCATTTGAATTGGAACCTTCTCGTACAAAGACCCAAGACTCGCTACCTTCGATTAACCCGTCGCTACTTCCGACTGCCCCCCTTCTCGTTGGGTGACCGGCCCATTCTTAGACTTGATGAACTCCTGTCGCTCGCGCTCCACTACAGGATACATTACGTTCCTTGGAAAGAGTCCGCTTTCATGGCGAGCCAAGCCAAGTAGCCACACCAGCCTCAGCAGGTGCATTTTGAACAATAGCCGCATTCTCAGCAGCAGGCATCGTTTCAGTGGTAGGTTCTGACCGTATTGGTAGCATTGGTTCTTGGAACATAGGCCATTCTCGGTGACGGGTTGACACCAGGTTCCTTATTTGCCACTTTGCATTCGTAACGGGCATGACCTTGTCGTCTGCAATGCGTGCAGAACTTAGGTATTCAAAAAGAAACGATTTATTGCTGGTGATCCATACACAGTAGATCCAATCCAAACACGATTTTGGAGGTTTTCCTTGAGAAGACCGACTTCTACACAAACCCTAGCTACGTTGGGGCGTGAGACAAGCTTCGTAGGACCATCAAGGGTCAGGCCAATTCCGAAAGTAGAGACGATAGAAAACAGGCGAAACTCAAAGAAGAAGACAATAGGCAGATGGGGCCAAATAGGCGCATGCATTGGATCACCATTGCGGAGACGGAAATCATGGCTCCAGCAGAAAACCCTAAACATCAATCCCTCAATCAAAAACTTCTCTTTCTTTTTTTTTGCATATTTTCTTTGTTCGAGAGCTTGATGAAGACGTGCCTTGGGTCTAACAGAGTGATCGAAAGATCTCCCTTGGTACGCCAGTTCTTGCGAGCGAACTCCCGAACGACAAGTAGAAGAGGGTGGCCTCGGAGGAAACGTCCCACCAAGCAATATCGAGATTTTTCCGCCGGGTTTCAAACCTCGGTTTCCTCAAAATCAAATATATTGCAGACTCGTCGGTCGGTTTTAGGACGACCAGCCACAACCGCCGCGTAGTTCTTCGGAGCGATCTCCATAGGAACTGCCAACGGGACGCCACCGAAGCGGTAGAAGACGAGGGGGAAGGTAATGACAATCCCATTCCCTCGTCGAAATCCGTTCGCCATCCTAATCACGAACAGCAAGAAAAGAATCGCAGCAAGCCCTATGTGTCACGAGCAGGCACCACGGGTTGTTGAGTTTTTGGTGGGGTGGAGGGCTTTTGGGGATGCATTATAGCACAGGCCGTGACTACGTTTTTCCGTTGGTTGATGCGCACGCTTGTTATATTTGTTTATATAGTTATAACACTAAGTGCCTATCAATTAGTTCCAAGAAAGCGGCCGGGGTGTACACTATACTTTCATTCAAATCTCGATATTTAACGGAATCGGTATCGAACAAGCTAGGGATTCGCGCCTTGATTGCCCGCGAAAGCCATAGCCCTTTAATTGCTTAGGAGAACCGGCCTTATTTAGTAAAAGCTTTTTCTTGCTTAATGCTTTCCTATCTCGAGCCCTCCCCTATGAGATCGCTTGCACCGGCTTTGGATTAAAGAAGATCGGCCATAGAATAGAAGAAAGGAATGGGGACATAGCGAGAGACTCTCGATTCGCTGCTCTACATTTTGAGAAAGTGGAATAATAAAGGCCGTAGTACCGTACGCCCGCAACAACAACAACAAAGAGGCCGATTTGAGAACGTTTGGAAAGGCTCACGGGGCTAGACCCATCACAAACCACAAAGAAAAGCCTTTACTAAGAAAGGTAGCCTCAGAAAAACTTGTCAAAAGACTTGACCCCCGAAGAGCTGACCCAAGCAAGGACATTTCGGCAGTTGGTCGGTCAAGACGGGGACTTTCCCAAAGCTCCTTTCGACCTCAGCTCCAAAACAAAGACCGATACAAAGAAGGGGACCGGACTGGGGGGGGGAGAGGAATATAGTAAATGGATTCATTCACAGATGAGCCCTTGCCTATACCAGAAAGACTTGTGAGATCGATAGAGACAACGAGGCCAGGGGAAGAGACCCATTCTTTATAAGAGAACGGGAATACGGAATGGACCGATACGCTCGTTTTGGACCGACAGATAGAGACAAAAGAGCAACTACAGTAGCGACAGATTCCTCCTCTCCCCTCTTCTGCTCCTTCGATGAACTCGGCTATTGCTGAAAGTTCACTTCAATAATACTGTAAAAGACTTATCGATTCACTAGCACAGCGCTTCTTCCGCCAAGCCTTGGATTCCTTGAGGAGACTGGCTAAGAAAGAAAGACTTAGAGGAGGGGCAGATCTTACTATACTAAAAAAGAATGCCCTTTTGAGCACCTTTATCACATATCTAGACCCAGAAGAGAGCAGAGCCTCGGCTCACGTTTTCACTAAAAGAATCAAGCCATTGCGAGCCTTTTCCTCATGGAAGGACCAGACCAACCAAGAGATCGGATCAGATGAAGGGGAGAGAGAACTACTATTGAAAGAACGCGAATCGCTATTCCTCACTCCTCATGAATAGAATCTTCTACTTAAACAGAATCCACAGCAATCGATGAACTGAGCTTAAGTCCACCTGCTGCTGCTGATGAAAGTCCTCCCACTGAAAGAAGTGGAATAAGCAACCAAAGAACCCAACCAAGCGATTCCCCTTGACCCGGCAAAGAAAGAAAGGAACGAACGGGATTCGCACCGGGCACAGCCCGCAAGAAGGGCAGGAGCTTTTTAGACCGAGGCTGGGGGAGATATTTACACAGAAGTATTTACAGAAATCGGAATGAATAAGCCCATTCCCTAAACGGAATAGACAGAGACGACAGAAGTCGACCGATGGAAGTCGAAACTGTCACATTATGACAGCCCAAAAACACGGTATAGATGACATTGGATTCATTCATTCCTATATCTTTGAATCGGTCTCAAGTCTGAGGTCATAGCATCCTTGCTTGAAATAGTTCCTCTCCTCTGGCCCTGGCCTAGTAGCTCGGGTCGGGCATGCCCTTGATTCTATTCTTTCTCGTCCACGAAGCCGGGTCCTTGAAAGACTTCTCCCCCCCCTCCCGTGATGCTCTCAAACCGATCGCTATCGTTTTCTTGCTTTCTTCTTGTCTTGAATTTTTATAGAACGGCTTTATATCAGGTATAGTTGGTAGGATGAAGTGGGATGAAGCCTTAGTGGATATAGCAAGTGTGCCGGGGATGCGGCTCGGGCGTAGTAGGTCTGGACGCCTAGCATGAAACAGCC
>JAJFZO010000493.1:35000-38521 GCA_021397835.1 Moringa oleifera
TCTATGTCCAAACATCACATGCCAGCAGATGTGGTCACCATCATAGGTACTCAAGATATTGTGTCTGGAGAGGTGGATAGATAGGACTACTAGTTGCTCGATCAGGACCTTAGCTTTATTGCGAGCCCAGAAGTCTCTCTTTTTTCGGTATACCGCTCCGCCAGCAGAGCGAAAAAACAGAAATCCAACCTAATCTCATGAATATCCTTCGCCCATTATCCCCTCATCTTCCTAGGATCCGAAATTTGTGCTTTTCGGTTCTAATTTTAGCAAGTCTTTTTTTCAAAATTGTACGTAGGCTTACTTTATCTTTTTTGATACCTGTTTCGCTGGTGGTTATGTGCTATTCTCTTTGTCTGATCCTTGGTTCTATGGACCTTTTTCAGGCGGTCTTTGTGAAGTTAGGGTTAGCTCTCGGGGGTCGAGCCCTCTCCTTTGCCTTATGGAAGTTGGGCCTAGCGGGGGGACTTGCCTTGGCAATCGCTTTTTTTGTGAGGGCCCTTCTATATACCGAGCTAGGTGCGTCCAATATGGAGGCCGGCCCATCACGCTCGACCTCGTGGACGGAGGATTCATTCGAGATGAAAGTCTTAATGGAGTCCTTCTCCGAAACAGAAATGGAGGGCACGTCGGCTCGTTCTTCGATCCCAAGGGTAGCAGGTGATGAAGCGGGACCGTCCCACCACGGATCTGTGGTCCAAAATGCGAGCTTGGAATCGTCAATGCGAAATCGCATTGTACGACTCGAGCAGGACAATAGCCCCTATTTGCTAGATAAGGCAAAGGGGGAGTACTGGGCTCACGTAAAACAAGAGCTGGATCATGCTTCCTCTCAGAGGGAGTATAACGAGTTACTGGAGTTTGAGAACAGAGACCTCCAGATCCGGGAGCGGAAACATGAGTGTTTCCGTCTTTTTAACCACGTGCTGTCTCAGCATCCCCCCTTGGCCGACCAGGCCCCATACAACCCGCAAGAGGCCTTTGACGACTTCTTGGACGAACGGCGGGGGGAGCTGGACAAACTGGCGGAAGAGCCAGTGGGTGAAAGAGCCTCCGGGCAAGGGGTGCCCGTGGAGAAAAGAGACAGGGGGGAGATAGCGTTTTTGGAAACACTTTCTATGGCTATCCAAAACGACGGTCCCGGCACTGTTAAAACTATTCTTCACCCCCGGGACCATAAGTAAACAGAGTCAAAACCAGAGGTGTATACTTTATCAGGCTACTCCCCGAAAATGCCTACGGAAGGTGGGGGAAAGTCAGGACCAGATGAGCAGCTTCTAATGAATTGGGTCGGAAGAAAAAGGCACGTCTGGGTCAGTAAACGGGGGAGCACAATAGGAATTTGGGATCCGCCCATGAAGGAAGAAGTCAACTGAGAGAGCCATTCCACGCAAGTCATTTCCTATGTTCATGTGTCTTAGGCCGTTGCAGCTAAAATAACGGGGGAAGGGAGGGAGACATCAAATGGATTCAAATTTTTTTACAAAACTGGAAGAGGTTCGATTCCTCTTTGATGTATTCTTTGCTGTATCGACCTTCAGTCTTAATCCAACTAGAATATCTTACTTCCTCTTGACAATCCTGGATGCCCAAAGTCTTATGACCGATGGCTCGGGAAAGTCTACAATCACAATTAATGTGAATGCTTCCTCTCCCTGCTCTAGGCTGGTTAAGCCCAGAAGCATACAAAAGGTACTCACAGAGACACCTCAAATCAAAGGAGGATAGGACCCCTACCCGAACTAAGGCAGGTGGGCTGTAGTTCAGGGACCTCTTAGCAACCTCATCGTAGAGTTTCCACATTAAACCAAATCTAACTAACTGTGGATCCTCCCTAGTAGCTTTCCAAGTACTAGTTACGACGGGCGCTTTAAAGAAGGCTTCGACTGACACTTCAGGGTCAAGTGCGATCGTATGGTACCATTGAACGTACTTGAGCCACTGACGTACCCAACCCTTAACCACAGTAATCTCAGCGAGCAACTCTCGACAATCATCATTATATAAGTCGGGAGGGCACAGCTTGAGATCTGTAGGCTTAAAAGCCTTACGTAGGTAATCAATAAGATTCCCACGTAAATAAGGATTGAGTGGTCTAAGCCGCCCAAGCCATAGTTCAAAAGGTAAGGTTTATCCCATATCGCTTTAAGTCGCTGGTACTTAGGCGACAGAGTTTTATTTAAGCGCGAAAGCATACAGTAACCTGCACCCGCCAATCGACAGAAGGTACTAAACCGTTTTACCTTATAAAGGTTCAGAACGGCGTAGAGCCCATGTGGATGGTGGGTGTTAGTCATGTTTCTCATGGAGATTGGAGATAAATCCTTTCTCATATGATGACATCGGAAGCGCTTCGCAAACTCAGCACCACCAGTCTTAGTGATCAAGGATTTGGGTAGTGAAATATCCACTCCTTGATCACTAAGCGCCTGGCGGTACTCGGTCGCAACTTTCTCGTCGGGGATGACGTTGTCATTGCCGATAGCGGGGTAGCCAAATGCTACGAGGCGGCCCTGTCTGAACTGGGTGTTATTATTAGTCACTCATTTCAGATAGTGGTTGCGCTGAGCAAGTGTATCCCGGACGGCGTTTCACGGATTATGCTATTTTAGGGGATGATGTAGTCATCGCTTGCCCTGGGGTAACTCGTCATTATGAGCGAGCCTTAGCAGGGCAAGGCAATGCCGGAGATGACGCTTTCATAAGTAAACCTTACCGCCTTATTACATATCCTGGTTGAAAAGATTTTTAACCCAATCAGGATGTGAAAAAAGGTATACCACCGCGGCATACTGGTCCGCCAGTACTAGCCTTAGACAAGCAATTTTTGCGATAGACGGAACCTATTTTAAAAATGCCATTTGTAAGCCGTGGCAGGCTGATTTTAACATCAAAACAGCCTTACAATCAGATTCAGTCTAATGCCGATGCTTTGGGAGCGGTCAACAGCTTCCCGATACATGCCCTGCTAAGTAGGTTACACTACTACCTACCCGGTACCAAGAAGAGTGCCACTGCTTGCGGGGCGGTTAGATAAGAAGTTGGTTCAAGCTAAGAGTTCCTTGCCCTGATAGCCGGTTGGGCTACCAAAGCGAGACCAGGCTAATGGTGGGTCAGACCCGACGCTATCCTTGGACCAGAGGGAATGGTACCTAAGCCGGATCGAAAAAAAAGATTTTGAGCACGTCTGGTCAAAGTCTATCTTGTCTTTACCACGAGTCATTTTCCTTGGCTAACAATAATTTTTGTTTTGCACATATCCACGGGTTCTTCAATTTGCTTTCTCCCTCATATAGGTTATAAAATAACATTTAAGAAAGAGGAGAGCCGGTCTTGCACACTAACTCATGAGTCAACCTAGGAAAAGAACTGCTTTCCAGCCTTTCACTCCTAAGAAGTGGGAATAGCAGTCAATCGATGACTGAAATTACTTTCTTAGAAAGATTGCGTAATGCTAGATCTCTTCTGGATTCCATCTCACTCTCTTTCGGTCCGAAGCCGATAGGAAGTTAAAGTCGCTG
>JAJFZO010000854.1:0-25000 GCA_021397835.1 Moringa oleifera
ATTAGTTTGGTAATGGTTGGAGCAGCAACCTCGGATTCGGCAAGAATCTCATTTTTTGGTAGTACGAGGGGGGAATTGGCCCAAAAATTGGATAGGGGTCAAGACGCAGTCGGGCGCCGGTGGCTGACTCAAGTGCCCCCCGAACCGCGCGAAATGGTCGCCTATTACACGGCTCACTAACTCTGGCGGGGGTGGGGGTACCTATTATTCGTCGGCGGTCCGGCTTAATTACGAAGGAAATTCTTTCTTAATCTAGAGAGTTCCCTTTCGTTAAGCGCATCGAGCCAGGAGTGGACATCATCATCATCTGCAGAAAAATCCAGATCTTCTTTCATCATTAGCTTAGCTAAAGTGGAATAGTATGACTGGCTTTCCGGAAAATGAGACGAAACCGGCTTTTTCGAAATGATCAACATGCGCTCAAAAATACCTCCTAAACCCCCCTGCCAAGTGACCGAGTTTAGTCTGAATTTGCTGTAGAAGTTTCTCCCGCTCCGGGCTTACTTCAAGGAAAGATAGGATTGGGCAATTCCGCCGGTTCTGGAGCTTACCTTATTATTATGAAAAGGGGAAAGGGCTTTTTTTATAGAGGTTGAGTAAGGGGGTGGAGCTTGAGGCTTCTCAGCCGCAGGAACAGGGAACGAATCCTCCAAAAATGGAATGAGTTCGCAATTACTACCACAAGAAAGCCGCCCCCTCATCACTTACCGCTATTTTTTTCTTGGATTCTGGGGGGAATTCACAACATTTTTTCTGGCCTTTCTTTCTATTGATGAAGAGGTGACCTCGTGCTCTTCAAGAAATGAAGGCAAAGGCCCCCCCGAGCCCGAGTTTTCCGGGGATCTTGGAGGGGCACCAAATCAAGGTTTTTATTCCTTTAGAGATAGGGGCGCAACAAAAAGTCTTCAAAAAAGGCGCCGGAGGCCTCAAACTCATCCGGAGTTGAAAAAAAAAAACAATTTTTCGACAGGAATGCATTAACAAAACTGCCCTTCCATATAGATCGTCGTGGCATGAACTTTGTCAATAGATTCCTAGCTACCTCCTCTTCCTATTGATCTTGATTAGTTCCAGCTTGTTGAGAGTTCTCTTTTCTTTCTGAATCGGCCCCTTTTTTAGACCGTCTCCTGAAACACCTGCTTATCCCGCATGTGCTTTCGAAGCCCCCTCACTCATTCAATCACTTGCTTGTGATTGCAGCCATTCCCCGAAAAGGGAGAGACGAGGGAATCGTTCGCTCCCGTTCATGTGACGAACCGAACATCGTTAGGTCCCGAATTCTGCGAACCACCGGATCTAGACCAAGATCTCCATTACGTCGTACGATATATCGATCCGAAGAACTTACTTTCAGTTGTAAGTCATCCATTCTGCTTCTATCTAAAGTGATGCTAGGCTGCTTCACACAGGTGCGCTTTGCTCGGCCACATGATGAACATGTTTTGAGCTAACTGCATGTCGAGCGCTTAAGCGGAGCTTGTGGTCACTCGTTCCTCGCTTGTTCCAATCCTAGTAAAGAGCTTCAGATCCGATTCTACACTACATACGATATTCCATTCCGGCCCTCACTAGCTCTTCGCTTGCTTGTACAAGGAGCATGCCCGAGGGGGCTACTACGCTCACCGCGCACTTGCATCACCACCTGAGCTTCGCTACCGCTTCGCCCAGCTCCTACGCCTACCACGAACTTGCATCATCACGTGGCTGCTAAAGCAAGCTAAGCTTCACACGGCCCTGAGGAAGCCTTCATACCCTCTCCCTATCGGTCGAGCCTCCTTCAGACCCTCTCCTCTCACGGCCGAAGGCTCCGCAACACGTTGGAGAGCTTTTAGATCCCGCCCTAAAACGCCCATTCTCCTAGAGTTCCGAAGTGATCCTCATTCTCACCGCAGCCTTCTTAAGCCGAAAGAAAGCCGGGCAAGAATCTCATTTTTTGGTAGTACGAAGGGGGAGAAGAATCGTATCTGGCAGTGGTTCTTCGGATCGATCACAGATTCTCGGCCCCGTCGTTTGGCTTCCACTCCAGTTGACCTCTCTTGTTTCCATCCCCCCGTGAGAAGGTAGAGAGCAAAACCACCCCAGAAAACCACTATTACGATGCCCCTATTAGTCAAGCATGTACTTCTTGCAAGGCTTGCTGAGCTTCGTCATGTGACAGACATCGCAAAAGTAGTCCGTCGAACTATCGCCGATGGAGGGCATAGTAATAGTATACGATTTTTTAACCCTGATGGGGTTCGCAGTCGACCATTTGATAGCCCTGTTCCTGAATATACAGAACTAATAGGGCTTCGATGAGCCCTAGATGTAAAGGGGTTCTTGAACCCTTCTAAGCAATTAGAAGAGCGCGGAATTTGCCCTCCCTCAAATGGATGGATCTGGGATTGATTGTGGAATCCAAGCAGAGAGAACCCGGGGCGGGCAGGAAGATAGGCTAGGCGGAGTAGTCGCTCTGGAGCAGGTTCTTCGACTGGATCAATGCATGTATGAATCCTAAAATAATCCCGAAGGTCTAGTCTAGAAAAAACTAGGATTTGGTTGGGTTAGCTTTTTGGTAGGAAAGGCGGTCACAGGAAGAAATGCCCTACCAATGAATAGATTAGTCTACTAACGTCAACAATCTCTTTCTTCATATACGATACCGTCCGGTTTGATATCCGAAACTATAGATATGACACAAGAAAGAAAGATAGATATTCCCATGGTAGGAATAGGACAGTTGCACTAAGGAAGAAAGCTAGAGATTTTATAAAGGTAATAGGACAGGGTTCCAAACCTGCCTTAGTCCAAAATAGGGCGCAAGCTAAGGACATTACTATATGAATGAGACTTCATCCTTATCACAACCTCAAATTCCAAAAATGCTCCTCTAGTCCCGAGCTTGGTAAATAACGCCGTAGGAAAGAAAAACTTTCTTCCGGCCTTTAAGTGATAGGGGGGAGTCACTCTTGCGTTCTCTCTCTTGGGTGGGTCAGTCTCGCTTTCTCTTGTCGGTAGGTATATCTGTCGTGGTATTGCTGTCGTGCCGCGCCGTTCCAGTAGTCTTTGTGAATTAATTGTTTTTTTGAGGGGAAAGTGCAAAAAGGTAAATAAAGACCGTAGCCAAAGCCAAAAGCAAGGGATTCCCCGGGCCCGAACGAGAGCGAAGGGGGCAGGGCAGGTATTCTCATAAAAGAAAGAAACGAGAACAGGCAGGGAGGTAAGAGCGAGTAAGACTAGGTTATAGCAAGACAACAGAGGTTAGACAGCTCTTACCGGAGGAAGAGGTTTCGGGTCATCCGTCCCCTTGACCCAGACACGAACTAATCTTTCTCTCTTTCGAATGTATGCCCGGTTTTCGTCGAATCTTTTTTCTTTCTTTCGAGAACAAACCGTCTTGACATGATGAATAGTGGTGCCCACCTGCAGAGCGTAGTCCTCCCTGCAGCCTTTGAAGTATACTCTTCCTCGAGTGCCCCAAAGCCTTTTTGCAAAAGGAGTAGGTAGCGAGATAGATGCCTAAAAGTTAATTATAAAAGCGGATGATCTTTTCCCTTTACTAGTAAAGGGAAAAGCCCTTTCTATCTTATTAGTAAAGCCTAAACGCCCTGCAATCAAACTCACGTTTCGCCTTTTTACAACCAACCTTACTAATAGAAAGGGGAAAGATGCGCTCAATCCGTTGCTTCTTTCTCCAACTTAGGAGTAGGGGCTGACGAGCCTTTTCCGCAGGCTGCTATGCTAGTTGTAGCGCGCTAGCGCTTTACTAATAAGATAGAAAGATAAAGGGGACTCTATCATGATCTTACGAATCTACAACTCTTTTTACTGAGCGAGACTCTATCCGGATCTAAAGAATTCGCCAAAGAGCCTTCTTCTAACTAGGAGAGTCAGCAAGCTACCGGAAGCGAAGCTTCTGGCTCCCCCTTTGAATTTCCAATTCCTCCTTTTCGTTCTACTTAGGTGGAGCAATCCGAACTCTCGACAGAATATAAAAGAGGTTTTTATTCCTGTGTAGACACCTCAACGAACTCATGTGGACACTCCTCAGCCCGAGGACAATTTCTCAAATACACATTAAGATGTTGACCCGTTTTTCTTTTCTTTGCTGATTCCTCTCAATGAAATTTGCCATGTTGCACTCAGTTACTTACGGATGTATGCATGCAGTCCGGGAACACTTTGGGGTGAACACCCATCCGAACAAGTAGGGTCAATAGTTCAGCATTTAGGCCGTAACATTTAGCAACAAAAAAAGTTTTTAACCCAACAAGTGCTCTCCGAACCAAGCTAGATAGTCTCCTATCACTAGGCTCACCAACCAACCTGGACTTTTTTTTTATTATTCCTACCGGATATCAAAACCATAAGGATTGTTTCCAGCCATGAGTTCCCATATGACATAAGCGCTCTTGGGTGGGCTGGGCCATTCCATCAAATCTTTGAGAAGGGGCCCAATCTCGTATTTGATGGTCGGCGTGGCGATAGGCTTCGCTTCTACGACTGCCTCCCCAGCCGTTGCAAACACTGAGCGAGAACGGTAAGGGGCGCACAAACAATGTCGTTGCGCGGGGATGCGATTCGCCAAGCTGGGGCAAACAAAGCCGTCCGGGGTTGGTGGGGCGGATTAGGAATGCGAAGGCCTTTCCTTCGAAAGGAGACCCGGGAAAGAAAGAGCTATGCTATTGACCGACCTTTTCGTAGTGACTTCGAATCAATAGGCCTCTCCTTTTTTCTCATTTTGTTTGAGGCGGGCCGAATAGAGAATGAAATGTAGAAATAGGGGAAGGGTGGAAAACCTTTTTTTTGGTTTAAGGGCTGCTCGCCCTACCGAAATACCAAAGGCTTTCGAGGCCCTATTACACGACCTAAAATAAAAAAAGACTTTCAGTAGCGCCCTTAGAATCTAAGCCTTTTTGAAGCGCCAGTAGTTGTAGCTGTGGGTAGGGCTTTCGTTCTTATCGCTCCGGGTTCCGATCTATATGACCTCCGGGCGGTACAAAGTACACCTCTTCCGTAGAGGCAGGTAGTAACCTAACCTTTAAGAGTCTGGGGGGAGCCCTCTCTCTTATCTATCAATGGAAAGATCTCCGTGCGTGGCGTAATAAAGAATCCTAGAAAAGATCGATTGAGACTCCCTCCCCGGTCCCACGAAGATCTCTACGTACTTGTCCAGTCCAGGACAACTGAGATCTTCCGGTCTGCGTGCGTGGGAGCAGCTCAAACAAAGAAGAGTCTGGTCTGAATTCAGGCCCCGCCCGCCCGTCTGCTGCTAGGCCCGGGAATGGCGCCAGGCGAGGGCGCCGCTATGCCCCGCTGCTCTGCTGCGGCCGGCCCCCGGACTATGTAAAAGAATCGAGAACGGGGCGGTCTCGCCCATAGTGGTTCCTCCCGCCTTTGGTGATTATCCAAACAAATAGGCCTAGATCTATGCCCCTTAATGAATCGAATGGTCCTTCGACCTTCATTTGATTCCGACGGCCGGCATAGATCTCATGAGACCCGCCCACTATTACTACGAAAAAAGCCCTGCCCCTTTCCTTCGCTACTAGGAAAGTAAGCAACCTCTATTAGCGCCGGACCTTGAGTCGAATTGATCGTGTCATGTGCAACGTCCATCAATGATGGTTCATTAATGTCCATTGATTTAGACTCCTTCCCCCTTCCCAACTACGAAAAAGATCGAGAGGAGCCCGAAAGTCCCCAAACCAAGAACGGAAACGGAAGCCTTTCGATTCGCTCCCCATTCTCTCTTAAATAAAGCTCGCCCTCGAGCCCTGGGCAGGTCGGCCGGGTCTTTCCCAGTTGTTCTGTTCCCGCCACGAGAAAGACGCACGGAAGAGGTATGCCCAGCGCGCGGAGGATCCGTTGAGAGTTTCTGTTGTCTCGGTAGGGAACTGTACGATCTTTTCCCCTATTGTATTGAATCAATAAAAAAAGAGGTCAGTGCTACGGCCCCCTATTGTTTGATCCAATATTGACCGGGGACGAGCCCCGACTTCCATAGGTCCTTGGTTTGACCTCCCGTAGTGGTCCTTGCTTTTAATAAAGCGGAGCGGGGCCAATTTCTCGTACTTGCTCCGTGTGCCCCCCTTTCGTCGAGTGCCCACTGGGCTGTTGGCCTACCAAGTACTTGCCTGCTGCTCCTGCCGCCCGCTTGACGGGCTCCGCGCTCCTTATCCTTACTGTTCTCTCTGCTGGGGCCCCTCCCATTGCTCTAGCCATAAGCTATGGCAGCTCCGGCTCGCAACCACAGGGGCCCGCCCTGCGAGGCCAGAGTGGGCTCAGCAGTCAGCCTCCATTCGAATTACGTTAGGGGGTCTTTCGCTTTTGCCAGATCTAGAGAGATACTACGAGTCCTCCGTCCCAGATTCCATCGCCGCGGCCATCTGGTTCACCGGTACTACCAAAAAGTCTCATGCTTACGTTACTGTTATTGATGGTTTTATTATTTTGGACTACGAAGACCCCGGTCGTGCTTCTGGTTTCCATTCCCATCATCATATTGATGATAAATCTCCTCGTGCTCTGCCATAAGAACTTGGAGTCCGTATCATGGTGAAGGTAAGGTAACGCTGTGATTCTTGCTCAAAAAACAGACCGAACGCGTTCGAGTTATTAGCTCGTCCGACCCGGCAGCATTCATGAGTCGCTCGTTCAACTGTCCCTCGGAGACACGGTCGAGAAGTACCATGCATGGTTGCCCTCCGTCCTTTCTTTCTCTCGGTCCCACCCATAAAGATACGGCTCAGCCAAAAAAAGTGAGCGCCCCTGCGCGAGCCTTATTTTATTAGTAAAGTCAAGCTTTGGCTCCCTAAAGACTAAAAAAATGAATCAAAAAAAGGGGGGACTTATGCAACGGGCTATGCCACCCAAACCAACTGAGGGAAGTCGCATCCGTCCCATCGCAAGCACCTACAATGTCATGATCACATTGGTTTACCCTTTTTTCTTTGGTAGTTCAACGGACGGTCGCCCCTCCAACAAGAAAAGGTATAAATATGGAAACTTCTCTGCCATTTGAATCGGAGAATTTATGAAGGAAATCGGGTTTTAAATTTCCAGAAACCACACGATTATATAGCCAAAGGGAATACGCCGCGCCTAAAATCATCCCAAGCGCTGCTAATGTGGCTACTAAGCTATTTCTTTGGAAAGCTCCTACTGAGATGGGAAATTCCCCGATAAAGCTGCTAGTACCAGGTGAACTCATATTGGCCAAAGTAAAAGAAAAGGAAATGGTAGAGAGATTCGGCATGGTGCTCACTAAACCTCCGTAATATCTAACAAGTCGAGTCTTATGTCGGTCATATAGAACACCAACACATAGAAAAAGGGCTGAAGGAACCAGTCCATGACTTAACATCGGTGGAATGCTACCTCCAATTCCCTGTATGTTCGATAGAGCGAAAGATTCCTCCCCACTGATCGGAGTACGCCGATTACCCCCCGAACCGTACAAGATAGTTACCACCTATCATACGGCTTTCTAACTTCACTTCTTTTTCTGGTCGTTCCGCTCTGTCGATCGATGGTAGTATAAGAGATCTGTAACCTCCCGAAATTCTTTATATAAGGGTTCCTGCTTCCTACCCATAGTTAGCATCTATCTCCCCGGGTCATACTTGAGTATCACATCGTAGACCCCCGCCCCAACTCTATCTTCCTTATCAGTGAACCGGAACATAGTGCGTAGGTACTCTTCAATGCAGCGGGGACGAGACGACGTGACATACTACGATCACGTACAAAAGTGCTGCCCTTCGGCTCGGCAATATGGAACCTCTCAACAGCTCCCCCCGTTCCTTTATGAGGTCTTATCGGGATAGGTAGGCCCAAGCCTTTCCCTTCCCCCCGACCGAGCAGTAGTTCCTCACGGCTGAAAAATAGGAGTTTAGGCCGTAAAAGAAAGGCACCGGCCCCATTCTCCCCCCCCCACTGGGATTTTGCTTTCCTTATCTACGTGCGCACTGCGTCAGCACTGGCGAAAAAAAAGTCGGCTTTACTGAGGAAGAAGGGGCGGGCCGGGTGCTTGTGGGCCCCCTCTGCAGCAAGTGCTTGTTGGACCCCACCCTCGTTTCGTTTCTCGAGAGGGGGCCGGGCTGTGTTTCCCCCGCGGCCGGCCAGTGGCGGCAGAAAACGAACTCGGGCGGGCTCCGCGCGGTTCGCGTTTTCTTGTGTTGAGAGCTTCTCATTCTCTTATAGAAGCCCGCGTCCACGCCGGGGACGGGTAAAGCCCAGCTTAGCAGCAGGGAGCACTGAGCAATGGGGGGGATGAGGGCGACTCCGCCCATAGGTTGGACCACACCACAGGCTGAAGTCCTTCCACGGCAGGAGAAGGGCAGGGCAGCGTCCTCGTTGTCGGACCGGAACAAGAAAAGGAAGCTAGTCGTTGGAGGGAAGACAAGGCTCGTGGATCCTCCGGAACCACAAAAGAGCCTTACTCTATAGGGGCGCTAGCGCGCTACAACTAGCACTTTGAAGCCAGCTGAAAAACGGATGCGCGCTACTAGCGCGCAGCGGCTTTAAAGCTTTACTAATAGGGCTTTATAGAGAGAGGTGAGTAAGGGGCTCGCTTCGCTTTTGTTGCGGAGCTCGCTGCCTTCCCACCCCTGCTTAGCGTTCCACTTGTGATTCTGGATGCAGTGGAGGATTTTGATAAATGCGCCCGAATGTTCCCCCTCCCCCCATAAGACCCTATTTCTCTTTCCTTCTCGAGAAAGAGAAAGAAGAGAAGAAAGGATTTCTTCTCTTCTTTCATGTGAGAACGGCCCTATCTTGTATCGAAAGGGTTTTCGTGCTATACACCACGTTGAGAAAGACCAACCTCCTATGTACCGTACCATTTTTTTACCTCGAAAGGGAGGTCCTCCTTATGATGCTACGGTCGGCTGTCCGAAGTGCAAGGGGTAAACTCGGACTCGGATAGGATTGTGCGTTCGGGCCCTTCGGGTGTCATATTTTGGCCGAGTTTACCGTACCCCCGGCCCTTATGTTACGCGACCGTAATATTTTCTTACGTTCCACCGCTGTTACGCCAGAAAAAAAAGGTTCCACACGAGCTCTCGTTCTGCGGCGTGGTGGCAGGACCGATAGGGGATTGGCTCCGGGTGTAGATAGGGTAAAATCCGCAGGGGTCATGCAAATACATAGGCCCCTTCCCTTCTCTTTTGGATAAATGGGGTGGTTTAGAAGGCGCTTTCCGATCTACGGTCCCTCGGAGCGAAGGGTTAGGCAGGTAGTATGGGCCCTCTGACTTCCAGCTATGTGCTGCGCGGCTCCCGCGAAGCGAATGAAGGGAAGCTCTTCGAGCTTACGGGTGAGCTTACGCTTACTCTCAGCCTCTTTGATTGGTAGGCGGGCGGGCTAAGCCCCCTACTTAAGATTCCATTCATAAGGGTAATTTTTTGTTGTCGTGACGCTTTGGTTAGGCCGACTACTACTATACTATAGGCTACTTCTAGCTTCTATAGTGGCCCTTCCACTTTGGTGTAGTTTTAGTTTGTATTTGTACTGAATGAATATATCAAACCAAACAAAGGCGAGCAGTATAAGCCCTTCTCCGGCCTGGGAAAAGCAGCGAACTCTAGAAGCTAGGGCGTTATTCACCTTTGGACACGAACACTATTCCGTTCTCAGCGGAAACCCGCCTTAGAAATGGAACGTCGACTTATCTTATTGCCGTTCAATCTAAGACAGCGCTGATAGCTTGTAGTGAACAGCCCCCTTATGAAACCAACCGAAAGCAGCCTTTGGTACTTAAGTAGTTAAGGCGCTATTTAGCCCTTGCAACTATGATAGAAAGCCGTTTGCTTGTTGCCAAAGCCTTCGCCTTTCTTTTGAATCAAAGTAGGCCTTTTTAAGGGAAGCTACCGCTTATACGACAGCTCCGCTTCCTCGTCTTGCTTCTGGCAAAGCTTCTACTTTGCTTGCTTCTCTCGCGCTTGCTTGCGCGAAGGCTTAAAGTCCTTTTCGCTAGGTCCAAAAGCTTCCGTCAAAGCGAAAGATCTGATCCAACAGAAATCCCGCATATTGAGCGCAGCTGATATGCGGCTACAGCTAGGCGATCATATCATGCCATAAATTTTATATGTATAGAGAGATCCCCTAGATATACAGATAGAATAGATGTTTATGGATAGACAGACATTCCATTGATTCTTAGTTTTGGGGCTGAAAAAGCTCGTCGATTCAAATGAATCATTCTTCTGGTATCTCTTCGCCCCCCGAAACTGACCCACAGCACAGCGCCCATTCGCTTCGCGCGCGGGAAGGCAACGAAGTTCAGTTCATGAGACCGCGGCGGAGTGGAGCAGCCGCGACACTCTTTTTCCTTAGCTGGATCTCGCTGGTGCCACCTAAACGGTAGGTAGGCGGCGGATGTGTGACGTTTGGAGTTGTCGTTCGTGCACCTGTCCCCAATGGAAGAATGAGTGATCCGTTCCCCTGCGGATCATGGCCTTACCACTCGGTCCCCGATGGCCAGCGGGGGATTCGGTATAGCAGCTCACGTTTGTTTGCGCTGCGCGTTTCCGCTGGACTGGACACGTGTTAGCTGTAGGAAGTATGGTTCCGAAAGTGACTTCGGTTCGCCAGTTCAGGCTCAACTCCTCGCTTTACGTTAGCGGACCTACAGGTCGGGCCGGGGCTCTGCGCTCTTTCTTTCTGTGTGGGACGATGCCGGGGAGAGAAGGGAATGCGTCGAGGCGGCGAACAACAACAAGACAACTAAATTTTGTTCCCTCCATGAGATGAGCCCAGTGCATTGGACCGATGGATAAGAGAACTGAGCTGGCCCAAAAAGCGCTTGGGCGCTCTACGTACGATGTAGACTCCATCAGATACATATCGATTTCTTTCTGATGGATCAAGAATAGATAGTTGTCTCATCAATAGATAGAAATAGGGGATTTCCCCTTATTATTGATAGATTCCCTCTCTATCTATTCCTACTCTTTCGATCTATCAGAACAGATCAGGCTATCTATCAATCGATTTGAAAATAGCACGTTCATATCGCTTTTCGTTCATTTTCGCCACGCCAACATAGCCGCCATAATAAGAAGCAGGCGAAGCAGCTATAAGCGCTCGCTTCTAGCCCTTTCATTCTTATTTACGAATGAATTTGGGAAAGCCAACAGAAAGATTCGATTCTGACTTCGTGGAGCCGGTGCTGCTGTTGCCTGCGCGTAGAGCCGTCCCCCACTCCCGTCCGGGGGCGCTAAGGGGCTTTTGTTTTTGGAACAGACGGCAGTGTTTTGCTGACGCCTCGAATCAAGCTTTTTTTTGTTGCGACATGCTATGTTTTCTCCCCCATTGCTAGTAGGTTGATGGGTCGCACGCCCGGCACACATGTTTTGGCCTTGTGTGTCCATAACTCAAAATAGGTGACCTAACAGCCGCCGCCCGACTAAACATACCAATAGTCACCAGATTCATATGGGCTACTGAGGAGTAAGCAATGATCTTCTTAAGATCGATCTGTCTTGAAGTGGTCAAGGAAGTATATATTATAGCAATCGCGCTTAAAGTATAAATGAAAGGAGTAGAACAAAGTGTCGCTTCGGGAAACATGGGTATTGAAAATCTTAAAAACCCGTGGGTTCCCAATTTTGAAGGAATTCCTGCCAAGATGACGGATCCTGCCGTAGGTGCCTCTACATGAGCTTCGGGTAACCAAATATGAACTGGTACCATAGGCACTTTGACGGCGAAAGAGGCGAAAGAAGCAATCCATAGAAAGATTTGGCGCCGCTCACTAAATTCTGTGGTTAATGATATTTGTAAATCGGTGGTTCCTGTTTGGAGAAGAATCAACAGAATAGCTAATAGCATAAAAACAGATCCAAGTAAAGTATAAAGGAAAAACTGATATGCTGCCTTGATCTTTCTTTGTCTCGAACCCCATACCCCTATAATAATGGTAGAGTAAGGGGTGGCCCCAAAGCGGAATTGACCGGTGGTGGTTGGTCGAAGCTCCAGTAGGTAGCCACTCCCTTCTCAGGGAACCGTACGTGAGACTTCCGCATCATACGGCTCCGTCCCGAGCTTCCGTCGTCGGCCCTTGTCATTAGACCACTATCTATGCATGTATTTTCAGCCTGGACTCTCGAATCTTTTGCTTTTCGGGTGGTGGCGAACAATGCAGCTTGCGTTGCGGGAGATGCCCGCCCGTAGGGCCCGGCCTGCTTCTCGCCCGAAAGAACCGCTCACTAGCTAGCCGGACTAGTGGGGGGCCCTATCTGGAGACATACTGAAAACCATACCTTTCGAACCGAACGCAACGCCCGTCTTCCAAATCAAAAGAAAAATGGGCTCGTTGGGAAGAAAGATGGAGTGCGGCCTGTAGAGCACATGTAACGCACAGTCGGGTTGCTCACGCAGCGGATCTCTCTATCTATAGATAGAGAGAGAGAGATGTGAAAGTAATAGCCTTATGTTATGGCCGCCCCCCGACTTACGGCCTTTACGCTACTACTACTGTGATGTGAGCGGTTCAAATTGGTTTGATCTTTCCCAATTATCCTGGCCGGAACTTGTACGCAGCACTTATACGGAGGTGCATGCATAAAGGTTTGGAACTCTTTTCTTATCTGAGAATCTTAAGGGCAGGACCCTACCCTATTCTCGAACCCTCTGCCGAGCTTAACCCTGCCCGCATTTCCTTTTGAAGGGGGCCAAAGAAATGTCTCCACCTGCTGTCAACAGTCTTTCTTCGGAATTATACTGAACGGGTCGATCCTCCCCTCCCGTTTGTTTTAGCAACTTATCCTAAGGTCTCCTCGCCAAGAGCTCCCCGGCGACGACAGAGGAACCAACCCGCCTGCTGTGGCGGGGCGGCTTTTTTCTTTCACAATAAGACCTGGACGATTATCCCTACCCTCGGTAGCTTACGAGTTTACGTCCATCCCTGGTCGGGTACAGTTTCCTTTCGATTTCTCCCTTGTAGCCGTTACCCGAATTCGCGCAAGTGTGTCCACACCCCCCAAACTGACTTGACGAGGAATCCATTCTCGCGAACAAACACAACCCCTACACACACCTAGGAGCACCCCTTCCTGCATATCCATACAAGACCCGAGTAGGTGGGTCGAGGTCCTACGAGGTACCCACTACTCGGAGTACCCTCCCAAAAGGAAAAAGATGTGTCTGTCAGGTTCGGTTCTTCTTAGTTGGATTGGGCGGGTTCGACCAGAAATGCTATGCTTACACACAAGACTACCCCTCTTCCCGAAAGCTTCGCGGGGACTACTTTACGGCGACGGACGACCGCCCGTAGGGGGTTTACTGCACAAGGCCCCTGCAGAGGAAAAGCTTTATCCCAGCGAATATAAGATGCTCAGCTCCGCACAACATAGGGATTGGCACGCTTTCGGGAAAAACATAGAATAGTAGAAGATCCAGCATGCGGAACACGGCGATCATTAGAAATTCACGAATTAAAGATGCTGTAATATACTCTTTCCCATAACTTCTCATACCAGACCAACCCACTGAAATGCAAATAGGGATCAGAAATGTGGTCAATATCACGAAGAATAAAGAGATACCGTCTATACCCAAATAAAAATTTATGTTTTCATAAGGAAGCCATCGAAGGCTTTCCACAAATTGAGATTTGGCCGTAGAAGGGTCGAATTGTATCCGAGGAACAGGAGAATACAAAAAAGTAATAAGAGAGGCACACAGACCAATTAATCGTATCGGTCGTATTCTTGAATTTGGAATGAAAAGAGGAGTAATGCTTCCTAGCACGGGACAGAGAATAGGACCACTTAGATCAGAATAGCATTCACAGAAATGTTCTAACATAGAGTAGAATCGAACATTGAAGAGATTAGTTGACAACAGTAAAAAGATGGGCGCCTAATTCCAATACAATAGGGGTCTATCAGTGCAAGTCAGCTGAACACCGTGATTGATGAGTGGGTAGGTGGCTTAGGTGCACCTCTCGCCCAGTAAGAAGTAATGAGGCTAGTCTCCCCCTGGAAGTAGTGGGGCCCCCTTCCCGCGTATGCGCCTTTTTTTATATTCTTTCTATTTTATTTTAATAACAAAATGTGCCCAATCGAAAAAACTTTTTCTTTATGGAACACATCTTTTTATAAGTATGAGACGCGTGGGCTTCCCCTTGAGTCAACTCCTCCACCATTTTGGACAGCTTGTGGGGGCTGTAGTCGGTCTTCCGATTCGTCAGAATGGAATCCGAAATAATGGCATCCCTGTGCTGCACCCAAAAGTCAGAGTGGTCGGGATCCAATTCCGACATACGGTCCACGATCTGCCTTTTCAATTGAGCGGTCTCCCGCGCTTGATTAAAAAGTGCATCTGGATTCGTACCTGGGGGAGAGTTTGCTATCAAGCGCGGAAAAATATGCTCCTCTATCTGCTCCACCTCTTGCTGCGGCAGGTCCGAGGTTGAGGCAGGCTCCGGCTCATCAGCTGGAGGAAGATTCAAATCAAGCAAAGCTGGAGGCAGATTGAGATCCAAAGGGGGTCGACCCGAAGAGCTTGATGCGCCTCCAGCCCCCGAAGGAGCCATCATGTTACACGAGCTACCGCTATCCTCGAGAAGCAAAAGACCTGCCAGTAGGAGACCAAAGCAACCAAGTCTAGAAAAGAGGAAGTGGATGCCCTTTGCTAGTAGCATGGACTTGACTTTTATAAAAAGCGGAAATAAATCAATTCCAATAAATAGAAATGCCCAGTATACTAAAAGAACTAATAAGAAAACGATCGAAATTCTAACCAAAAAATTTCTCATTCGAAGACTCTTGTTACTCATATTAGCACCCTTACTTTCTACAGTTCTCCTTGGTTTTATCACAATCACATTTGTTTCCCTCTTCGTTCGGCTGGGAAACTGGCCGTTTGTTTTTTTTGTGCTGATGGTCATGATGCGTTTACTTCTTTTTTTGGTTAGGTACAAGAAAGACATAAAATAAGGCCCCGTGAGAGATCCGATAAAAAAACAAAAGTAGAAAAGAAAGCTAGACTTTTTTTTCAAATGAATAAAATAAATAAAAGACGAAAGAAAAAGATCAAGCATAAAAAACGTATTCCAAAAATAAAAGTACGACATAATGAGAAATTTACCAGTAAAAATTATAGCGGTTCCTAGAAAACGTCCGAAAAAAGCAGCTCCGGCACCTATTGATTTAGCACCCTCTAACATCTCGAGAAAAGAATTCTCGTCACCGTCACGCTTTTTCATTCACTTTGAACTTCAAAATTACTCGTCGATTCTTCCCCTCGTTCCTTTTATCTTGGCCATCTCACTTGGTTTGCCACGGGCATTCTTTGTACCCACGGTGCGGTACCCAAAATTTAAAAATCAAACTATAACTACATCAAAAACCTCTATTCCTGACGTGAGCGGACGCATTTTGCCTGGCTTATGCGGCTTTGGAATAAATGATCGAAACATCGGAGAAAAACGAAAAGAACCTGATTTCATTCCCTTTTGAATCTCAAAGACACGAGATGCAGACAAAGATGAATATTTTTTAGACCCCTTTTCTGTATTACATTTTCTATCGAATTTCCAAAGTCTGTTGATTTCTGAAAGCACTCGATCCATCAAATTCGAAATAGGAACTTCCATTTGTGGAGTTGTATTCATTGTTTTTGTCATCGTTGTTTTTTCTTTTATTTTTCTTTTTGGTAGTACAAGAAAGATAGAAGTAGTAGTTGTTTGTGACAGCAAGTGAATTTCAGGTTTGTTGGGCGTTGGAGAACGGCTGATTCTTTCTCCTTTCTTTATTTATATACGAGATATGTAAGGAAGAGGCACACTCTTTCAAATAAAGGGCAGTGAAAAGAAAACCCGACTTCCTACACAACCTGACTACCTCCCGAGCGAACAAGTAGGCCGAAATGCGATGTTCCTTGGACAGACCATCGTGAACAATCAGTAGGATTTTGTTTAAAATCCCACAGACTGTCCGGGGGCTTCGGAAGACCCCCTGCCATCGGACACACGAGAGCGAGATTGCGCTCAGGTGCGCCTAAAGTCTTATCTCTGACATCAGCAGGAAGTTGACTGAGATCCATTTTGCAGGGATCTATGGGGCAGATAACAGGGATGAGACTGTTTTGGATAATTAAAAGGAAAGGTTTTGGTTTTGAGATGGAGGTCTAGTGAGGAAATCAGGGATGACATTGGTGGTCCCCTTTATATGCTTGGAATCAAAACTCCATTTCGAGAACCATTCAGCCCATCTGAGTAATTGCGGATGTGGTAGAATCTTTTGCTTGAATTGTAACATCTTTTCCAAAGATGACATATCCATTTCTACCAGGCCTACTAAATGGAACTGAAATTTCTCGATTCCCCGCTAAGATTTCCTTGAAAGTAGAGTGATAATGCTGTTCAGATTCTTTGAACTTACCGCTTTTGTAGCCACAAATTCTTCTGACTCCATCTTTTTCTTCCAACAGTACAGCTCCCCAGTATTTGTCACTAGCGTCAGTCTGCAAGATTCTCTTGCCAAAAAAAGGAATCTGCAAAGGTGGCAATTGTTGAGCATGTTCTTTCAGAGCTCGTACTGCTTTGGTCTGCTTTTCACTCCACTGTGGAGGATTCTTTTTCAACATCTTTCTTAGCGGAGAAGTTAGTTTGGATAGCTTGGGGATGAAGTCGCCCATGTAGTTTACGATCCCCAAAAATTGCTGTACTTGCTTGTAGGAAAGATTCTCATCTGGGAATTTGTGCAATTCTTGAGCAATGTGGGGCTGAAAAAGATAATGGCCATCCTCTTTGGGCTTTCCGGAAGACGGTTGAGTGGAGAGAGATTTGGAAGGTGGAACTTTATGCAATCTGCCATACGGTGGAGATGGCTTCGCGAATGGGCATTCGGAACCTTTGGGTAGAGTCTGACTCATTATATGCAGTCAAGATGATTAACTCCCAATGCAAGCCCCATAAGCGCGAAATATGCTGCTGAGCTTCACTGAAAATGCAAGAGCCTTACAGTCTTTTAGAGTCACCCATTGTTGGAGGGAGAGCAATAGAGCCGCCGACTTTCTTTCGGGATGTCGAGTTATGTCTTAATGTACCCAAGAGACCTCCCTTAGCCCTTAATGACATTATTAGAGAGGATATGCAGGGACTGATTTATGTACGTGTATGATATATTATGTACCATTTTTCTAATATTATGTTGTATTATATAATGAAAAATAATAAGAAAATTATTATATTATTATTTAAATAGCTGAAAGACCAAAACAGGGTGAAAAAAACCAAAAGCCCTTCTTTAAAATTCCTCCCAGATACATGGCTTACATACCCGGCTCAACATTCTTGGAAAACAATCGAATCGAGGGTCCGGAAGAGAATTGGCCATTCAATCTTGTAAACTAATCGAGACCGAAATTGGAAAAAGAGATACGAACGGAGAGGAATAACCAATCGATGAAGGAACATGAAACCATTCTGTTTCAATAGAGGTACGAGAAACGGTTAGGGGCAATAAAGTAGGTGAAGTGGTTGGATTTTGCGAGCTGTTCCAACCACTGCTGGATGTGATTCCAAGAGCCGAACGAGAATGAATACCACACAGAAGAGTCAAGACCAGGCTCCCTAATGGAATGTTTAACCGATCCATTCCGGATCGACCGAATTGGTACGGAAGTTGTAACATGGGAAAACCACGGAAAACACGACTTATTTGAATAACCCGGTGACCTACCAATTGTAGAAGTAGGATCTTTGGCAAGCAATAAGCACTTAAATAATACAATTCGAGTGTACCATCTTCTTTCTCATTTCGAGGAAAAGGTGCGGGAGGAAAAGGAAACAACGGAGGGATCCGAATCGGACCTAAATGGGAATGACATGAAAAGTCTTTTTCAAAACCTAGCATTAAGGGCGTTACGACGATATACGATAGGAATGGAGAAAAACTCGTGATTGGTGTGGTGGGGAAGATCTGTTTATGATATAGTTCAAGAAAAAGTCGTCTCATTTCCTTACTTCTTCCTTCTTTCTAATTCAAAAACTTCAAGGCTGGTTCTGAACGCCGCGTAACATCTAACCGTCAACAGTTGCAAAAACCGGGATTGCGGATTCCCGCGTTATTTTCGCGACCACTTTGGTTTCTTTGGAAGGTATTCCGTAATGAGTCCCTTGATAAGATTTGGTTCTTCTCTGACTCTAGTTAGCCACTCACGCATAGTCGCCGGATTATTTTCCGAATCAATTTCCAGTGACTCCATTAATAGGGAGGCTGTATTAGAGTTAAGCTCCTTTTGCTCGGGAAATTGAGCGGATAAAGGACCGACCCCCCTCTCCGATTCTTCACGCACTCTCTCTGTTATTAATGCGTGAAGCTCCATTCGGAGGGCCGAAACTTCCTCCACGTTAGGAGCAGGGGGGGCCACTTCGGCCGGGGCTGGCGCCTGCGGTAGCGCCTGGGGCTCGTTTGCCCCCCCCGGGGGAGCGACCGGATTAGCGGGGCCGCTAGGGGGGTTCGGTTGGGCCACTTCTTCGCCCTCTTCATTTTGAAAGGGCTCCGCTAGAACCCCTAGGTCGAAGGAGGACCATCCGGAGCCGCGACTGCTTCCCCCCCCGACTGATATGGAGTTGGATCCGCCAGAGGACCCAGGAGCCTCCATCATATGGACAATCGTGTTGTTGTCCATCAAACCCAAAATAAAAATAAGAAAAACATACACATTTGAAAGATTAATATTCCATCTACATCTAATAAAGAGGAAGCGAAAGGCTTCATTGCAAACAGCTCGCATGAGCATCCCGACCATATCAAAATGGAGGTCGAAAAGCCACAACAACCAAAACGAGACAGCGAGCAAAAACAAAACCATCAAAATTCTGACCCAAAAATTAGACATTCCATGCCCCCGGTGAAAAACCGTAATACGCCCTGAGGAATTCCTACCAGCAGACTTCCCTGTACTCAAAATGAATTGTCTAAGTGCTCTCCCCTCTTGGCTTTGTCTCATTGTCTATCTCGTAATCATTCGATTCCATCCGAATTAGCTCCTACTCCTCCTCCTTCTCCTCCTTCATCGTCGTTGATCCTTCTTTCACTAATGATCTAATGATCTCACCATTTTTTAGTAGTTCGCGCGAACGCGCGAGGGACTATCCTTTCTATCGCTTGCGCTTGCTTTTCACTCTCAAGACAACGGTCTCTCTCTTCTATAAAGCGAAGCAAAGCGCATGGCGCTGAAGTGAAGAAAGCTCAATAAACACACACGAACACGATGCAGGGCATAGCATAAATGAGACCGCTGATCATTTCATAAAACATATATGCTTGACCTTTCTCGATGCTTTTTTTGGGGTGACTCACCAACCGACCCAGCAGTGATCGATGACAGAATGATACGAACAAATCAAAGTTATTGGATTTGGTAGTTCTCCATTAACTTCTTTCTTTACCCCTTTGCATATGTTCCTAAATGGGTGTGCACCTCCAGATGGGCAGGGGCCGGCCTCCCACTCTCTTATGCAGCATTTATTAGCTTAGCTGAGTTGGGTGGATCGTGCAATAAGCCTCTCTCGACCCTCCCTTTCTCATACGTCTTTATCAAAGTCTCTCACCTTTCGAGATCCGGTCCATCATCAACTCAGTCAGATCTTCTTGTTTGCCTGCTTTGATTAGGCTTCCTTTAACGGGTTTGATCGGCATTTCGTGCCTCTAGCCCTGCTGAATTATACCTTTTTTTTATCAGCTGGTTGGGTAGCGTAGTAAGGTTAGAGGCGCAACTAGAAGAGTTGGCTCCATATTTATATATATTTGTTTTTAAATTTGATTGCACAGTCTCCGAAGTCCTTCTTTCTTGATCGATGGTCCCCATTAGCATTAGTGCCAATTAGCAGCCACTTTTTTTGGAAGGCGAGGTACTCATGTGTGATCGCGGATTCCACGGTAGCAGTAGTTCTAGCTCTACATTAGGAGCACGGGGGCCTATCTATCTAAAGGAGGTACGGACCCCTCCCGGTACGATGCAGTTGAAAAACGTAAGCCCTTGTATAGGTTGGGCTTACGTTTTCTTGCTTTTCTTTGTTGAACCTTCTACGGTCTACCTTCTTTCTCGATATCCCAATTCTAGCGTTCGTTAGCAGAAGTAGAGATAGGGGGAGATAGGATTTATTATAACATTTATGTGAAAATAACAGAAGCCGCTATAAGGGGAAGAAGCAAATCCTGCACCTTCACCTGCGAAGCGCTACGCTCCTGCTTACGAAAGACTACTTTCCAAGCGAACTACTGAAGACAGACTACTGGGAGTGGGAATAAAGCTCCAGCCCTTAGCCCTGAACTCCTTCAATATCGCACCTACTACCAAAGACTGAACCAAAGAAGGGATGGGATAGACATAGCCATCTCTCCCTCACCCCGCAGCTCAAACTCCGCATCCTGATCCAGATCCAGCTACGGACTTACTAGAGCTACTACGCATCCTAGAATTGGGGGAAGGCGTCTAGACGCCTAAAAAAAGGCATATAAGACTGTAAGAATCTTCCTAAAGTCAAAGTAGCAGAAGACATGAAAGTCACTAAACAGCGCTTTAAAACTAGTCAATGTGGGCATAGAAACAATAAAAGAAAAAGACCGAACCAGCAAGACTAATGTCTACTTATACTTTTGAGAGGTCCACTTATACATTCGAGAAAGTGGAATGCATTTATTGATATCGCTATCGAAAAAGAAGGGATTAGCTTGATTCATGTGGACCGATGCCCATAGCCCGAGAACAATTAAAAGAAATCGATGAATGTGCCCGGACCAAGCAACAAATAAGCGCTAGCAGATGAGATTGGACCTATAGACTAGGCACCAAAGGAAGAAGCAGGCAAGACACTCTTGTTGGACAATAATGGGTCTCAAAAGCCCATTTAGAGCATTTGAATTGGAACCTTCTCGTACAAAGACCCAAGACTCGCTACCTTCGATTAACCCGTCGCTACTTCCGACTGCCCCCCTTCTCGTTGGGTGACCGGCCCATTCTTAGACTTGATGAACTCCTGTCGCTCGCGCTCCACTACAGGATACATTACGTTCCTTGGAAAGAGTCCGCTTTCATGGCGAGCCAAGCCAAGTAGCCACACCAGCCTCAGCAGGTGCATTTTGAACAATAGCCGCATTCTCAGCAGCAGGCATCGTTTCAGTGGTAGGTTCTGACCGTATTGGTAGCATTGGTTCTTGGAACATAGGCCATTCTCGGTGACGGGTTGACACCAGGTTCCTTATTTGCCACTTTGCATTCGTAACGGGCATGACCTTGTCGTCTGCAATGCGTGCAGAACTTAGGTATTCAAAAAGAAACGATTTATTGCTGGTGATCCATACACAGTAGATCCAATCCAAACACGATTTTGGAGGTTTTCCTTGAGAAGACCGACTTCTACACAAACCCTAGCTACGTTGGGGCGTGAGACAAGCTTCGTAGGACCATCAAGGGTCAGGCCAATTCCGAAAGTAGAGACGATAGAAAACAGGCGAAACTCAAAGAAGAAGACAATAGGCAGATGGGGCCAAATAGGCGCATGCATTGGATCACCATTGCGGAGACGGAAATCATGGCTCCAGCAGAAAACCCTAAACATCAATCCCTCAATCAAAAACTTCTCTTTCTTTTTTTTTGCATATTTTCTTTGTTCGAGAGCTTGATGAAGACGTGCCTTGGGTCTAACAGAGTGATCGAAAGATCTCCCTTGGTACGCCAGTTCTTGCGAGCGAACTCCCGAACGACAAGTAGAAGAGGGTGGCCTCGGAGGAAACGTCCCACCAAGCAATATCGAGATTTTTCCGCCGGGTTTCAAACCTCGGTTTCCTCAAAATCAAATATATTGCAGACTCGTCGGTCGGTTTTAGGACGACCAGCCACAACCGCCGCGTAGTTCTTCGGAGCGATCTCCATAGGAACTGCCAACGGGACGCCACCGAAGCGGTAGAAGACGAGGGGGAAGGTAATGACAATCCCATTCCCTCGTCGAAATCCGTTCGCCATCCTAATCACGAACAGCAAGAAAAGAATCGCAGCAAGCCCTATGTGTCACGAGCAGGCACCACGGGTTGTTGAGTTTTTGGTGGGGTGGAGGGCTTTTGGGGATGCATTATAGCACAGGCCGTGACTACGTTTTTCCGTTGGTTGATGCGCACGCTTGTTATATTTGTTTATATAGTTATAACACTAAGTGCCTATCAATTAGTTCCAAGAAAGCGGCCGGGGTGTACACTATACTTTCATTCAAATCTCGATATTTAACGGAATCGGTATCGAACAAGCTAGGGATTCGCGCCTTGATTGCCCGCGAAAGCCATAGCCCTTTAATTGCTTAGGAGAACCGGCCTTATTTAGTAAAAGCTTTTTCTTGCTTAATGCTTTCCTATCTCGAGCCCTCCCCTATGAGATCGCTTGCACCGGCTTTGGATTAAAGAAGATCGGCCATAGAATAGAAGAAAGGAATGGGGACATAGCGAGAGACTCTCGATTCGCTGCTCTACATTTTGAGAAAGTGGAATAATAAAGGCCGTAGTACCGTACGCCCGCAACAACAACAACAAAGAGGCCGATTTGAGAACGTTTGGAAAGGCTCACGGGGCTAGACCCATCACAAACCACAAAGAAAAGCCTTTACTAAGAAAGGTAGCCTCAGAAAAACTTGTCAAAAGACTTGACCCCCGAAGAGCTGACCCAAGCAAGGACATTTCGGCAGTTGGTCGGTCAAGACGGGGACTTTCCCAAAGCTCCTTTCGACCTCAGCTCCAAAACAAAGACCGATACAAAGAAGGGGACCGGACTGGGGGGGGGAGAGGAATATAGTAAATGGATTCATTCACAGATGAGCCCTTGCCTATACCAGAAAGACTTGTGAGATCGATAGAGACAACGAGGCCAGGGGAAGAGACCCATTCTTTATAAGAGAACGGGAATACGGAATGGACCGATACGCTCGTTTTGGACCGACAGATAGAGACAAAAGAGCAACTACAGTAGCGACAGATTCCTCCTCTCCCCTCTTCTGCTCCTTCGATGAACTCGGCTATTGCTGAAAGTTCACTTCAATAATACTGTAAAAGACTTATCGATTCACTAGCACAGCGCTTCTTCCGCCAAGCCTTGGATTCCTTGAGGAGACTGGCTAAGAAAGAAAGACTTAGAGGAGGGGCAGATCTTACTATACTAAAAAAGAATGCCCTTTTGAGCACCTTTATCACATATCTAGACCCAGAAGAGAGCAGAGCCTCGGCTCACGTTTTCACTAAAAGAATCAAGCCATTGCGAGCCTTTTCCTCATGGAAGGACCAGACCAACCAAGAGATCGGATCAGATGAAGGGGAGAGAGAACTACTATTGAAAGAACGCGAATCGCTATTCCTCACTCCTCATGAATAGAATCTTCTACTTAAACAGAATCCACAGCAATCGATGAACTGAGCTTAAGTCCACCTGCTGCTGCTGATGAAAGTCCTCCCACTGAAAGAAGTGGAATAAGCAACCAAAGAACCCAACCAAGCGATTCCCCTTGACCCGGCAAAGAAAGAAAGGAACGAACGGGATTCGCACCGGGCACAGCCCGCAAGAAGGGCAGGAGCTTTTTAGACCGAGGCTGGGGGAGATATTTACACAGAAGTATTTACAGAAATCGGAATGAATAAGCCCATTCCCTAAACGGAATAGACAGAGACGACAGAAGTCGACCGATGGAAGTCGAAACTGTCACATTATGACAGCCCAAAAACACGGTATAGATGACATTGGATTCATTCATTCCTATATCTTTGAATCGGTCTCAAGTCTGAGGTCATAGCATCCTTGCTTGAAATAGTTCCTCTCCTCTGGCCCTGGCCTAGTAGCTCGGGTCGGGCATGCCCTTGATTCTATTCTTTCTCGTCCACGAAGCCGGGTCCTTGAAAGACTTCTCCCCCCCCTCCCGTGATGCTCTCAAACCGATCGCTATCGTTTTCTTGCTTTCTTCTTGTCTTGAATTTTTATAGAACGGCTTTATATCAGGTATAGTTGGTAGGATGAAGTGGGATGAAGCCTTAGTGGATATAGCAAGTGTGCCGGGGATGCGGCTCGGGCGTAGTAGGTCTGGACGCCTAGCATGAAACAGCCTTCTCTGGTAGCGGCACTATACCTTAGTATAGTATCTCTATAGCTTCCAGTCTATATAAAACGTAGTTAGCAGAGGTAAGTCTGTCTGGCGTTCCCTCGCGTAAAGGGCTACTTTGGCATCGGCTCTCTCTCGTTAGGTAATTACCGAGGCGAAAGCAGCTCTCTCGGAAGTCAGTTTCCCCGCCATCTTAGTGGGACTAGTCTAATAAACTTTCACTTGAACTGCCAAGACTCGGATTTTTTTTTGTTGTGGTAACGCCCTTAACGAATTACGTTTAACGTCCCTTTATGACTTTCCCGATCGGCGCATCGGGTCGGTAGCCGGGCTCCGGGACATTACTACCACGGCAACTATCGACCCGAGCCCAAAGAAGGAAAAGAACGGACTAAAGCGAGGAGTTCATTGGCCATACATAGTGAAGGGGGGTCAACCTCTTTCATGACCCATGGCCCCAGTGTGTCACTTGGTTAGCATTTCTAGAAAAAATTTAGTAGGGTTGGTTTTTCGATAGGAAAACAGGGGAGTTGGCTGTAATTGAGACACGTTTTTCGGATAGACGATATGGATTTATTCGAGATGGTTAACCACTTTTTTAACCGTGAGAGGGAGGTCATTCAGAACCCGCTGGCTCCAGAACCGGCGGAAGTTCCCCACGCCGATCCCCATCAAGAACAACGTGAGGCACTTCGAAGTGCCATTCAAACTTTGATTCTTGAGCAAGTTCGGGAACATTGTGAGAAGGGGAAAGGGCAGCTGTCCGTTCACTTTCCGGAAATGGCAGAAATCTACTCCAGTGCCGCAGAGAACATTATGTCTCGCGATCTGGAAATATCTGCGGAGATGGATACTGAAACCCTCCGCGGATGGGTGGAGGAGAACCCTAATAAATCTCCTAAAATCCCTCATTAGGGAACACCTGTAAGA
>JAJFZO010000854.1:32500-40000 GCA_021397835.1 Moringa oleifera
GCTGTCTCAGCATCCCCCCTTGGCCGACCAGGCCCCATACAACCCGCAAGAGGCCTTTGACGACTTCTTGGACGAACGGCGGGGGGAGCTGGACAAACTGGCGGAAGAGCCAGTGGGTGAAAGAGCCTCCGGGCAAGGGGTGCCCGTGGAGAAAAGAGACAGGGGGGAGATAGCGTTTTTGGAAACACTTTCTATGGCTATCCAAAACGACGGTCCCGGCACTGTTAAAACTATTCTTCACCCCCGGGACCATAAGTAAACAGAGTCAAAACCAGAGGTGTATACTTTATCAGGCTACTCCCCGAAAATGCCTACGGAAGGTGGGGGAAAGTCAGGACCAGATGAGCAGCTTCTAATGAATTGGGTCGGAAGAAAAAGGCACGTCTGGGTCAGTAAACGGGGGAGCACAATAGGAATTTGGGATCCGCCCATGAAGGAAGAAGTCAACTGAGAGAGCCATTCCACGCAAGTCATTTCCTATGTTCATGTGTCTTAGGCCGTTGCAGCTAAAATAACGGGGGAAGGGAGGGAGACATCAAATGGATTCAAATTTTTTTACAAAACTGGAAGAGGTTCGATTCCTCTTTGATGTATTCTTTGCTGTATCGACCTTCAGTCTTAATCCAACTAGAATATCTTACTTCCTCTTGACAATCCTGGATGCCCAAAGTCTTATGACCGATGGCTCGGGAAAGTCTACAATCACAATTAATGTGAATGCTTCCTCTCCCTGCTCTAGGCTGGTTAAGCCCAGAAGCATACAAAAGGTACTCACAGAGACACCTCAAATCAAAGGAGGATAGGACCCCTACCCGAACTAAGGCAGGTGGGCTGTAGTTCAGGGACCTCTTAGCAACCTCATCGTAGAGTTTCCACATTAAACCAAATCTAACTAACTGTGGATCCTCCCTAGTAGCTTTCCAAGTACTAGTTACGACGGGCGCTTTAAAGAAGGCTTCGACTGACACTTCAGGGTCAAGTGCGATCGTATGGTACCATTGAACGTACTTGAGCCACTGACGTACCCAACCCTTAACCACAGTAATCTCAGCGAGCAACTCTCGACAATCATCATTATATAAGTCGGGAGGGCACAGCTTGAGATCTGTAGGCTTAAAAGCCTTACGTAGGTAATCAATAAGATTCCCACGTAAATAAGGATTGAGTGGTCTAAGCCGCCCAAGCCATAGTTCAAAAGGTAAGGTTTATCCCATATCGCTTTAAGTCGCTGGTACTTAGGCGACAGAGTTTTATTTAAGCGCGAAAGCATACAGTAACCTGCACCCGCCAATCGACAGAAGGTACTAAACCGTTTTACCTTATAAAGGTTCAGAACGGCGTAGAGCCCATGTGGATGGTGGGTGTTAGTCATGTTTCTCATGGAGATTGGAGATAAATCCTTTCTCATATGATGACATCGGAAGCGCTTCGCAAACTCAGCACCACCAGTCTTAGTGATCAAGGATTTGGGTAGTGAAATATCCACTCCTTGATCACTAAGCGCCTGGCGGTACTCGGTCGCAACTTTCTCGTCGGGGATGACGTTGTCATTGCCGATAGCGGGGTAGCCAAATGCTACGAGGCGGCCCTGTCTGAACTGGGTGTTATTATTAGTCACTCATTTCAGATAGTGGTTGCGCTGAGCAAGTGTATCCCGGACGGCGTTTCACGGATTATGCTATTTTAGGGGATGATGTAGTCATCGCTTGCCCTGGGGTAACTCGTCATTATGAGCGAGCCTTAGCAGGGCAAGGCAATGCCGGAGATGACGCTTTCATAAGTAAACCTTACCGCCTTATTACATATCCTGGTTGAAAAGATTTTTAACCCAATCAGGATGTGAAAAAAGGTATACCACCGCGGCATACTGGTCCGCCAGTACTAGCCTTAGACAAGCAATTTTTGCGATAGACGGAACCTATTTTAAAAATGCCATTTGTAAGCCGTGGCAGGCTGATTTTAACATCAAAACAGCCTTACAATCAGATTCAGTCTAATGCCGATGCTTTGGGAGCGGTCAACAGCTTCCCGATACATGCCCTGCTAAGTAGGTTACACTACTACCTACCCGGTACCAAGAAGAGTGCCACTGCTTGCGGGGCGGTTAGATAAGAAGTTGGTTCAAGCTAAGAGTTCCTTGCCCTGATAGCCGGTTGGGCTACCAAAGCGAGACCAGGCTAATGGTGGGTCAGACCCGACGCTATCCTTGGACCAGAGGGAATGGTACCTAAGCCGGATCGAAAAAAAAGATTTTGAGCACGTCTGGTCAAAGTCTATCTTGTCTTTACCACGAGTCATTTTCCTTGGCTAACAATAATTTTTGTTTTGCACATATCCACGGGTTCTTCAATTTGCTTTCTCCCTCATATAGGTTATAAAATAACATTTAAGAAAGAGGAGAGCCGGTCTTGCACACTAACTCATGAGTCAACCTAGGAAAAGAACTGCTTTCCAGCCTTTCACTCCTAAGAAGTGGGAATAGCAGTCAATCGATGACTGAAATTACTTTCTTAGAAAGATTGCGTAATGCTAGATCTCTTCTGGATTCCATCTCACTCTCTTTCGGTCCGAAGCCGATAGGAAGTTAAAGTCGCTGAGGTAAGTTCCGATAGAGCTACGCTCCGGGTATTCCTACAATTTTTTCTTATAGGTTACTCTTTGAACTCTTAATTTAAGCACTGGAAGAGAATCGCTATCGTCTTTCTAAAGGACGGGGATTTACGTGTATTGCTTATGTCCGATTTGCTGACGCTAGCTTGACTTCACTCACTTCAGAGACAGAAAAAAAGAATAAGAAAGGAGCGTAGCAGCCAGAAAGAGAAAGAAATCCCCTCTTCCGCTTAAGGCACCGAAGTCCCACAGCTAATATCAATAGCAGTTGATTCAAGGGAAGTTCTTTCTAGAGCAGTAAGAGCCTATTCTGTCTTGCTTTCTGATTCAATTCCGCTGCTAGGGTGAGGGAACTCTGCCTATCTCAATCCTTGGAAGCCGGTTTGAGGTTCACCGATTGACCTAATTCCATCAGTAGTTCGAGCGGATACCACCCCGGATGCATAATATATCGTGCCAGTTGATCCAGATCCTGCAGCTTACCACCCAGTTGGCGTGTGAACACTTTTTAATTAGCATCTGGGCCAGGACCGATTGGTCGGGTGGAAGCAGCATATCCAAGAGAAGTTTCAGCAGCACGCACCTTCCACCCCGAGTGGACAGCTTAACCCCTGTTATCATGAGAAACCGCGTTCCCACCAATCATGGTAAGATGTGACGTTCTGGACCGGGCATGAGAGGATGCGGCGAAGGCATGTAGCGGCATACGTAGAGAATGGAAGCACCTTAGTCGGGGGATAAGAGTCCCGTCCCTTACCGCTCCGCGGGGGTGCTACGAGCCTCGCTTTCCATGCAGCTTTCCTAGTTCGTTCGCTTCCATGCCATTTCCATCCGCATTAAGAGTTTCAGTTTGATCTCGTTCCGCAAGAGGCGTGCAAACAGGTTTGCGCATGCTGAAGGTTCGGGCGCAACCCTTCTCTACCGCATTTATGGCCCAAAGCCAATACAAAGGATTTCGCTCGAATCTTACTGTACCCCAGAGGAAAAGGGGATTTTGTGCTGTGAAGGTGGGATCGGTACACACGGATAAGGACTATCATGAGGCTCTATGTGCTTCATTCCGTTTACCCCGCCTTCCGAATTAGACATTTCCCATTTTCCATGGAATAAGTAGGATGAAGGTGATAACGGGGATAACCATTGCTGTGGGTGAGGGAGAGATCAGAATTATGCTACTCTAGGTTTAGGTGATCCTTCCAAATCATAAGCCTTCTCCAGTGCCTGGGTGGGTGCGCGAAATCATCGATTCTAAGTGCTAATAATCTGGATTCCCCTCCCCTAAAATCAGTAGGGAAAGTGAATTTGACCTTACCCACTGGAGGATCCCGTAACCACTAGATTATTTCGAGGGCTTGGTTTGGAGATAGCTGCAGGTTCTGAAAAGCAGACTCCTCCGTACGGGGTCGGATGAAGGGATTCGAAAGACAGCATGGATCGGGGAGAGGGGATAGGAATAGTAAAAATCCTCGTCCGGTCACCAAGCATTCGGATCCTTGCGAGCAGACCCAGGAGCCACCAGAATAGGGCAATCCGCCCCTAATGCTGTTGAGCGTATCCGAACCTCCCTGATCGGCTAGCCTTTTTTCGCGCTTTTGAGGTTCCGAAATCCCGAGAGAAGGGTGAGCTGATCATGCCTACACTCGAGCCTAAAGGTTAACTACCACTGGCGCATTACCAACATGACCTTCTCAAATGCCTAAACTTGAATAGGGATTTAACATGGATCTCTTGCTCTAAACCCGGCTTGAGTCATCGGCCTATGCTTCATAGAGGAGGAGACCATCAAAGAAAGGAAGTGATGTCAAGGTATCCTAGCTCAAGAGCTAGAACCCGTCTTACCCTCTTCATTTCTCAAACTTGATCTGACAAACTGGCCTTTAACGACTTTAAGGTCTGCTCGACATTAGGGGAAGTCCTTCCTTAAGCACTATCCGCAGTAGCTACCCTTCTTCATAGGTCGGTCCCTATTCGCATCTCTCGTATCTTCTCTTTGCTCTCAGCAGTCCTTGATCTATGCCTTTTCGTTCTCATTGTGGTTCTGGCTGTATTGAACGCATCTTTTGGCCTAAGTGTGCAGGGGATCAACCCTTATCATTCATAGTGGGACCTCCTCTCTCTCAGGATAGAACAAAACCTTCTCCCATATTCAATTGGTCACCAGAATCAAGGAATGCGCGTGAACAAAGAACTTGATCGATTCAGTGCTTGGATTAGGTCCGGGCAGAGAACAGGTAAGGGCGAGAGGGTCAGCGCAGTAGTAGAGAGAGAATCCTTTCTGTTCAGTTACCGGTCTAATGCGCTAGTGCCCACCTATGGTGCTGGACAAGGAAGAATTTACATAAGTTGCGCAGCTGTATCCGAAGGGGAAACTCCCGGCCGTGCCTTAAGCAGCAAACTTTGTCGGTTCGCAGGTAAGATTTCTGTTCGATTAAAAATCGTCGAATGGAATGCTATGAATGGAATGTTATTCGAGCCGGTTCTGAGGCATCTCCCGAGGAAATGACTGATGGTGTAGCCGGGTAATAAATTGAATTAATCATTAATAAAGGCATTTCATTTCTTCCTAACCAACAGCAACACCTCTTTCTCCCGATTCTGATCTGGGCAAGGGCGGTGGGTCTAGGTCCTAGCCGAAAGAGACATCTTGGGTATCAACGGTGGGCACTTAGTACATTTTTCCTTCCGATCGTATCTCTTCCTTCCACCGGATGTCTTCAATATACTAGACTACGGAAATACTGAGTTTGTTGTAAGTGCTCCTACTAAGAAATGGAAATGGAAGAGCTCCCCTTCTTTGTATGTATCCTACCCTGGGACCTGGAATCGAACAACTAACTCACTTTGCCAGTTGCTCGGTGCCTTCCCTTGTTGAGTGCTCAGCTACAAGAAGCGGCTCCTTCGGGCAAGCCCTTGGGTACGTCTGAAACGGTAGATTTGTTTACGGCTCCTCGTGAGAGACAGGATCTCTTGGTTCGTCGACGTCTGAACAACGGGGTCGAAAGCCTCTGTGAAATATTCCCTTGTCTCTGTAGTTCTTTTTTCGGCGAATCCTTCATCTGACGCCTCATTTGGTCTAGGAAAGTCCCCTCAGGCCCGGGGTAGTTCCTCTTTCTCTTTGGCTCGCATACCTATCTATGCTCAGCACTAACTTTACTTTATGATCAGAAACTTTATAGCTAATGGGACTGGGCATGATTATCTTTTATATAAAAAATCTCTCAACCTCCCTTTTGCGCGACCCTTGCCTCTAGCGCAGTGCGTTAAAGCGGCCCTTCTTTATCTTCGTATTTGGAATCTACTTAACAATCTTCGGCTTGAAAAGCCTTGTTCCAAAATCTCGGATCAATGCTATCTTCTGTTAGAAATGCATAGGGTCCCCATACTTAAACAGTGCAAATTAACCTCGATGAAACTTCCTCCTATGCCTTATCGGGCGAACCCGTGGGTTATGTTTTGGTGTCAACTTCAAAAAATGTTTATGATGGCTTGTTTTCCATCAATTGCTCTTTTTCTGGGTGTAGACGGGGATGCGGGGGCCGAGGACATGGAATCGTAAATTGACCCTTAGAGTGCTTGACCCGTGACCTGTCTTCCTGCTCCCTGGGAAAAGAGACACTAGATCTTTTCCCAGAAATCGGTCAATTCAGCCCTGTTAGTGCTCTATTCAACCGGCTTTCTTTAGTCGTCCAGGTCTGATCACTTCACATCAACTCAGCAGAAAGCTAGATTATCAACTTCAGAGTGGCAAGTATCGGAAAGAAGAACCCCATGGCATAATAATCAGGCATTAGAGTCGGCTCTCAGCCGGTCTCTTTGGTTGGTGTCTTGTCCTTCACACGATGAGTCAGTGTCTCCCAACGCAGCGACAGAAGCGTAACGAGTGGTCCTCTGAAAGATATACGATGTCTGCTAACCTTCCAGTTATAGGCATACCTATTGCCTGATCAGGTGCATTTCACGCTTCTACGATTGAGTACGAAACTTATTCACCTGATCGTGTTTCGAATTACGCCCTTCAAGGCACTCATCACTCTTCGAGCACGGCCGTATTTACTTGTTTCGGAAATAGCAGCATCGGCTTGAGAATTCTCTTATTTCTTTCCCGGACCAACCTTAGAAAAGAAAACAAGATCCCCTCATCTGCTTCATCTGTGTCGGCTTCAAAAGACTCAATATCGTCAGCTTAGGCGGACTTTTCTTATCTAGCAGTTCCAGAGTCTCTGCCCTAGTTTGGGCCTATGTTGAAAAGTCAGGACCAGTGACATATACTGTCTTTCTTTCAAAAATCATATCCACTTAGTAGTAGTCGCTTGGAGAGGTAGAGATTCCTGCTTGTTCGTTCCCCCTTTCGTTCTGACAGTACGTACCTTCTCATGTAACAATCAGTCTTTCCTCTTAAGCAAGGGCTTTCCTAGGAATGCCTAGCTTTCTCTCCCTGCTTTTCTTAGTCTATCTTATAGTATAGTCTAGCTTGAACTTTCACGGCTTTGCAACAATAAAGACTCCAGCTGGAGTGAATCCTGGCTCTTGGATTGATAGCTAGACTGGATGAGGAGAACTTGAAGTTCCCCGGTCTTGCTCCAGTAGGAAAGGATGTAGTGGTTCTCGCTAAGAAGCTCACCAAAGAGAAACTCAGTCTTCCTGAGAAGATGGTTGTATCGATCCAAATTGCATACCTCTGTGATCGTGCTTTTTGGGTTAATGCCAAATCTACCGTAGAGCGTGTTCATAAGAATCTTGTACACATAGGCCAATGCATCATTACCAGACCTCCTGGCCTCTAACCTGCTCTCGAAGAGTGAGCTAACAAAGCCTTTGAAGGGGCTTTCCCTCATCTCAAAGAGGTAGCCAGAGAGTGGTATCACAGTGTAGCCAAGGCCTCTTGCATAC
>JAJFZO010000854.1:45000-65000 GCA_021397835.1 Moringa oleifera
CTTGCCGTAGTGAAAGTGAAAGTGAAAAAGAACCAACGACGATCCTATCCTAAAGGAGAAGGAGGAGTAGGAGGAGTCAGTCTTCTTTGAAGATCGAGGAATAAATCGGACAATTATGCCATTCGGCAGAAGTCTTCTACAGAGGGAAAGCCTGTATCGAGTAAGTGGAGAGGAAAGATCTCCAGAGATTCTTATCTTATTCCATTCCAGTGGCTCGACCAGTAACCAATGGCGAAAACTCAAAAATCCATGGTTTCCCGGTAGAACCCCATTTCGCCCAAGTTGTTGCGGAACCGGAAAAAAGAAGCGGTTTTTCGCACAGCTTGCTCATAGTGCAGGTCCCACTTGTATATCGTATTTGGCCGAAGAAAGATCGGACAGGTTGGAGTTCTTGCCTTCTTGGGACTCCATGGACCAAGATCTGCTTTCATTATATGGGCAATACCGATCTACTTTAGTAGATCATATGGATGTAGAAAAAGCTTCTGATTTTGATGAATTGGAAACATCTCTTTTCCATTTCTATTTACCTAGTTCATATCTTTCTTTCGTGTGTTCCCGGGAGGAATTCGAGATCTTCAATCTCGGGATACCACCTAAATAACTGCGGCCAAAAAGTCAAATAGGTCGGGAAGAAAGAGTCTGAGGTTGGGTCGGACGACATACATCTTGGTTGGTTCCACCACCAACTTTCTTTATGTGAGTTATTTTTACCCTTAGATTCTCCAAAAACATCTTTAGCCACTCTTTTAATGCAATTGGCCATCTTATACCACATCACAGAGGTTTCTTCCTATAAATTCCATTTCCCTTCCTCGTTATAAAGAGAAAGTCATTTGGCATACCTGCATGGATTAGATGTCCAGATAAACCCCCGACCTGGGAAGTCTTTCGACCTCACTTACTTGATCAGCAGATGGGAAGCTTGAAAAAGCGGCTTTTCGCTCCTCTCCTTACAGTCGAGTGGCTTTCGCTCCTTCTTCCGTAAAATAAAGCAAAACGGCTGCAGCAACTACAGGTGAAAGTGGCACGGGTCTTGTATGATGGAGAAAAAATGACCATAAAAGGTAGAAAGCTACGGTTGAGTAGTGAGGTGGGGAAGTTCTTCCACTCCAAATCAGAATAGAAATAAGAACTCTGTCCCCCGAGTGGAGGGAGGTTTTAGTCATCAATAGATACGAGATAGGTTCCAAATAAATTAATAGGAAAGGTACGGGCTACTTTATCTCTCGAGGTAAACCATAATCAAAAGATAGACCAAATTCAATGGAGGATGGGGAGTATGGCTTAGATTCCAAATCTTAAGAGATTGAGAGAGTATAGGGGACATATTCTACATCTTAATAGCCCCGTGCTTTATTAGCGCAGTGTTAGAGAAGGGAGGACCGAACAATATGACAGGGCAAGAGCTCCGCTTAGCTTAGTTAGGAAGGCTATATTTCGCGTGCTAAGGCGCGCGTAAGCATCAAAGCCCATAGCGCGATAGGAAAGAATCTGAGTCTGGGCGGCGGGCGGTGGGGAAGATAGTTCATATGATTTTTCCAAAGCCAATCGTACATAATACAAAACCGATTTTTCGACGCGGGAAGACGGTGGAGAAAGAATAACAGCAGGCATTGAGAGGACACATGCTAAATTAAATGGTCTACCTACTTCGTTACAATGGTTCCTGATGAGAACTACCTAGATGCTGCATCAAGGTTGGTTGTTAGGGATGGGGTAGAAATGTAGTTTACGTTTCAACTGGATCAGTTCGCCCGCAGGGACGAATGAAGGAACGCTTTTCTTCGGAGAGAGAAAGACTGTTCCCGAAGACCGCGCTACTTGGCTTAAGCGGTACCTCATAGGGCTACTGCTGGACATGGAGGCCGGTGGATCGATCGGCGGGTTCGCGCTTTGGCGAGCGAACGAATAAAGCGCATTTCGAGCTAAATTCCCGTTCTGGTGGAACTCTCTCAACCTAAAAGAGACTTGGTTGGTGCAAATTGAGTTGTCCCCATTGAAAGGCAAGATCCCAAAAATCTTATTTAGGGCTCGAGCCTCTATCGAAGGGGTCTTGGAACTGACTCAGGCCATAGACTAGAAGTCTGGTCTCCGATAAGGCTTCTGCTCCCGCTTTGCCTCGGCCCGCTACGCGCCTTGGTTCAAACGAAAGATTTAAGGATGCCTGGGTCCGGGTATACTTTTTCCAGTTTTTTTCTTTATTATCGATTTCCAAGCCCAAGGTTAAGGAAAGGAAGTACATCTCGTATATATATATATATATATGTATATAATGGGACCGAAGTCGGCTCAGCCGGAGATCATGCGCCCGACAGAAGAAAAACGTAAGCCTTCTTGTAGAATATATAGGAGCTACCCGAAAAAGGACCTCCATTTGGACCCTTTTTGAACCACTCATGGGACCACGTGAACGCGGGTTTTCTGGTTTATCCTGACGATATAAATAACCTGTATCGAATATGGGTGGAGGGTGGGGAAGGATAGAAAGGCAGTTTCCTCCAGCAAGGGAGATGACTTCTTCCTTTCCCTTTGAAGAGCAAATAACAAGCGGATAGGAGTACTTTGCAAGTGTACCAATGTACCAGAGGAAGGAAGATATGAGTTAGGGCGGGGCATGACATACCTTCACGTAAGAAGAAGGTGCGGGTGTACAGGTCTAAGTCCTAGATGAGAAAGGCGATGTTCGCTAATCACCTGCCCTGGAAAGCGGATCTGTCCTATAAGGAGCGTTAGCCATACCATGTAACTACAAGACGAGGGAACCTAAGGAAGGGCTCTTTCCTTCGTGATCCTTTCCGGACCTTGACTTCTCACATGAGTCTTAATCTCATATTCCGTATGTGAAAAAAAGTATAAATCTATTCATATACCAAACGCTCGCTAATGAGTCCTGCATCTTCATAATTGTAATATTCCCCTGGCATATAAGCTACTAATACGTTTTTCCCAAAAAGTGCGAGGGGCCCAGCATGACTCGGGCAGCTTCTATAAGATGTCCATGCTTGCCGCTGAGGTGGGTAGGTAGAGAATACCTAGAGACAACTCTCTCTAAGCCCCGGGCCCCGGGGGAAGCTCGATGCGGGTCTTTGCCTAGCCTTCTCCTCTGCTCTGACTCCGGTTGATGTGCCTTCTCCAGTTTCAATGAAGACAAACTCGTTTAGGGGAATGCATTCTTCCAGGCAGAAGCCCATTCCTTGTGCTCAAGTCAATTAATTAAAGAAATAAGATTCAAAGAAGGAGATGAAAGAGCGGGAATTTCTTATTGACCAAGGCAGAGGGATTTCCCAGCAGAGAGGGCAGGAGGGCAGTGACATATAAAGAATATTCCGGGTTAACACACCGCCTTTAGTTCATGGACTGACGCTTATGAGGAGAAAAGGCTCTGGCAAGAGTTTCAAAAGAAAGAACGGGCCATGGACTGGACGAGGGAAGGGGGGATATGACTTGGAAGCTGCCTTTTCTTGTCAGCCCAATGAAGATGGCATGAATAGTTGGAGTTGGTGCTTCTCCGTTCGAAAGTAAGAAGAACTTCCATCTGACCGCTTTCACGCTTCCTGAATCCAGCCGGTGAATTTAATATTCATAGTTCGCCAGGGGGAATTTTATCTTCAGGTAAGGTGCGTATTGTATCGGATAAAAGGCTGCGAATAGGCCTCCTCTCCACCTAGGCGAAAGATAGGGCTAGAGGAGAGCGCTGGAAAGATAGGACTTTCCGAACAAGCCTAAAGCTTGAATGAGACACCGGGCATCTATCTTCTTTTCTTTCACATTTCCTAAAACTCATTCGATTGCTCGTGACGGGATAGAGAAAGATGGGGGTAGGGACTCTTGATGTAAGGTAAGATGCTAGCGGTCTAACTCGGGTAAACAGATGAGCCGGTTATAGTAGGTAGGCTTCTATCCGACAGGGTTTGATGGCTGATATCGGATAGGAAGAGAGAGATGACATTTCTAGTGAACCCAAGAAAGGAATGTAATCGAAGAGGCCCGTGTAAAAGCACAGAAAGGGAAGCAACTTGTCCACAAGCTTGATGTTCAAATAGTGGTCTTTTTTCCTAGTAGCTAGTTTTGAGTTCCCCTAGTTCAGCTACTCGAGGGCAAATCAATGTTCATAAGGCACGGAGAGATGTTAGGCGAGAAAGAGTCTCAAGTAAGGTTTGAAATCTGATCTGTGGGATGGTTTTAGTTCATAAGTGAAGGTGCGAAGCGCTAGGCTTCGTCTCTGTCTAAGGCAGGCAGGTGAATCCGTTACTTCAAATAGAATAGAGGTAGCTCACGACTTCTCTACTCTTTCCTTTCTTTGAGCTAGGCCTTCATGGCCTTCCCATTAAGGCTTAGAGATTGAATCAATAGGAATGAATGACCGCTTTGAGATTGAATCAAGATCAATAGTCCCGTCCCGTGAAAGCTTTTCTAGGAATGGATTTAGTGATCTAGCCTGTGCTCGCAGTGAGTAGAGGAGGTTTCCCAACTCTATCTCTTGATCCGCCTTCGCTTGACTTTACCGGACCAATGATTTTCATTTCCCGAGCCTAAAACAAGTGATTCAAGAAGTTTCCTCCCTTCTCACTTGGCCTGAGATTCCAAATGGAGTGGTGAGGACTGTACCGATCACTTGGCTTATCAGTTCGACTGAGCTGCCCCTGGTAAAGTAAGCAAGGCTTCAAGGAGGCCTATTAGCAGCCGTTCTCTTATATATGATACCTACCTGAAAGAAGAGATCTCATTCTGACTGTAGGTGCAATCCCTCAATGGAAGAGATTATATTACTCATTCATACCTTCCCCTTTCTTCTGTGCCCGTCGGATTCGGTGCTGTCTTCCCACTAAGAAAGAGTCTAGTTAGAGCTTTTCTAATCCGATCAAAAAGAAGCAAAAAATACGGTGTTTTGGGACTTTGCTCAAATGGAATTCCCATCTATGAAAGAAAATCCTATCACAAGCAATTTTACCGAGAAAAGGCAACTTTACGACTTTGCCATCTCTGATAGGAAGGGATTTGAAGCTGTAACAAAAAAGACGGGGAAAACGTGATTCGAAGATCAAGCGAGAAGCCTTGTTAAGCAAGAGCTCATGGCTATCGCCTGGATCCGGTTTGAGCCTTTCTAATTCTTCATTAAATTGCAGTTCATATTCACGAATCGCGGAATAAATAATTTCATCTAACAGCACTAAGTAAATATCCATTAAGATAAAATAGAGCAACCCTATTCCCCTTGTAGGTGACCTTTTCTTTTGAATGAATCCAAATAACCTCTCATGTGGGTCTCCTTCTGCTTGCTGTTTTCCTATGATGGAAGCTCCAACCTTCTTGAGAATAGGGTGGATCATTAAATCCTCAATTTTGAACATAAGTTTCTTTTTGCCCATACACGAGGCGCTAGGTGAAAACTCGTACAGCTTGAAACAACCTAGTGATATGGAGGATCTCTCGGCTACTAATTTATCCATAAAATGGAACCGTTCCCCAACGAGAAAGGCACGGCAGGTTTCGTAGATAGAGTACATGAGTCGACTTCTCCTCTTATAGTCTTCTTAGTTAACGTTAGAGAACTGGATTATCTGAGCATCGTCTATCTAATAGAGTCATAAGCTGGATCTACTGCTTAACCAAATGAGTCCTATTTAGGAGGTAGTATAGACTTCTGGACACGAAGACTCATCTGAGTATGCCTCATATGTCTTTGGCAAAGTCGAGTTCTTTTCTTCTTCATCAGCCTTCCTTCTCGCACTCGAAGTGGTAGCGGTACTGGAACGAGTTATTCTCTATGAGATATGGTTTCATTCAACCAGTCCTCTAACATAGATAGCACTGGGTCAAAGGGCTTCGGAACCTTTTCTTGCTTTCGAGCCCTTCCATCTCATTTCGCTGCGCTGTTGTGCCTCTTTGGCTGAAGGCTGGCCAAAGATTACCTCTTATCCACCATACCGTCGAGTGAGCACATGTTCAAACTCCAGATTTGATAATAGAAAAGGAATCAGTCGAAATAAGTAGCTTGTGCTTGGCGTCAGCTACGAAGCCCCTTTTTGAAGGGAACCCGACCTCTAGAGTAAGTAAAGAAAGCATAGAAAAGTGTGCTCTATAGCTAGCTCCAATTGAAGAGGTTGAGGGGATGAGCTAGTTCCCTTTTTCACTACGTAAGCCTCGGGCTAGTCTTTTATTTAGCCCTGAACCAGGGCGGAAGGGAGCGGATGACTAAAGGCTTTTAGATCTCCCCTCCTATCCCAATTCCTTGTATATCGATCGGAAAGAAGGAGCTGGAAATACTATCAGTGGTTCTTCCTTCCTATGCCATCTATCTTTAAGAGTTTTTAGCCTTACCTTAGTTCTTTCCCTAGGCTAGTAAGATATTCTTAGAGCAGGAACTCTCTACCTGTTGGCTAATTAGTGCCCGTACGTCCAATCGATCACCTTGAGCCACGAAGCGTGGGCTTTCCTTTTGAGACGCTAGTTCCAGTTCGACTTGTTGGTTAACAGCAGCGGATCTTAGCCACCCAGACACTGTTTCAGGGGGCCGGTACCCATAGTACAGTAAGGTGTGGACTCAATTGGATTTCTTTCGGATAGACCGGGTAAAATGTACTTTTATTTACCGCGGAAGACCAACCTCTCTCTGTCTCTGCTTTATGGTTGTTAGTTCAAGTAGGCCAAGCTGAAGTCTGAAAGTAAAGAACTCTCCTAGCTGCACATTCATCGTATATAATAGATAGGTAGTAGGTATCAGATGGAGTTTCTGTTGATGACATATGCTGCTGCTGGCTGAAGCCCATAAGTACTTAGGTGGTACATGCATTTGAACCTCTTTTTCCTTTCTGACACTCCATTTTGTTGCGGTGTGTAAGCACAGTATCGTTAATGTATAATCTCATTAGATGAGAGAAACCTCTTAAACTCAGTAGAGACATATTCACCTCCTGAATCAGATCTGAAGACCTTGATCTTACATTCAAACTTCTTTTCCACTTGCCGCTTTAAATTACTTAAACCGATTCAAAGCTTTAGATTTGTGCCGTAGCATACCTGGTACACCGAGAATAATCATCTATGAAGGTAACATAATTGCTGTACCCAGAGAGAGACTTGACAGGGGCTGGACCTTCTATTCAACTATCTCGGGGCTAGACTCTTCAGCTTGTTCTGTATTGAAATTATTCAACGGTCAAATTCCAACTGAGTCATGGGCTAGAGCAATTGGGACTTAGCTTGCCCTCTTTCTTTGTTGCTCCAATGCAAATTCAACATTTCCTCTAGCTCTTCCTTCTGAGCCAGGATCAAACTCCTGTGATTGAGTACGTGTGCAGTGGTCAAACCTAGTGAACCGGGCGCCCTCTCACTCCGCTCGCCTCCTCAGTGGATCTTGAATTGAGTTAAAGGAGATGCCTTCCTTGTTTCTGAGTTATTGAGTTAGAAGAGAGACAGGAGACGAGAGCGGATTCATATGAGTTGTTCTTGTTTGAGTTGCTTGACCGGACGGAGGGAATCTGCCCATTGCTCTGGGAACACATTGACCCATAGATCATAAAAGTCGTGTAGCGCAGTGAAGTCCTCGCTTTGGGCATTCATATGGTAGATTTCTAAAGGTGGGGTAGTCCAATAAGAAGGACTTCATCGTGTTCTCTGGACGATAGATCCGAAACTGCGGCATTTTTTATGCGTAGTGTGTAGTGTCTTAAACGGTTGGCGCAGAAGACGGAGTAGCAACAATTTCAAAAGTTGTTGCGGAGGTGGTTCCATCTTTCATTGGAGCTAGAGATTTGCCTTACGAAAGTACTTTTGAATCTTTTCACTCGGAAGACCACCAACCCTATTTTGATTTAAGGTTTTGTAGCAGTCCTTTGCTTTTGTAGGTTCAGTCTTTCATAGAGGATGATTTGTCCCCTTGCTATAGGTGGAGGAAGCAAACAGGTAAAGGTTGCTATAACAGCTTCTTCGAGAACTTCGATTCCTTTGTCTTCTTTTTCTTACGCTATTTTTAAGTATAGAGTTTGTGTGGTGACTATTCTTCCTCCCATCCCTAGCCAGTCACCCCTGTGTGGGAGGGGTCAAGCTTGGAGTCTTCTCTAAAGCTCGCCCAGTAGAGAACGAAATCATTCTAACAACCCTCACCCTTTATTAAGTAATGCCAGAAAACCAGAAAGCAAAGCAGGGCTCGACAAAAGATCAGGACCCACTGAAGTTCTTCCTGTTTTAGAGCCGAGTCGCGAAGCAAGAACGAAGGGATAAGCTTATGGTATAGGCAGAAGCCTAAGAGAATGTTAGAGGCGAGGTAAGAATGTTTGGACCACGTTTTTCTTGTTAGCGAACGTTTTCTTCTATTTCATTTCTATTCGGAAGGACTTAGGTGAGTGAGGAATACGTGGTTTATGGGGGCGGCTCACCCTCTTCGATTAGTTGAAAAAGGCTTAGGCACCGTCCTACCCTGTTCGAGAAGACCGTATGCCCTAGACAACTTTTGAACGAAATGAAAGAAAGTCAACCTATTCCTGCAATTGCGGTCAGTCTCGCTACCTCTTTAGTTGCCGCCCCCTACTTGCTCATTCGCAATTACTACCACAAGAAAGCCGCCCCCCTACCCTATCTCTAAAGGGGCCCGTCACTTCGTTCGTACCTTCTTGGCTTAGGCTTCCAACTGAACTTACTTTATGGCCTTGCCGCCCGCCGCTAGCAGAAGCTAAGCGCTTGAAAAGCGCGCTAAGAAACGTTGCTTCTGTCGGCCTTTCTGTGCAACAGTCCACCAATAGCGGAAGAGAGGGTTACCGTACATACAAGACTCTTCTAGTTCTTACGTTAGCTTTTTCTTACCAGTAAAGTAGTACAACAGCTGTATCTTATCTTATAGCCCGGCGCGGCGGGTCGCCTTTTGAATTCAGTAGATAGAAGAAATTATTAGATAGATAAGGAGTAGATGAGTGAGTGAGTCCTCACTGACCTGAGCGATTTCGATCACCTAGCAGGCCTTTTATTTGGTAGGTAACATCGCCGAAGCGTATCATCAGATTTGACTACGAAGAAAGGAACTCGAAGTGAGACGGCACCGTCTTGTGCAACGCAACGATGGTTGGCCCTCTATCATCTTCTATCCGGTAGACTTGGTAAAAGGGCCCCGACTTATTTTCAGAATTAGAGTTCGACCGCAGCTGCCCCTTTTTGGGGGGGATCAAGTTCCTTGCCAACTATCGACCCCGATCTCTTTTCATTTGTTTTGGGTATTACCAAACCTAGCCTAGCCTTCGTCAATCACACTAAAGCAGAGCACCCAACTATGGCAAGGCCCCCTTAAGGGTTAGGTTAGTCAATCCGGCCCGAGACGCGTTCGTTGACAAAACCGCCGTAGGAATGGAGACCTTTCAATAGAGCGGAGGCGAACTGATCAACGAGAAAGAGGCCCTACTCACTACAAACGAATACACCACAAGATCGAACTGCACTCATGCCTCTCCTGCATCAAGTTGACCGCCCCCCCCTACGTAGTGATTCTATCAATCATGTACGTAGGTAGGGCCCTCCATTCTGATTGGTATATCATAAAAAAAGAAAGCCATTTGCACCAGGCGCACTGCGCTTTCCCTTGCCCAGATGTTCGCCTTTCTAAATCAAGTAATGGTGACCCGCCGAAGACTGGAGCCTCGTAACATGTTGACGAAGACCTCCGAACTGAGGGTTCGATCAGTAGAGGGGACGACTTTGCCTCCCCGGAAGAAGAATAGCCCCGCTCTCTAGCCGACTGATCCCGTTGATCATATAACTGGGAGGGAACGTGTCACATTAGAGGTGAACGATCAGAGATGTCCTCTAATCACCACGATGAGGCTGGTCCCTCTTTTAGTAGACTCCGCTATGAATATGAATGAAGAAATGAATGCCGGGCTCTTTCTTTCACTGCTAACCCCAAGAAGTTTCTTAATGTTGATACTTTCTCTTTCGTCGAGCCCCGAGCTTGTGGTCCTCCTTTGAGTGTGGGTTCAATTGGATGAATCCGTCAAGTCAAGGTCAACGTACGTAGCAGCAAGGATGGTGCATCGCCTATTTATTTATCGTTCTCGCTCGGGAGCCAAAACGAAGACGCCTGCTACCTACTGTACTGGACCTTCGACCAGGCATTCTACCCTTGTCGAATCGGAACCAACCACCACTGCATTGCGCTCGAACAGTTGAGCGGCCGCCGGCCAGCAACTTCCGTACACAGATATAGATTCATTCTTCGTACCTGGTCCAACCTCACAACCCTTGTCGGGTTGGTCAGAAGTCAGTCTTGTTTGGTAAGACGGAATTGGACAAAGAAAAGAGAGTGCTCGACCGGAACAACGGCCAACAAAGACCGTAATTACATAGATAACCGCTCCTCCCTTTCTCCGTCTTTTAGGCGAACCCTATGGCGGCTGGAAAGAAAGACGACCTCACCTTCTCGTAGATGGTGTCAGTAAGAGCTACTTTAGTATCCCCCGTTGACCTTCTTTTGTAGATAGAATCTTCAATGAGTGGAAACAATCAACCTTACTAATAAAGGTGCTTGTTGAGTAAGGCCGGCTTTAGAGCCCAAGCCCCTTGTATAGGTTGGGTGCTTGAGCGCATCTTTCTCATATCGATCAAGGCTTTCCTTGAGTTTTCAATAAGGGGCGCGTTAGCTAGGCCGTTTTCTTGCAGGAGTGCTAAAGCGCGTCCTTACGTTTTCTTCGCTTGCTCTGCAGTACGAGCCTCATACAGAGCCGCGCCCCTTTAATATGATGAGAAGAAGAGGGGCCGCCCTCTTTTCCGCACCAATCCTTATTTACTACTACATCTTTTTTTGGGTGTATAGCTCAGTTGGTAGAGCATTGGGCTTTTAACCTAATGGTCGCAGGTTCAAGTCCTGCTATACCCAAACCTACCTTACACTATCTAGTAAGGATGCGTAGTAGCGTTCAAAGATCACTCTTTGGCCTTTAGACTCGCTTCAGCGACTTCGCCCCTTAAGTGACAAGGGGGTGCGGTAAGGAGTAGTCTAAGAGTGGCTCGGTCATCGATAGGCCTCTCCTTATTCATTCTATAGGACGGGGCTGCGGACCAACAATCCAGCAAAAGGGCTTAAAAGCTCCTTTATCAAACCTTCCCCTTTTTATAATAATAAGGTAAGCATCAAAGCCCAGCAAACCTAACCTATACAAAGAGCTCTTTTCAGCCCCTACTCCTAACAAGTGAAAGTTGCTGGCACCCACCATACCTTGCTTCGGGGCCGATCTCTTGTATCGAAGCAAATAAAAAATATATATATATTTTTTATTTATTTAGTTTGTTCCACCACAAATGGATTTCCGCATAGATTGGATAGAGTCCCCTGATCTCGACATCCAAGCACGAATCCCTTGAGCGCTTCGGCGGCGGATAGCAGCATGGGCAACTGCGGCAAGCAGCCGATTCTTATAGCATTCACCAAGATAGTCTTGCTCGCTCCTGAACTCTGCGGCGAGTTCAGCCACCACCTCCGGGCCTGAGCTCTGCTCGAGCGTAGTCAGCCAGCTTCGTGACTTTGCTTAGCTTCCAGCCTTGCAAAGGGATAACCTTTCACTATCTAGGCGCCCTAGAAGGAGGGGTCCCACGGAGTTCTTCCCCGAAGGTCAAGCCGTAGTCCCTGTCCCTCGGAGAAGTGGAAGGAGTTAGGAGGAGGGAGCGCCCTTTGCCCTAAGAAATAGGCGGCTTCGCCTTCAAGCCGTCAAGAAAATCGAGCTAATATGTGATCATGACAGTACACTGATGCATAGGTATTTTTTACGGCCTTTTGATCATGATGCATCATGAACGTGCCAATATGTGATCGGGGTGAGCGGTGGTTAGATATAGGGGCGAGCCATGAGCTTCGAGTATTTATGACTCTGGTGGCAACACGTGACAGGCGAATGACATGATTCTCGAGGAGTTAGACGACGGCCATGTGATGATGCATCAAATAGATGATGCAAGGGTTGATGACTCTTGTATGGACTGATTAAGTTTCCCACTGGGAGAGCTTTAGAGGGAATAGGGGTGGACATCTATATGGGCTTCATGTGATTCGAAGCCAACCATATGTATTGCTAGAAACTCCTATGTGTAGCTATGTATACCTAATGAAAGCCTTAAAGAGCCTCTTAACACTTACCTGCCTAAACCAAGCAAGATTCAAGAATCAATCCATTACCAGCAAGATACGGCTCAGCCAAAAAATGTGAGCGCCCCTGCGCGAGCTGCAATCAAACTAAAGCGCGTTAGCTAGGCCGTTTTCAATAAGGGGCGCGTTAGCGCTTTACTAATATAATAGAAAGGGCTTTTCTCGCTTGTTTAGTCAAGCTTTGGCTTCGTTCCACTTCCTTAACGGACCTACGGACTAGCTAAGGTTTACTTACCCTTTTTTTCTTTCTTTCGCGTTTTTCAGCTTGCTCTTTGCTTTGGTCGAGTAGCTTTCATTCCTCTCCCGTTGGTCGAGCGTCTACAAACCTTCGCTTTTGAATGAAATCAGCAGTAAGAGAAGACCAAAAGGAGTCTTTGTACAGCTACCCGAGGTGCATTGCCCATTGACTAAGAAGGGGGCGGGGGAGGCAGTCTTCGAACTAGACCTATCCACTACTCCTTTCCCACCCACGTCTGCCGGCGCTACCTAATTCAGATTGAAGACTGGAGCATCCGTCCCCACCAGTCGAAGGAGAGGAAGCAGCCGATCCTAGCATGGAATAATGGATCAAAAGGAATCCTTATCCTGCCCTGGGAACAGGATTGGGAAAGGCTCTGACAAGACCTGACTAAAAGCAGGTTGGAGAATGATTCTCGATCAGATCAGAGAAGTACCGTTGACGTTAACACATCGGTATAGCTGTCCCGGGATTTTGAATGAAAATCGTTGGTTGGACCGTCTACTAAAGGCATTCTTGCAAAAGAGCAAGAAGCGGAACTAGACGTTGTCATGATTCCATTGTTAAAAAAAATCTTCCTTTTGGCACAGGAAGAAGGGCACATTATGCGACACAAACTCGTTAAGTAAGAAGATGGGCCTCCGGTCGTACTCTTGAGAGTGACCTCGGGGATAGAGCAATTCTTGGACTGCTACAAATGTAACTTCCTATTTAGTGTAGTGAAAGAAATTCTTTCTTGTTTCGGGAAGAGAATTAGTAAGACAATCGGGATTACCTCAATGTAGGGGGGGCTTGCCTCAATATCAGGACAGACTGAGGGCTAGGAAACAACTACTTCATAATAGAGAGGCGGACTCAAACTAAAAGGAAGGGAAGGCCCAGTCAGAACAAGGAGATGAACCAATGAATTCCTCTATTAGATAGGATAGAGAACGAAGAACCGATTCCATTACTAAAGAGGTTGTTGACAAAGAGCGCTTGCTACCAGAAGAGGTAAGCAAACTCACTTCTATTTATTGCACTAACAAGGGACGAGACTAGGAGACCGGGATACCTAGATAGAAGGAGGGGTCCGCCCTTAGCCCAGTACTTAATAAAGGGAGGCAAGACGAACTTCTTCTACGTCGAATTCACGAAAATAATCATATGAGAAATCGTCTGATGAAGAGTTCCCTAGCTAGACGATTTTCCACGTGGAATGAATTAAGAAAATAGTATGGCAGAATCGTATGATTATACGACTAGAGAACAGATAACCAGGAAAGACAGAAAGGGAGAACCGACCGGGGCCTTGCCCTTATTTTAGCTTTAGGAAGAAATCCAGACTTTTGAGCTCAGCTTAGGGATCAGAGGCGAACCACCTAGTATGGTACACAATCAGTTCACTAAGACAATCGGAGTGACCGGGCTATGAAGTCCACCCAGCTTTTCGGGTTTACCGAGCTTAACTTGTGGAATGGCGATTCGGAGTTAAGTTAACGGGCTTGGCTTGAAGGCGTGACCCCTTTTATTTATTTGGGGGGGTTACCGCGGTTCCTTCGACTTTCGGTTTAGTGTATATTAAAAAGAACAGAGGAAGGAGCCTAGCCTATATATAGTTGAGTATTCGGCCTAACTCACAGGCAGATCTAAAGGCTATTAAATAGTCGCCTAAGCAGACGATGGACGAGACTCTGGAAGAGTGGCTTTCTGGTGAGTCTGACGGGCTTGTGACCAACTAGGTAAAAACCCCTAGTGAAAACTATGTCTGTATGTATAGTATAACCGCCGCTTCAAATCAATTGAATCAATGCAAGCAATGCTGTTCCCACATGCCTATTCATTCCTATTTGGTTGGATTCCTCGGTTCATGTTATGCCTTAGATGGAATAGCCTGTTTTTCTAGCTATTAGTTTCCTTCATTCAGGTATGGTGGCAGGGAATACGAAGTTCGAGTAGGCTTCGTCGGTTTGAGAAGGTGAACGACGAATCCGAGTGATCGAAGGTTCAAGTACTGAGCGAATATTCAAACGTCTATTCATGTGAGAACTTCTTGCGCCTTTGGTTGACACCACCTTAGCCTTAGTCAGTAAGGGAGGGAGGTGACTATTAGATAGGGACTCTGGAAGTTCATGTGAAGAGGTTAGTGGAAGAGATCATCTTTCCGGGGTTGGAGTCACCGAAGTGGACAATAGGCAAGAGAAGACCCAGGAGTGGACCTGACAAGCATAAGATTCATTCAATAGCCAAGCCGGAGAGTCTGCACCACTCCGAAGTACTAATAACTAAGTTGAAGAGAGAGCGGGGCAGGCCATAGACGAAAGTGAACTATAGACTACTTACCGGAGACCATAGGCAATGGACGAAAGACCAGCGGAAGGGCATTAGTCGCCGAGGAAGCTAGTGCGCGTAGAGCAAAGCTTAGTGGAGAAACCATACATAGGCCAGTTCCAAGGCCAGATTATCAACAGGGGAAGAGGCGGTGTCGATGGCAGGTTCGATTACGGAGAAGTCAATAATCAATGATTATGCGGAGGGTCCAGCAGTCACTAATGACCCAAGCAGAAGGGTCAAGCCTATTTGAATTTGTTATTGGAAAATGAGGAGGAAGCCATCTGTCATGGAGAGGCAATCCTCAAATACGTACTTTGACCTGACGGCTTACCGTTCTTAGCTTCTGATGGGAATTCAAAGTCGTATTGTCCATCGGAACCATCAATCATAAGATTAGCCAGTCAGAAAGTCTTCGCTCTTCCAAAGCCTGCCTTATTATTAAAAGGGGAGTAGTCTCTGATGTGCGCTCTATTATTGGCTCCTATTCCTGAGGGAGTGATCGGGATGAAGCCGCGTGGCGATACCCGCGAAAAAGAAAGTCCTATTTTTCTCGCTTTTTCTTTTTCGTACTCTTATGATAGTCTGGGGTGGGGTATTTCGGGGAGAATTCTTCAGCGCACTAAAATCTAGTGGATCTGGTTCACTATTAATGAAAAGCCAGGGTGGAAATGATCCTTCTTAGGGAACCAAGACAAGAATTCTTACTAATAATAAGAAAGGGTTAAGGGCCTCCAAGGCCTATAAATAGAAGCTTCTTTCAGTCTCTATTTGGCAAAGGGAGACGGGGCCTTAGAAGTCGGCAAGAAAGAGCTTTAGCCATGGATATCGCTGGAAGACTTGAAAGAATTCAACAAGAAATAGAAACCGTGGAAAACGAGAAGCTCCAACACGAGCAAATGCTCGGTCTGTTCTGGGAGCATCCGCCTGCTCTCGATCCTGATTGATTGCTTTAGTCGATCTCTTTTCTTGACACTCCTCCTCTGCGCCGTGCCCTGGATATGCCATTTCCGCTAACACCTCGGTTTAAGCCACTTCCTCAAAACCAATAGTAGAATCTCCTGAACTTTTTTGGGGTTACCCCATTCTCATAAAACCTGATCTTGGTATTGAGCTTTCTCCTGTTGAGGATCCTTATTCTTATTCAGTCGAAAAGGTAATCCATTTTCCTTAGTTAGTCAATCAGTGGGAAACCCCCCTTCAGTCTCGCATCTTCGGACGTTGTCTCAGCAGATTGTCTCGTCTCAGCTTCGTTCCCCTTAGTCGAGTAACCTTCGCTCCTGTCCCCCAAACCAAGACTCCTGAGAGCATATTTCACTACTTTCCCGTTGGTCGAGTCAAAAGCTGCTACATTCGCTGCTGGAGAAGAGGAACCCTTGAGATCGGCGGAACACCGGTTGTTCTCTTTCCACCCCGCTCTCTCGTTGAAAGAGGAAGATGCTTTGAGACAAATACCTTATTTATTTACCTGCGGCAAGAAAAAGAACTCTTCTGTCCTAGCCTCTGTACCCTATTCCTAGCCTAGCCTCTTACCCCGAGATGTGAGAATGAGCTCAAGTAGCCTTCGTCCACATCTCCCTAGAAAGGGGAGAAAGAAGGAAGACTCCCGAACACAGATGATAGAAATAGTTCTACCGATGATGTATCTCAAATTTCCGAATAGAATCATATCAAAAGGACGTAGAAATGCAGCTTTTGTTAAAGGAATTTGCCCGATCTCCTCCTTTTATTGAATCTGATCCGAGGTGAGACTTTAATGAGCTCAGTTTAAGCTCCGGATAAGAACTGGGGAACAAAGGCCGGAGGGTCAAAAAGAAGTGACAGAGAAGTCAACCTTGGAATCTACTTCACTAGATGGAACTCAAAAGCTCCAACTCCTGATGAGTTTACATCAAAAATACGGGGTTTCTTAAAATGTATCGATTTTTATGTCACTCTTGGGAAGGAAAATGAGTTTATACATTTTTCACGGGGTTTTGTCAACATTGACATTGTTGGAGTGCAGCTACTCGGCTAACAAGGGTTGGAGTTGAAAACCACTCGACTAAAGGAGAGGAGTGAAGCTCAGTCATATACCCCCTTCTCTTCGATCTATCTTCCGGTTTGGAAAGGGGGTGGAGGCTTTACTTCGAGTTGTGAAATCTGTAACTTCGAGTTTCAGGTATTATATTTGGTCTAATACTATTGAGCTGTTTGATGATGTGGCATCCACTCCAGCTTACTACTAGTGGCATTTCTTTAAGATTTAAAAGCGCATTCCTCCTAACTCCCAACAGCTTCTCAAGCAGCTTTTTCTTTCACAACTCCTTCCCTCCTGAAATCTGGCAAACAATGCCCATTTAAGCACCAAGCGGATCTTTCCCCAATTGACTCAGCTGCTATTGAATCCAAGCCGGTTAGAATGGACCCTTTTGAATGGGAAGAGGAAAGGAGATAGAGCCACGAAGAAAAGAAAACCTTCATAAACACGAGATGAGACAAAAAGAAAGAGAGATCGATTCATTAGGCCTTCTAGAGATCGAGATGTGAGAAAGAGTCAGTGACTGAGGGTAAAAAAAAAAGATAGTAAAGAAAAAACCATTAGAGCTAAGTCCGGATAAAAGGAAGAAGACGGCGCTAGATAAGAAGTTCTTGGAGGAAGAGTAGCTCTTGTCTCTTTCCCGGCAATGTCAGATCAGGAAGAGCTGGCTTGACTTTATTATTGTCTTTCCTTTATTCTATGCTCTTTAGTGAGGGAGGAAGAATAGATAGAAAGAAAATGGGCTACTTTCTTCCTTCGAGTTCGATCCCCGTACTGTGCCTATTCACTCTTCCTAAGGCTTTCGAGAAGGGATTGATTCTATTCACAGACAGCTTTCCTTCTTGTCCACGCTTTGAAGGCTATGAGACAGATTCACAGTAAGCAAGCTCTTGCTTATCCCCCCTTGCCATCTATTCATGCTTGGCACACTAAGAGAGGAAGACAGGAGAAGATTTCTTTTCTTCCAGCTTCCAAAAAAAGCCCAAAAAAGCCATCTTTCGTGGGGTTGATGTGTGATTGCCTATTGATGGACTTTCTCGGGCCTTTTGGCGTATCCTTTTTAGGTAGGTTTTTACTAGAAGAGGGAGTGTCGAGTCACATAAGAAGCTATTATTCTTGTTGAGGGCGCCTCTGCCCGTGGGCTTTGGAAAACTCTTTTGCTCTAACTCGGATAAGGTTCTTAAAGTAGCTGATGATCTCTTGTTCACTGTACGTACTGAAAAGAACAACAGAAAGCCGTAGCCAAATAGATCTTGCTTGAAGAAAGGAGCGTAGTTAGAAAGGCAGAAAGACTCCTTTCATCACCCATCTTGGCCTTATCTTTCTCTGAGCCGCGAAAGCTCTCTCTTCTCTCTCTTACTTAATTAGTAGTTTGCTGTAATAAGAAAGGTGTTGCTATTCAACGATGCGGCAAATCATCTATTCCATAAAAACTCACTTAACACTTTCTCATTCACACCGCCCGACTAGTGCGCAATAAAGACCAAGGCAAAGCCTTTTATTTCGAATTCAAGAATTCTGAGGGAAGTGCTATTCAATTGACCATGAGGCTCTACCCTTCCTTTCCTTACCGAATTCATTCTAGGCGAAAGAGTCTCGCGCCAGGAGCGCTGCTGTAAGCAGTTATGATCTCAAGCACCTAACCTTTGTTGTGAGGACTTATTCGCCATCGGCCGGTAATACCCAATTCGCGTAAAGAGAGGGCGCCTTACTAAATAGGGGCACTTAGCTTTCCCACGGAGGTCAGTGAGAAGCTCGTAAGTTCTGCTTTAAGCTATGGGCTTCCCTAGAGGGATGAGGTGGTCGTACCGCTTCTGGGACCACGATATGCACCACCAGGGGCTGTTTTTTCGACAGGAGTTTGATACCCTCCGCAGGTAAGCTTTTCTTCTGTGATATTTCCTTCTTCGTTTGTTTTGGGTCGCTCCATCACTCACTCCGCTATAAGAATTGAGTAAGCCGATCTCGACTTCTCATAGACTGGATTGTCAGAATCTGCTCGCAAACAAACTTGCTTCTTGCCCATGTACTCGTAAGGTATCCCTTAATCTTTAGCCTCTTCTTGATCAGGGTTTCCCCCTTCCTTTAGTATTTCTAATAAATAGAAGCAGATATAGTTAACCGAAGGCCTTTTGACTGTTATAGTCTCTCGCTTGGACTCTTCTCACGAATTGGATTCGAACCACCACAACCAAGAAGGCCCTACTTGACCAAGCAAATAGTAGATCGTGAGTTCTTAGGAACACACACACCTCTATTAGGGGATCGGCTCGAACGCTGAACTTACCACTTTGAGCCCCCGATAGAAGGCTTTCCTAACAAAAGATGTCTCTCCATCAGTCTGAAACCTAAACCTCCGAATCCGAATAATGTGCCGTGCTGATCCTCTAAGAAAAGTTAAGTTCTGCAGAGTCACAAAGATCTTGATCCCCAAAAAGACTAAGGCGGTTCCAAGGCGAGGGAGAGTCCCTGATGTGCCCTGTACCTGGTCCTTGCTATCTCTTCTACGGCTTTCCGCCTCCTCTTCAGAAGCGACATCCTTTTGGTGACTTTATGGGCTAAAGCGAATGAACGAAACCAAAGAGTCAGATTCGGGAAATCGGTAAACTAACCTACGGGAGTCTTAAAATCCGGTGGAACCGAAAGAACGCGAAGAAGGCCTGGGAAGCTTAAAGCATCAAGGACCACACGCGGAGCATCCATGAAGAGAAAGATTCAGCCGTGAAAATACGGGCCGGCATCCTTAGAGCGAAAGGGACTTTCCTTTGGGGGGCTTTTTCCATATCTCCCGAGCTAACTCAGTATATATGGAACGAGAAGGACTTTTATGATATGACACAGGGCGAGGTCGAAATGGGGTGTATGTATTGTATTTCCCTCCTCACCGTAAGCTGCCTTGTCCCCCCTCAACTATAAAAAAGATACACATACCATGGACTCTGGCCTAAGGGCCTTCGTCCCCGCGCAATTCAGCTCTTCTGTAACGGTAAGGAACCACCACTATCTTCTGGCTCTGAGGCGGAATTGGCATCGTGCTGCCAGAGGAAAGCGAATGTACGAGAGTCGCTTCCAACCCCTGCTTAGAAAGCGAAAGGAAAGGAAAGAGAAGAGCATATAGAGGAAGGGAATGAGATGAAAGTACGGAAATACGGACATGAGCCCGCACAAAGAAGCTCTCAGGCAAAAAGAATTGGAAATAGGCCCACCCTTTTTCTAGAACTGTTCAGAAGAACAGATAGGAGAAAGCCGATCAACAGGCTACAGACACCACTTCTCGAGATCTCGCTTAGTCTTTGAATAGAGCC
>JAJFZO010000854.1:72500-85000 GCA_021397835.1 Moringa oleifera
CTCGCTGGTACCGAGGACAAAGGCGTGCTGAAAGGAACAAATGGCTTTCCGGAACCCTCTTTGCTGGCAAGCCACGCAACAGAGCACGGGTTTAACAGTCAGTTTAATACCCCTCCAATCCACACAAGTGGTCCTTCTATCGTACTTGCTCCTCTTTTCTCTGTCCTGACACGGAAGAAAGGGCAGTAGAGGCGAGAGGAGAGCCCTAACCTTGAGTAGACCAACCGTCGGAATGAGATAGATCATATCTTGGTTCGGTAATATTACTTTATTTCACTTATATATAGGTGTGCTAGTTCGGCTGTATGAGACGTCACTCTGACTCGCCTTGCCGCACACATAGTATTCCGTTCTACGACTGAGAACCGCTTCTCTCCCTTTTGTTGGTCGAGTATCCTCTGCTCCTCTCCTGGCTTCTAAGGTAGGACCATCAGGTTTGATTCGCTTTCCAGACTAGGGGCCCTGTGCCCTTTCTTCGAGCTGTCACTCATAGATTCTGACTTGGATCTTTAGGCGAAATCCAACTCGTTCCGTCCGTGAGCCCATACTTTTTTCCGTAACTCTACTCGATCGACATAGGGGGTCTTAGCGGACAAAGTACAACAACAAGGAACAAGGACAGGCCCTTACTTGTTTCAGGACAGTAGAGGCCTGCGTATAGGTAAGGACAGTAGAGGATGTTACGTACAAGGACAGATGTTGATCTTACTTAAAGAAGGACTGGAAGGAGAGGCACTAACAGATCAGGAGAAGGACTAACAGATCAGTAACGGACAGGAAGTAGAGGTAAGGACAGGACTACTTGTACTTGCCCTCACCTCACTAGCCCTAACCTCACTACTACTAGTGGCCCCTACTTTCCTGAAAGAAGAACAAGGCCCCTTCTTTAAGTAACAACAAGATCAATGGTACTTGTAACATCAAGAGTAAGTAAGAGGGAGCGAAGTGAGTGAACGGTCTCGAACGAAGCGAAGCGATCAAAGAGGAAAGGAAGGGCCTTGTTCTCATCTAAGAGAAAAGGTAGCCCTTTGGGACACTCTTTCTCTTAGATGAGACTCTTAAGTATAAGTAACTCAGCGCATGTGTGTCAAGTAGTCCAGAGGGAATAGAAAGAAAACAAGATAAAAGAAGGATCATGCAAGCAATGAGCCAACATAAAGAACCGCGCGACTTTTTGCAATTATTGAGGGAGGAAAGCAGCGACTTGAGACCTCAGGATTTGTTGAATAAATTAATACAGGTAATTTTATTTATATTGAACAAAGAAACCTGCGGTGTATAAAACGATTTATACAGACAATTCTCATTTAGAATGAAGACCCGAGTATTGGAATGTCGCTTTCAGTTCTCGGAGATGCATAGGTCGTGGATTCCAAAGCCTAACAAGCCAGGAAAAATGCGCCCTATAACACCATGCAAGAAGGACCTCATTGTCATGGAAGCCCTTTCCTTACTCCTCAATATAGTCTATGAGGACGTTTTTCTGACCAACTCTCATGGCTTTAGGAAGGGGAGAGGACCCATTACCTTCTTTGCGCATGTTGATAGTTGGGGGACAGTGGATCGATTTATCAAAGCAGACATTGTTGGTTGTTTTGATAACATTGATCACACTCTTCTAAATAGAAGAATTGGGTTCTATATGGGTGAGAGCCGTGAGGGCTTTTTTAACTCAATTTTTCAGCTTTCGAAAAGACGGAAATAAGAGATAAAGAAGATAAGACTTATGGCTCTTGTATAAAAGGGATCCCTCAGGGCAGTCCGTTGTCTCCCGTCTTAATGAACATCTTTCTTCACCAACTTGATGTGAAGATGCAAGACTTTATGAGTAAAGAAGCGAGAATTAGGTATGTGCGCTACGCTGACGATATAGCTTTTGCTATTAAGGAAGGAGCCAACTCAGAAATGGTAAGCCAAGGGTTCAAGCAATTCTTTAATGAGGCCTTGACTGAGCTCAAACTGGAAGCAACTAGTTTGGAGCTCGTTCGAGGAATAAGCAAGCCATGCTCTACCTTAGTTCTCGGAGTCCTAATGTCAATTCGTCCAGACAGAAACTTGGAGTTAAGGGCACCCATTAATAGGTTCAAAAACAAATTGTTTCAATCAATCGACAACGACATAAGGAAGATACAAGGCAAACGCGTAAAACACTTTGAGAGAGCGCTCCTTCCCCGAGTATTCCAGTATCTCGCTCTCTATTCGTGTTGTTGCAATGCTAACGAGGTACTCGCTTTTTCTACAGAATTCGTACAAAAAAAAGTACAAGTTCTATCTTCAACTACATAAGAAGATAAAGCCCAAAGGGAAAGGGGGGGCTTCGGCTTCCTTCTGAAAATTTCTTCTTCCAAAACGCTTGCGACATCTTTGAAATGAAAATGAAAATAAAAAAAAAGAATTTCAAAGATGGAGGAGCTTGATCCGGGTAGGGCTCTGATCGCAACCTGCTTCTTTTTCATCGAGATTGGTCTTCAGTCTGCCGAAAAAAAAGGTCGAAAAAATGTCGTATATAAATGTAGATGCGGGCTGTCGGGTTTGGATCGAAATGGAATTTCCGAAAAACCGGGGGCTGGAGGTTACGCGTCAACTCCTAAACTACCATTACGCCCTTACTCTCTTAAAGGGCTGGAGCCCAACATAGTAAGTCACTTGACTCCCGACTAACTAAAACCTGACGCACTGTAGCATGAGGTCACCAAGGGTTAAGCTGCAAGACGGGGATCCGCTTTTTCATACGCTTGCAGGAGAAAGTCGGCTTTACTTTGACCCGAAAACCTTTAAATTAAATAAAATATGAAAGAGGCGACTTGAATGTGGTAAGCAGCTGGAAGCCGCTTCCCTAACTCGAATGAAAAAGCGCTACTAGCTTGCTTGGTCCGATTTCTAACTGTGTTGGCAGGGCGGATTGAGCGGAGGTGAGGCGGTTCTGACTCTAGTTAATGGTTGTTTGTGTAATAAAATACTACGATCTAAGTGGAAACAATTTATTTAAATGGAATTTCCCGCACTTCTGAGAAAGAAAAAAAAGGATAAAGATATCAAGCGATTGATCGGCTAAACCCTTCCTTTCCTCAGATAGATACGAAGCTGTAGATGACAACTAATCGATAAGTTGCTTCATCCCTATTGGTTGTTCCGCTCCCTCATAGTTTGAAGTGGAATCATCCCCACCCCCTGAAGATTTCATAGTAGAGCCCCTGACTCCCTTGCTTTTTGCGGACCGAATCGACGTTAAAATGCTCTTCCTCAGAGTGCTGGCTATGCTGGAGTTAGACAACGCACACCTGGCGGTTAGCAGTCGATAAGTGCACTAAAACTACTCACAAACCATCAGGACGCAACATCCCGGCCAGAAAAAATAGACCAGTTAGTTGAAAGTCAATGCTAGAGTACGCGGAGAATGAGGAATGAATTTGCCAAGATGGAACCCTTGCTTGAACTGACCATCAACCTCCTATTGCTCTATAGCCATAGTCTCGTCCAGATAACGGATCCGGGGCGAATGGACTCGTAACCGCCACCAATGGCAGAGATACCAAAGGCAGATGCAAGACCAGAAGGAAGGAAGATAGCTGCCAGACAACTGCAGGGGGGCTTTGAGGAGGGGGATTCTTTCTCTTTTTTTTTTTTTACGTATAACGCTCCTTCCGGGTACTATCGGGTCGGGTGAGAATAATGACCTTGTAAACAACTATTTTTCTTCCTCCTTCCCTTGTCAGGCCTTTCGTCGAGATAAAGAGGTCAACAAAAAGTTCTTTGAGCTATCGATGAAATGGCCAGCAGAGTTTGATTTCAGCATTGAGAACTTCTTTCTTAATCCTTGTTGTTGCGGGCAAAGGACCCGAGGACCTGATAGAGAAGAGGGCAGAGGTTGACCGTTTTTTTTCTAGTTATAAATAGGGGATAAGAGGAGTGACATCAACACAAGATGACTCCACAACTCAGAAAGATTCCATTTCTCATGCGCTCTTATCGCACCACCGAGAATATTGAGACCCGCTCCTATTGCTAGTCCTCTATAGGGGTTGCCCATGGGTGACTCGTCTCCCCGTGTTACCGCTTCCGGAAGTTCTTCCATCCATCCCTTCCCCCCCGAATCCGCTTTTTTTTAGTCTTCAAAAGGAAAGGCGTAACTCAGACATTTCTTCGTGTCTTCGTTATATCCCTCCGAGGGAAAACCACTAGCCTTCTATTCATTGCCACCCTGCAGCTCTTACTGATTCATGTTCTCGATTTATCTTTATCCCTCCGGTCGTACACCTGATTTTGATAGTGAATAACCCAAGCACTTGCACTGGCACGAAGTATTGGCCTCGAGCACTCTTCACTCAACCGTGAAGGGTGGTATGGGTAGGATTTTTGGACTTGGCCAACTCAGAATAGGTCAAATGGCTGGCATCTTCACCACGAGGGAGAATTTTGCGTATCAATGAGGGGGGAAGGGAGCGAAGCGAGTTTTTCTTTCTAAGGAAGTCTAGTCTCCTTCAGGCGAGTTGAACGAACGGTCTACTCAAGCTCCTGAGAGCGAGCAGAATAGCCATCAATGGGTCTTTCAAATCTAATAAGTAGTTAACCCGCGATTGACCTTTATATCGTCTACCTCTGTCTCGCATGAGAAATCGAATTCGGGGTGATCAAAACTAGCCAACGAACTCAGCTGGCGAGTGTGAGGCTATAGATATAGTCTAAAAAAAAAGAAATAAGCAAGTTTTCGAAGGAAGCAGCCAAGTCACACTATTCCATAGCCTCGCTCTTCTCCTCTGTTTTGTAAGTGAACGAAAGGCTAACATAAGCTAGAGTTGAACGATCTACTGAAATAGTCTGATGGTGAATGGTACCTCTTGAAGACATTACCTTGGCTTTTTAGGTCTTGAATTCTTTCAGATCCTGCCCCGCTTCCTTTCTTCTACCTACCAGTCCAGAAAAAACGCACCTTATCTATCCCCTAGCTTTAGCGGCTGCGACGGTGAGTGCTCCTGCGAGGGCTATCGTTGCGATCCATATTGCGATGGCTCTTGCCTACTACCCTGGAACTAGCTACTGAAATCATTCTCATTCAGCTGAATTCTTTTTTTGACCCCACCTACCGCCCCTGCAAAAGACAATGCCTTCTTTGCTTCTTCGGGTCGGATGCTAATGCTCGCTTCTTTCCTTGCGTGCCTCTTTCTTCGCGCTCCTCCTTCCATAGCCTATCGTAGCCCTTATGCTCCGTCTCATTCAGTTTCCTGCTCTTGAAGGCAACAACTGGATGCTTGTCTCGAATCAGCACTCCGCCAATCTCACGGTCATTCTATCGAAAAGAAGGGCACCCACCCTCGGTTAAGTTAAGGGATAGACCGAACCAGCTCACTAACGAAATTTCAGATCAGGGAATGTCACCCGAAGCACACCTTATTCGCTCCGCTGAACGAACGGAACGAGCCTACTAAACTAAATGTATGGTTATGGAGGACAGCGCTGGGCAAGCCATAGTGGTGAGAACAAGGAGGGCGTCCTATTTTATAAACTCTTTTGGACGGCAGTGAGAAAGACACTACATAGGGCCAACGGTGCTCTGCTTCATCCTATGTTTCGGCGTCTGAAACAAGAGGCCCATAGCCTTTCGATTCTGAACAAGAAAGAACAGCCCTAGCATCTGCTTCTTCGGGTCTTTCTTCGGATGTGTCTTCTCGGGTACTTGACCCTTTCCCTTGTCTTCTTGCTTTGGGGTCTTGTCCTGGGTATGAGTAGCCTGCCCTTTCTTGTTGGTATTATCATTAAATAGAGAGAGAATCCACTCCTTCCTCATGCGCCTAGCGGCTAGCGCCTCAGTGCCCAGCAGCCCTCCGCCTTTAGTACACAGACTTGCCACCAAGCTGACAACTCTGTCATGCCCAACTTCACAGTGTCCTTCATGCCTATGGTTCCGCCTTGCTGCCCTGCCTTTCCGCTAGCACTTCTGTGCCCAGCGTGCACTCGTGCCAGTACACTGACTTCCCCGCAGCATAGCGGCTACCCTCATCTGACTCAAAGTGGCAACTGTCCTCTCGCTCGTTACCCTAACCCGAGCTCTAACCTACTCCACTCGCCACCCCTGCTCTTTTGCGCACAGTCGGCACTTCCTGCTTTTCCTATGGAAGATGAATGATGACTTTATCTTAATGGAACTCCTTAAATCTAGTTGTAAGGCTGGTATAACTTACACATACCAGACTACCGAGATAGAGAGCAGATCTGGATGGGGGCCCTTGGAGAATAGAGCAGCATTTGCTTTTATTCCCCTGTAAAATAAAGTTGAGACCAAATTTTTCTCTAGAGACGGTTGTGCTTTCCAGAGCCCTGGTTTGGATTCGTCTTCCCGGTCTTCTTTTTTAATAGTGGGAGCAAGATTTCATCTTTGCAATAGTTTCCATTCTAACAAAAGAGAAAGGGAGACCAATCAAGCTTGACACCTCCCCCATGAGATAATCACAGATCAGCCGTGCTTTCTTTGCAAAGGTATGTAATGAATTAGATCTGCAGAAGCCCATCTTACCTGGTGTTATGATTGGTAAAGGAAGCAAGCCTTCTGGAAGCGCTTCGAATATGAAGGCCTACCTACAATCTTTTTGTTGTGGTAAGATAGGCTATGAGCTGTAGGACTGCACTGAGATGCCAGATGAAAGATAGTGAAAAACTAGTGACTCTTTGGGGTTAGCATGAAAAGAGCCTTTGAGAAAGAGAGTCTTGCCCCCTCCTTACTCCATAGGGCAGCGAGGAGTATGCTAAGGAACCCGTCAGCTCTGTCGGTCCCCCTCTTTGCAGAGTGATGACACCAGTAGCTGTGAAGCACAGATGACCATCTCTTCGAGCAGGGATATGGGGTTGGGCCCCTAGATCCAAGTCTAAAACAAGAAAAAGAGAAAGCAGGTTGAGGTGAGTATGGGAGGCAAGGCTGGATCTCATGAGTCAGTGACTCGCCGAGTTCCCACGGTCCACCCCGGTCCCGATTCCGGACACTGAGCGAGCTTTAATTGAAGTAGGGGCTGACGTCAGCGACACGGGGGAAAGCTAATGCGATTTTGATAATCATGTTGCGAGGAACGGAATGCGACTATCAGTTTCCTTTTCCCAACATCCTTCTGACCGTCACGTGAGAAGATCTAAGGGACCAAGGATACGCCAGGACAAAGTAGCGGTAGGGGTAAAGATTTAAAAAAGGATTCTATTGACAGAAGATATGGGAAAAAGCGGATGAGATGGGACAGAAAGGCCGCCAGAGTGGCAAAGGGCGACGGGCTCCTTCTTTAGAAGGAAACTAGCCCAAGGTTAAAAGTGACAGAAGCCAGGGAGGAGGAGCTCAAACACTTACTAACTCCTAGCCCAGCTACAATTGCACAATTTATACAGAATGCTCTCAGCTGTATTCAAAGTCATGAAGAAGATCTCCTGGACCTTCACTCTGCACCATTGGATGCCGGAGTGGAGGTTCAGATTGTGGATGGTGGTCAAGTCAAGCTGAAGATTAAGGCGTTTGTGGTAACCTGAGCCAGGCCTCCAAACGTAAGCCAGGTACAAAACAGGTTTCCTTATCTTTCTCACCTTCTGAACCTCCTTATCAGGCTAACCAAGCCCAGTCAGAGGTACTGGATAACCAGTTAGTTGGGATTAATCGACGTTCTCATCAGGAGAATGATAGTCAGAAGTCTAAGGACACAGATAAAAGTGAAAAGTGCTAGGAAAGGCTCGGTGTTGAAAACCTCGAAGGCCTTAGGAAACTAGAATTTCAGATACTGCCATGGAGGTAAACGAAGCCCCGAGGGTGGAGTCTATGTGACGGAGATGTTTTTGTTATCTTCTTTCTTTTTGGGCGTGGAATGGAATTTTCGTGTTGGAACTATACTATAAAGATGCGAATAGACCTACATTCCTGCTGGCCTGTCAAAACTTGAAAAGTAAAGTGGAATCCCTCCTTTGTGGCCCTTTTGGAGATGAGGATGGATGTAGATAGAAGTCGTCTCTTGGCCGGCTTGGTTTTGGATCCTAGTACTGTAACCCAGCCTGTGGGAGATCCGGGGGAATTTTTGTGTTATGAAAATGATCTGTTAAATTGGTTTGGTTATTCTCCTTCATCTCTCACATCAAGCTGTCCATTGTGCTGTTCAAATGGGGGTGGGTTTGCCTTTTTTATTTTCATTTTTTATGCCAGTACTGATATTATAATAAGAAGATAATTATAGACTGAGATAGAGGTTATTGCTGATCTAGGCCTACCCACTGTAACCATTTGTGACTGAAATTTTATCCCCCATGCTGAGGAAAAGAAAGGGGGTTCCATGTCTACAACCTGGAGAGCAACCGGCTGAATTCTCTGAATTGGTCAATAAAATTTATTTAAAAGATTGGGGATATGTAGGCCCTTCGTTTACTTGGTGTAAAAAAAGAAAAGATGGAGGATCTCTCCAGAGATATTAGCTAAAGGGTTATAAAATCACTCCTGGAGGATTTTTTTCCCTGAAGATGAAAGACCTGCTCAGAATAGGTTCGGACCATGCTCCCCTCCTTAGAAACCTACCTGTCCTCTTGAAACTGCCCATCTTGGTTTGAACACTTTCCGGCCTTTCATCATTCTTTTTTTTTCGAGTAAAGCGCCTAAGGAATTGTCCATAACTGCTATGTATAAGATCAAAGGCTTTCCTTTCTCTGGAGCTGCCAGAACTTTAGGATTTAGTAGATATTCCTTCAGGCTTTCGAAGGCGTGTTGGCATTTTTCGTCTCATTTAAACGGTACTCCTTTCTTCATTAACCTGGAGAACGGTTGGCATCTTCCTCTGAAAAATTGGAAATGAACCGTCGTATATATGCCCTTGGAGAGATTTGAGAAAAAGGGGGCATTTCTTGAATGGCTTTTATTTTAGCTGGGTCAATTTCAATACCCCGATCTTTGACGATGAACCCCAAGAATTTACCGCTGGTTACTCCAAAGGCGCATTTTAGCGGATTCATTTTTAGATTGACAGACCTAAGTCTCCTGAAGACTTCTTCCAGGTCCTGGATATGGTCAGCGCGTTTCGTGGATTTGACCACCAGATCATCAACGTAGCACTCGACCAGCTGGTGCAGTATTTCTTTGAAGATATGTGTCATGGCACGTTGATATGTGACACCGGCATTCTTAAGGCTGAAGGGCATAACATTAAAGGAAAATATTTCCCTAGAGTCCGGAAGCCTTATGTGGCATGTCTTCTGGCGCCATTTTGCTTTTTTTATTACGAGCAGCCACTCATAAAAGACATGGTTTCATGGCCAGTAGTGGCGTCAATCATAATTTCGGTGTTCGGTACTGGGAAATCGTCCTTTGAGCATGCCCTGTTGAGATCCCGGAAGTCAATGCACACTCTTTTCTGACCCTTTTTTTTCTTTCTTACTTACACAGGAGATCCAGGTCGGATATTTTTCTTCCTGTACAAAGTCCACATTGAACCATTTGTCGACTTCAACGCAGACCTGGTCTTCAAGTTCCTGGCGCATTCTCCTGGGTGGCTGTTTGTATGGCTTTTGGTCTGGGGGCAACTCTAGCCTGTGTACTGCAATCTTAGGGTCCAACCCCGGCATCTGCTTGTAGTTCCAGGCAAAACAATCTTTGTTCCGTATCAATAGTGCAATGTACTGTTCTCTTTCTTCAGAAGTCAGTTCCTTGCTGAGGTATGTGAGCTCTGGATTTTCTTCAGTGCCCAGATTAATTTATTCTAGCTTGTCAATCGTGGACTTGGTTTGGTAGTACCATCATCCAACTTTTCTGGTGTAGGCATAACTTCAATGTAGCCTGCTGGGATTTCATCGTCCTTCGTGCCTGAAATATAGGCTTCATTCGAATTGTCGAGCATAATCGTCATATATACGGTCAGAATCTCTATTTCAGCTTTTAGGTTGACCTCTCCTTACCTGGATAGCCTAACCCTTTGGTGTTGAGCTTGCCATTCTTGTCAGGTATCCTGTTTTGCGGGTTATCAAATAATATACAATATCTCTTCATCAGACTTTTGGGAGCCTTCTGAGGTAAGTGCCCTTGCTGTATTTGCTTCTTGATATAAAGGCTCAGACCATCCATAGCTTCATAGGGAACGTCTTCCATCGGATCTTCTTTCTTTATCGAACTTCGGGAAGAGACAATCAATTGAGGCGAATCTAGTTCTCAGACGAGCTAGGACACGAGTATAGGCTATCAATACTATGCGATGGGAGTAGAGTGTATTTTTTTTTATTAAGACTTTGGGCAGCAGAATGGCAGGGTTCTTGCCATAATAAATACATATGGGAGGGGTCCTCTGTAGACAAACCCATTTTTTTTATGACCTTTTAGTCTGGAGGCGGGACTGTCGATAAGGGCTCGTCCGGAGTCACGAACTTGATGGGTGCATGCTGCAGGATTTTTAAATGAAAATTCCAAAATTCTAGTTGGGGGTGGCCCTACGTCGTTGTCCAAAGGCGACCGGGGGCGACGATTCCTTTGCTGACACCGCGATCTTGCCGCTTATTTCTCAAAGTAAAGAAATCTTGCACTTTATGCCTCAAATTATTACACCGATCGGTTGTATGCCCCCTGTTCTGGTGTAATTTTGCATTTAAGTCTCTACCCATAACCTACCGGCGGCGCAGGGGGACGGAACCGACCGAGAATTTCCTGAATCACAGGGGTCCTGTCCCGCGGAGGCTCCTCAAGAGCCACAACAACTACAACCAATAGAAAGGGATGCAGGAGAAGAGGTGGTTCCTCCATATAGGGCCGAGAATGCCGAAAGAGAAAGGTCTTTATTTAACCGTATAAATAGACTTGAATCTTATCAATCAGTATGTGCAATATACCGTTGCGATATGCTATTTCAAATAGATTAAAGATCTTCCCGCTTAGCTGCACTGCTCTCTGAGCTCTTTTGTCCGCTATCGCTTCCTCTAGTACTAGCTCTGATCTCTCTTCAGCAGTTGCAGTACGATTCTTTAATTCATCTCCTGCCCTTGTTAGTCGTAATCGCTATAAACTCTATATCATTGACAATTGGCATTGGCGTAATCTTCTTTCTCCTGTCGGAAAGGGGGTCCTGTCGAAAGCAAAAAAAGGAATGTCTTAGCGTGTGCCCTTACTCTAATTTTAAATAAAGCTTTTTCGCGCTCTTGGTCAGGCCTGTAACAAGTATCTCAAAAATGCTTTCTTTTCGGCCTATGGAGCAAATCCCCTGCTTGAGTCAGTGCGCGAATCCCTTGATTTAGAAAGCAATCCTTTACTTACCTGGTAGTCAATCTATAAAAAAATGCCTTTATTTTAATATATCTCCCCGCTTTGTTTCCGGCTTTGAATTCGCGATAGATCTTAGCCTCGTCTGCGGTCGACAACTTAAAGCCTTTTGTCCATATTGGCCTTCACTCCAAACGATCGGTTCGAGTCTACTGCCGAAATTGGCAATTAATTGGATAAGCGGTGGTCGTTCGTAGGCTTACTCGCCTCTAGCTCTTCTTCTTTGGGATGAAAGCCCCGTCCTTGCCGAACCTGTGTCAAATTCCTCGTCTGAATTGAATAGCTCATCGTCCTCGATTTGGTCACCTCAGTCTTCCTTGACCTCGGGTTAGTCTGATTCCACGCGAACTGCTAATGCGGTTGTGGCTGGTTGAGGTGCCGCTCTTCTTTCTGATGCGGGAGCCCCTTTTTCCGTAAGTGAGAGCACTAGCACCGTCCGACTCCACTGGTACTATTTATCTATATATGGATCGTGTGTGCTTTCTCCCCGATCGAATGACTTCGGTACCTTGCAGAACGACCTCTAAACATAAAAATGACGACTTCTGTCTGAAAAGCGTCCGATAGGTCAGTGGCCGGTCTAATTTGATGGGCGAAGATTATAGGTTTTCACGCAGCTGTACCCTAAGCGCCCGCTTTTGAAAACAAAAAGTAGGATGAATTTCTGGCTTCCTTCCGTGTCGGCGTCATCCGCTGTTGTTTAGCAATTAGAAAAACTGAAGGCTCGAAACGACCGGTCAAAGGAATTTATCCGCTCCTTAGCCTCCGATCGATTTCCTACCTTCGTCGTAAAGAGGTCCCACGCTAAGCGCACTACTCCCAGGCAAGGTCATAAGAACCTTTGGGAATCCATCCCACGGTAAATCCGCCTCTATGATCCACGAAAAAGACACGAGTTGAATGCTCTTCTTTATTTAACTGTGCCGCATATGTTTATAAGCTCAGCTTGGCCCCAAAATAGAATTTTTCTATTCAAATCCCTACTCAACACGGTGCCTTAAGGAGAATCCGAAGCTGGTTGCTAGCGGAAGTAGCGCGCCAAAGAGCAAAGCGAAGCATTCAACAAAGAAATGGTATAAGCGGAAGGGAAGGCGCAACGGTTAGCGACTGCCCGAGGAGTGAAAGAACTCAATTGCTAAATTGAGGAGTGAGACCTCTCTGATTTTCCCTTTAGAAAGGAGACAATAAGCCCGTCAACATTGAAGCTTCCGCTTTTGGCAGCTGTTAGGCAAGTGATACCATACGCAAGTCC
>JAJFZO010000854.1:90000-189917 GCA_021397835.1 Moringa oleifera
AGAATGCTTCAAGGTCCCACCTTACCTTTCAAAAAAAAGTAGCCGAGCCGAAGGAGCTCTCACAAATAGAATTTCAGTACCACGGAGAAAAGCTAGCTGGATAAACTTCATAGGGATCGCCCGCTCGGCAATGCTACCTTGGGAGGAGACAAAACACTTGAATATAACAAAAAAAACTCATCTTTTAAAAGCTTTTTCGATATATGAACAAGATTACTATGGAAGAGTTGGTGAACATTGTTTTGACTCATAGCTCTAAGATGACTAGCATGAATAAGCCAGCTTCAACACCACCGCAACTCTTAATCATAGACAGACTTGCACTGACCTCAACATAAAAGGATGAACCTGGTCTGTCTATTTGTACGCATTGGCTTAACTCACTTCTAACCTCCCTAGACACTGCAAAGAACACATAATGAAAACTGCCTGGTAAAGGCTGTACAAGGGAACGAGAAAGGGGTTTGATAAGAAAGAGTTTGGGAATGTCCCGCTTAGTTAACAAACATCGAGTTTGGAGTCGGGGCAGCATGGATACGAGACTATTGAAGTGAAGTTTGGAATCATTGTGGTTTTCTATCTTCAGATTAATAAATTGGAGAATCACCAAGGCCTTTCAGCGATTTGACGCGCCCCCCTAAGCGTCACGCTTCACCTACCTGACCTCAGAGAGAATAGAATGAGTCGCCCTAGCTTTTACTAAGAGTTTGAATTGCTCTGTAGGATAGTAGGGCGAATGAATTGCATTAGTGCGATTTGGCTAGCTGAATCGCTCAGCGAACAAATCGCCTCCTTGCTCTTTGTCTAAGATTGGACTAAAGGTACCAAAGCAGGCATCTTTTTTTTTTGTTTTTTTGGCTAAGAAGCCCGTAGGTTGTACGCCAGCCATACGTAGCTTGAACTGTGATGGCCGAAATGCTTAGCTATTGCCGATCCCCAAGACGCCTTTGGTTGAATGTTCACACCTGATCCACCGTCTGCACTTCCTACATTTATTCCCGGAAATTTAAACAGGAAAACCTGAATTCTAACCTCCCGGTCTGCTGTAGTCAGCCTCACGGTGTGCCTGACTGGCGAGTCTGCCGTCTTCACGGCTTTCCCTTTTGCGGGCTGCTTCTCAAGCCTTCGAGTGCCGATCTTCGCTTGGGCCGGCTCCGAGGCTCTACCCTGGCTTTTCATTGGTTCCTCCCAGGGGCCCTTTATCGTTTCGCGTGCGCATCTTCAAGCAATCGGGGGGGGGGCGCCGAATACATAGACGAGGCGGCCCCGGGAATGAAAGCCCATTCCCTCGTGCTCTGGAACTCCTTAACTTCGGTTGAACAAAAAGGGGCGCAGCGCTTGTGAAACCGTAGCGTAGGCGAAACCTGGCAGCCCGTCCAGGCCCAGAGTTTGACCTTTTCCGGCCCTGGAAGGAAACCCCACTTTCCTTCCTTCCTTCCCCCAGCAGGCAACAACACTGGGAGAAAGACGATCAGGATCTCACGTGTGGCAGATGTTGAAGCAAACTCCGAATCCAAGAGGTACCCACCTAAAAAAAAAAGGAAACTCACCACTCACTGGTAAAAGAGAAGAGAGAAAGGACCAATTGAAGGCCCCGGGGCCGGAATGCGGTAGGGTCTTCAAGCCCCATGCTCGATTCTCGAGATTCATGGGCCGTCTCGCGAAGATCTTCGATCCTTCGCCATCGCGAGAATATAGCGATCGAAGAGCTATCGCTCAGCTGCTTTGCGTATTACGAAAGCCGTATTGCCCGAAGGGGGCATGCTGCAAGAGCGTAGGTGAGTGGTAAGCGTAGGAGGCGTGCCCGAAGGGCAGCGGCAGCAGTGTGGTTCCAGGTGCCGTCGCTAGATTGAGATCTGCAGGGTGGCGGGGACTTCGACTGCCTTATATCGGGTGAAGAGAAGGGGTGGTAGGCTTAGTAGGGCTCGAACCTACAATATAACCGTTATGAGCGGTACGTTTCAACCAATTAAACTATAAGCCCCTACGGATCTCTACATGCAATTTGCTCACTTCGGGAAGAGCGGACGGAAAGGGGGGGCCTTTGCTCTATCTGCTTCTTCCTCTTCCCAGGAATGAACAATTAGAAAAATAAAAATGATTTTCTTATTGTTTATAGATAGATAGATATATATATATATTATAATAATAATATAAAGCAAGCGGCCCTTTCGCGACTCAAACTGCCGGTACGCTTTCCGGCTCGCAACGACTCAAACGGGCGGGGGCTCTCTATTTGCTTGCAATGCCGGCTGTTCGCGTTTAGTTAAAAGTAGAAGTAGAGGGCGCCCTTTGCCCCACACTTCAAAAAAAGTAAAAAAGTCTAAAGTACATAAAAAGTAAGAAAGAAAAACTTAGTTACGGGAACCGAAGGTTAGGCCGACTACTTACTTTAGTATAGCTAAACCTAAAAAAGTGTATTCCTACCCCCTTTTCTTCCCCTTTCTGTCAATGTTGCCAATTTCCAGAATACTAATGTACCCTCGTGCATACAGTTGCCCAACTACTTTCTTCCTCCGACTTTTTTAGCCACTTCCGCATCTGTCGTATTCGGGAGAGCTCGTGTCGGAGCATTTAGCAATGCCAGCAGCCTGGTGAGGGCTGGCTGTCTGGGGACAGGTTAAGGCAGGGCCCGCTGGGCTTGCTCCTCATGAGATTGAGTGAGGGAATTGGAAAGGGGCTCATAAACCAGGCGGGCGGGCTTTTGGGCACACGGAAAAGGGAAAGTGGATGGAGGGTGCTTCTCAGCTAGAGTTGGGGGCAGGATCGTTGGGAAAGCGCTTTGTAAGTGAAGTGAGTTGAAGCAAGCAGAGTTCGGAAGGCAGCGGAGATATATTCACCTCAAGAATCAGAACGGAAAACCTTGATTTTAGTAAATTTTTTCATTGTTCTGTCAAAAATGACATATACGGATGATCCTCCTTTCGATAACAGAGAGGCAGGATGGGCTTCGGACACAAGATCAAAAGGAGAAGTAGAAAGAGCGTCCTTAATAAAGGAAGGGCCTAGTCTTTTCCCAGCTTGCAACCCATACAAGTAGAAAGATTAATGTTAGGTACAGACCCCAACATTCCAGTAGAAATAAAATATCTAAGTCTTGGGCTGGAGACATGTCCTAATCTACGATGCCACAACAAAAAAGGGGAGTAGAGGAAACAACACCAGACACAGCAGAAAAGGCAAAAGACTGAGGTAAACGAAGTTTCTCCAAAAAAGAGAGCTTGCCAACTCTACGGTCCTTCCCAATCCCTTACTCCATAAGGCCTCTCGCATGATCCTCTACAAGACAGGAGGTAGGAGAGAAGTGAATATTAGCATTTTTTTTCAAGCCGGAAAGAAGATTCATTAAGAGCGGGAAGATGAAAAAAAGCAGAACATATTCGATGATAACGAGAGAGAGTACCAAGACTAGTTAGAGGTAATTGTTCGGAGTTTGCAGTTTAAACAATAAGGAACTTATATAGAGAACGAAGAGAAGAAAGAAGTGAAGAATCACCAGTCATATTCTTCAATGCACCCGAAGAAAGAAAGCAGCCCCCTATCTTGGTTGCGTAAGGGGGAGCAAATACCTGTAGCAGAGGAGGAAGAGATATGACAAGACGGATTCAACCTCTGAATCTGCTTCCGCTTTCGTGGGGTAAAACTCTCTGTGTCGGGCGTGGGAGTGCTCCTAAGATCATAGAAGTAATGCTTCAGAGGCCCTATTCCGTAAGGGGATTGGTAAGTTTCCGATTCAGTAGGCGTCTCTGGGGGAGCAGCAAGATGAGCTGTGTCTGACTGTCGATGAGAGTTTGCATTCTGCCGCTTGCGAGAGTCTGCAATCATGTGACCCGGCTTCTTGCAATAGTGGCGATCTTGGACATGTCTCGTTCGCCTGATGCACCAGCAGAGCTTCCAGATTGAAGATTCTGACCATAGGGTCGATGTCCCGAAGCATGTTCAGCTGGTCCTATAGAAGCCTAAGCCTTCGGTAATAAATAGTATAGCACACTTCTTTCTTTTTTTTACCTATAAGCTAAGGCATGTTCTTCATGTTGCAACTGATAGAAAGGTGGAGAATCATCCTGAGAATCAAGATTACTTTTTTAATCTTTAGCAGTCGAAAAAGAGGTGACGGTGTATATGAGGCTCAAAGGAAGTAAACAAGTCATCCCATTTGAAGCTAAGCACTTTTCATCTTTTGTAGGAAAATCCCCTTCTCTTTCTCTAGTCTTGGAAATTGAGCGACCCATCCACATAAGCACAAGAATTTTTCCCGAGCAAATCATTCTTCATCGCATAAGCCCATGACAAGTCATTTCCAGATGCTTCTTTCGTAAGAGCACGGGAAAAGCCTATGGAATCCATTGTACTAAGACCCGAAAAATCATTCAAAGACTGAAAATCGGGACTCAAAACTAGTCAAGAAGGCTTAACTCAAGCAATCACTCAAGAGAAGAAAGGATTTTCGCTTGCCGAATTCGTAAAAAAGAAAGAAGAAGAAGCCGTCTTTTTAGGGCAATAAATGGGCTTAAATTAAATTAAAGAGCTAGGGTGGCAGCAAGAGTATCTCACAAACTCGAGTTCAAGACCTCCGATTCAAATCTGATCGACTAGATCCGATCACATGATCAAAGAACTATTCATGAAGAAGAAGAAGTTCTTTTCTTGCCAATTTTTTTTTTTAAGAAAAAGGAAGCGCTTGATCCGGGCCTTAGAAGGGCATAGAAATCAAGGAGATCGTGAGATCAAAGTGGACGTTCCCGATTTCCATGGCCGATTGCATCCCGAAGACTTTCTTGATTGGCTAAGTAGCGTGGAGAAGTTCTTTGATTGGAAAGAACTATCCGAGGTGTGCGAAGGTGAAATTCCGGAGCACGGGTTATGCCTCAATTTGGTGGAATCAAGTCCAAGCAAGGCGTAAGCGGAAAGGCAAAGGGAAGTACATGGGACAAGATGCGATCGAGGTTGCAGGAGAAATTTCTACCCTCCGATTAGACCCAAAGCTTGTTCCAAAGGTTTCACTTCGCTTTAAAGGATAGGAGGGGGAGAAGCGTACAAGAAAGCCCCTACCCCTAACAAGTTTCGGAGTTCTACCAATTGTTTATTCGCAATGGCTTGAACGAATCCGACGAAGAATCCCTTGCTTGATAGGGCTTGAGGTTAAAAATCCAAGATGAAATCTCGATGCATCGGATGTGGAAAGTGGCCTATCAACTAGCTCTAAAGGCCGGGGAAAAGCTAAAGAGAAGGACCATTCTTTTAGAGTGCCTACTTGATTAGAGCCTTTGCGCCTTCTGGAGCTATTCCTTTGACTCTCAACTCATACTTAAAAAAAAGAGAGGAAGACACACTAATAATACTACTAAATAGAGGGTTGAGGGGGAACAGAAAGTCTCCCTTTAACATCCATCCGGCTAAACAACAAAACAAAAAGGAAAACCAGGGCGTCTCGTCGCCAAACAGATTTTTTCCTCTTTCTTCAAAGACTAAAAGCGTTCTGTTCACTTCGTGAACTACACTCATCCTTTCAGGGTCATTGTAGATAATAGAAGAAGTACCGCCTGGATGTAGCTGTAGTTAGTCTAGCCCGAGAAAATAAAAATCGCAACCTGCTTATAATTTTTTTTTTTATCGAGATTGGTCTTCAGTCTGGCTTGCTTAGGTCGAGTAAGCAACTGAAGAAATTTCGTATACAGGATCTCTTTCAGTATTAGAAAGGTCTGGGTGATCGCAGTATATTCGGACCTGTAGTTAGCTCAGCTTGGGCAGCACCGCCATTGTGAGGTACCATCAACAGCAAGACCATACAGATGGCATCGCGAATCCCCTACCGAAGTGACTGAACCACCACTTCTTGATCCGTTCTTTCCAGCTCCGGGAAGACTTACTTGATTTGAGGAGAAATCCTTTCCTGAACGTGATGCTATTTGATCGGTGATCATAGGAAACCGCTAGGCTTACTGCGAATGCTTTCTTTCTATGAAATCCTGTTGCTATGGCTCACGAAGAGCAACGGGACAGTCAAAGGCTAGCTTAAGAATCACTAACCTCCGACTCCCTAAACGTCGGTTGGTGTGCCTGCTTCTTCCGACCTCTATCTAAACAAATCATCGAGGAAGTCAGGTAGGTTCCGGGTAAGCACTTCAATGCGAAGCGCACCCTTCACCCACTGGCACGAGAAAAACTAGCTAAGCGCGAGGAAAGCTTCACCGCCCTCCTCCAGCTCGAGCTCACAGACCTCTCTGAGTCAATTACTTTTTTTCTCGATTTCGAACCGGATCATCATTTGTGTCATCCCTGACAACCGAGCCCGATACAACAGCCTATATTCTTGCTTCTTTTCCAGGACCAGTCGCAGTCTGCACCTCTTTTGATTTAGATGCTTTTGAAACAGCTTATTCTTCTTCGGACTCGGATGCCCACGGAGCGGTATTCTTTCAAACAATTGCTATTGCATTTGGTCTCGCTATGCTAGGCTAGCTTGGTTAAGAACGCGCTTAAAGCTCTAGGGTTTGGTGAGGAGCACTATTGCCCTGTCGTATTGTTCCTTATAACCCTGTGCCAAACTAAAGCACGGGGCTCTACTACGTCATATTTGGAATAACTCTTAATCTTAGCCCCACCCACCCCCCTTGCATTTGCTTTCTTTCGCGAACGAATCCATCTTCTTATATGTGAATGTCACTATCAGATCGTGATTGGGATCGTAACGACGAGCGGGACAACTATGCCCTATATCAACGTTCAGTGTTCGCCACACCCGAAACAAGCAGCTTCACGTGCCCGCTCATGCACGAGGGATGAAACATTTGTTATAGATGTTTGATTTTCGATTCAACATCTGCATGGACCCGGGCAATTGATCACCAAATGCAGTTCCGTATCACGTGAAACTCATTGATCTGATGTGGTCATTTTCAACAAAAATGGCTGAGATATGCAATCTGGACATCCAGATATGCTGGATTTCCCATATTGTGGCAGTCGGGAAAAAGAAGGGAGGTTGGTATAGAGCAAAGACATGGCTTTGGAGCGCGCTTAAAGCTCCAAAGCAAAGAAGGCAAGGATCGCACGTGGAAAAAGTACGCCTCTAAGAAAGAGAGAGAGGCCTCGATAGGACGGTAACAAGTCGGTGGGGAAGGGAGAGTGGGTAGTGGGCTCCCTTCGCTTTCTTTTTTTTTAGGGGTGGAGAGAGGAGAGCGGGTAGTGGGCTTCTCTCGTTTTCTTACTCTTCTTAGGAAGAAAACAAGTAGTGGACTCTCCCTCACCAGATCAGGTTATCCTAGGATCATTCCGTCCTTCCATAGTAGAATGATTTATAGGAAGGATGAGAAGGCTGATATGTTGGTTAATCTTTCTCTTTCATTCTTTTCTTTTCTTTGGCAAAGGTGGTTAACCTTGCCAAGAAAGTTTCGAAAGAGACCTTCTCCTCCATTATCACGCCCTGGACTGATCCGGATCAGGTTATTGAACAAGTCGGGAGAATTAAGGAAAAGTTATCATCCCTTCTTGTTCGATACCTACCCTGGTTGACCACCATTCCCCTGAACCAAGGAATGACGTGGTCCCCCACCTGGAAGGCGCTTCCGACTCATAGGATCACTAGTTAAATCCTTAAGTCTAGAGTATGCCCGAAACGTAAAGGCTTACCAGGTTTAAGGTCAGTCTTCACGTCTCTGGCATATGAGTTAAGTGGCTTTCAGTTCCTTATGAACTTTGTACATTCACAAGGAACACAGTGGTCCCAAGGGTGTCTATGGCCACCTCGGGTTCGATTTGCGATGGATGTGAACAATAAGATGTTCACAGGGATTGACCTGGATATATTTGAGAAGACGGTCGGTCCTTACCTTCCATCCCCTCAGGATCTAGGTTGCCCACCCATCACTGGTCGACTAGGTCAGGTGGTTGAGGGAGGGGGAAAGAGGAGGATATTTGCCATTGGTAACTAGATCAATCAGAGGTTGCAAGAGCAAATGGCCGAATTACTAAGATGCAAGAAAGCATCCACAGGATTCCATTCTTTCTGCTTGAACTTACTTTAAAGGGGAAAAAATGGCATAAGCCCTAGCATCAACTCTTTTGCCGACTCGTTCGAAGAAGCGGGTGAAGGGTACGATCTAAAACGATTCCACATGAAAGAGGACCGGACAATTGCCCTTCTTGAGTAATGGGAAGCGGGCTAGTCCCCGAAAATGCCCGTTCATTGAAGTTGGGGTGACAAAGAAAGTTCTTGGTTCTCAGCTTTCATCCGTGCTAGGTCACAAGCAGACCAAGGGTGGCAGCGGAGTCAGACTAAAGCTCACAGGCATAATTTCGCAAATCGAATGTGTACTACAGGAAAGACTTCTGGTGTGGGAGGAGTGGCTTAGACTGTCTCACCATCTGCAACTGCTGCTGTCTCACTCGAAGTGAACTCATCACTCTACGCTCATTCCTCTTTTCTTCTTGCTTCGGTTTAGGACATCCTATGATTAGCTCTAGATATGTATATACGTTTATTTGTATCTCCTAGATCGTCCTCTGTCTTTCTTTGTCTATTGGGAATTGACTCATATGGCTTTCTTTTTATGTCTTCCCAGGCTTCCTCAAGGTTAGCGAGGAGAGAACGGTGGATTGTAGCTTTCTTCCTACTGTAAGGTTAGAGGAAAAAAGCATTTTTTATAACCCATTAGCTTTCTCTTCTCTCAGCGAGTCCAATCCTATCAGCCTGTCAACAATCCTTCCTTGTGGGTAGTCTGTTAGCTAGCGGTCTAAGGATTCGCAGCTTTGCATTCGTTGCTATCTTTGCAGTGTATGTGAGGTGTATGCGCATTCCTTTCTCACGTCTTTTCTTTCTTCTTTATTTAAGTTCCTCCCGTATCGTTTATTGGTAGGGTCAGATCTGACTAACTATCTCCTTAATCATATTCTCCGTGTTTCGGTGAAAGGTCTGTTTCTTCTTTTGTTTTAGCTTACGGTGTCAGCGAGGAACTGTGTATGCGGGCCCATTGGCGAGTGTCTTAGTAAGCCGTAGACCTTCCATTCTGTATTGCGTAACCATAACCTATGTTGGTCTATCGGGCTCTGCCCTCCTATTCGAGCAAGGCTAAGGGTTTTTCTTTCTTGGTTGAGGCCCGGCCCGACCTTCTTGTGTGACTTGAGGCTTGAAATGCTCTTTCCACTTTCTTTCCATTTCCTGAGCCTGAGGCGAGAGCTTGCTTTACCGAGAACTAGGCTTTTGCTTCATCAGATGCTATAGACGAGACCACTTATGTCACTTAATTGTCTGCCTTAGAGGATACACCTTCTGTCTCTGCCGCAGAATCAGATTTATTAGAGTATAATACTGATTTAGTTGAGTAGTCTCATCTAAAGTGGACGATTGAGCAAGAGAAAGAGGTTCGGCGGTGGAAGAGGTTTGATCATCTCCTGCAGACTCCGCGGCACCAGTCAAAAAGGAAGGCACTCTGGGGAAAGATCTTTCTTACTTGCCGACAGTTACTCTCTAGTTATGTATGGGTCTCCCGCCTTACCTCGACCCAAAAAGGTGGCAACCGGTTCCGGGATAGCGGACTCTCTTTTTCCGTCCTCAGATCCAACTTCAGCGAAGGCAGACTTTTTTTCACTGGATGTTTAGGAGATAGCATCCGATCCGGGTTTAGCAACCGTTATTGGACCGACTTGCTTTGTTTAAGCATCCTTTTTTGTATAAATACAGAAAGGAATTCAATACCAGTGCCACTTCCTTCCTATTCGAGGATCCCTTTTCTATTCTCTAGGCCAAGATTGCCGTTTCTTTTCCAGGAGAACTTTTCTAGGCGCCGTTCTTGGCTAGGCTAACTCTTATAGATAGAAAGATAGAACGCAGACGGGTATCAAACTCTTAAATACTAGAATTTGTCTCCCGCTAATCTTCATTCGAGTCAAGTCTCTCTTTCTTATTAAAGGAAGCTTAAGATTGGCAGCTTCAGAGCTTCAGAAATGTTATCTAAAGAAGGCGGTATCAATGAATTTCATATGAAAGGGTTGGGACTTCTGAAGGGTACCGCTGCGGGTTCTTCTTTGGCAACGGGTCAAAAAGGGGATCTCGTCTGGTTCCACTACATCAAATACCACAGCACCTGACTCAGAGGCAAAAGTGGTCTCATCTGCTGAAGCCTATTAAGCTACAGCGGAAGATTGGGAGATAACAGAAGATCCCGTGATAGCAGACCTTCTTTCACCAGAAGATGCAGCGGCATAAATCGTCAAGGGTGCTTCCTCGATACTAAAATCAGACGATGAGGGGGCACCGAATCCAGATTTTCATTCAAAATCCCGGGGTTCAGTTCAACTGAAATCTACCCAAGCTGTGGTAATTTATCTAATAGATTACCGATTTTGAACATCGTATGACTAGGAGACATCATACTATCCAATAAAAGCAGGTAATTAAGCAGCAAGCCTTATTATCTAATTATCTCTTTCTTTATCGGCAAACTCAAAAGGAATGAGTCCCATGCCGCTTCCCATTTGAAAAGGGATGGGAAAAAATCTTCAATACGAAGAAAGCCTTTCGCTCTTCGTCTTTCCCAGTATAATATAATCTGAAAGTGGATTTCTCTCCTCCTTCGGTTCGTCTAGACCGATCGTTCTCTTCAGTCGACCTTTCTCATTCGCCAACTTTCCACTTAAAAATGTCTTGTACTAGAGCGGAATACACCTTTCAAAAGGATGGATCAAGTTTTTGATTTTCTTTCTCGGCCTTCTCCCTATTCCCGGGTCTCCCGCAATACCAACTGGTCCGGCAAGACTAAGACATCGTCTTGGTAGCAACCACAAAACCAATAGAAAAAGGGTGAGCTCTTTTTCGTGGATTAGCATCTCGAGGTTCTTTGATGGGCAAAAAGACTAAGATTTGATTTCGCGGCATAAGCCTCTATTCTAAGCCCAGACTCTACAGAAATGAATGAAAGTTTTTAGTGCTTACTTTGATCCGATAGTTGATCCCTATTCTATTTCCCTTACGGAAGGGGGACGAGCAAAGCTTTGAAATGAGCACGGGAAGCTTCCTTATTCTTTATTAAATAGCTCGTTGTCCTCTCCGGTGAAAGACTGATCTCCAAGTGGGCATTCTGCCTACTTTACTTACTATTCTCTCTGGTCTTTAGGCCTCTTCTCGCGCCCTAGCACTCTTCCCTGTGCTCGCTAACTTTTTCATCCGTGATAATTGACTAAACTCTTTCAGGTGCTATCTACGAAGACCAAAAGCTGCGGCTATCTTTAGAAGGAATGCATCCGATCGGGAGACAGACCCTTCAGCGGCATCTATTACCTATCTTATTCATTCAGCTTCCGCGCCTGGTGAAGCGAAAAAGCCTAGTCTATTTTTCTATTTCTCTTCGGAGAAAGTATCCGATTTAGCATTGAGTGGCAAAACCCCTCGGGCGATCCTCTTATATTATACGGACTTTATGCCCTGTAAATGAAAGAATATCTGACTTCTCGGCAAAGACCTCTTCCATCCTCCTCAGATAGGGAAACTGGTCGAAGGGTTGACTCTTCTCCCGAAGCTTCTACTAGCTAGTCTGACTCCGATGGGTAGGCTGGCTCTGACAGTAGAAAGAGAAAGACCTGTGTCACCCCTCCTCTGATAGGTTGAGTCTTCCCTTTCTGCTTTCTGGGTTTTACTCTTATCTAAACCGATCAGCCTCTACAAAAAAAGTCGATAATAAGGCCTTCACCTCCAGGAATGAAAAAGCGGCTACCCCCGCCCTATCCTATCCCTGCAGCGAAAAGCCGAGTTCTCTATTTATCTTCGGGGACATCATCCGACTTAGCGGCAAACCTCTAGATCAAACTCTTTAAAATGAAAAGAAGGATCCCGTAAGTTCAATAATGCCTTGAACTCCAATTAGAGTACGTGGTATATATATTCTAGAACACTCTCAACTACTCACTATTTGAAGTGCTATCTCTGAACCCCAAGAGCTATCTACAGATAGAGTTCTATCGGCACCCTGAAAGCCAATACATGGAAGACTCACATCCGATTCCGTGCCAGAAGTTGTCGACGACGATGAGGGGATACTAACATCAGACGACGAGGCAGCCTCAGTTACCATACATATGAATGAAGTGGCAGCAAGCCTGCCTACTAAAGTACTTAAGCGTCTACTGAGGCAGCGACATTTCCCTTTCCTACAATGGAATGGATGAAAGGTACCCAAGTCAAAATCTCATTCAAAAGACGTGGGTGGGTTCATAACGTATTCCAGAACGGGAGTAGGTCAAAGCTTTCACTTTCAAAATCGCAGCACAGGACTTGAAAACTCCCTGCTATGCATACCTTCCGTTATGTCCTTGCTCACTATCTTCCCTCAACATCACGGGACAGGTCCATTTCATGCCCTCATGCCCGTACTAATCAAAAGATGCCTCCCATACTTATAACAATGTTCAAACTTTTCCTCCCCGTCTTCGACAGTTCCTTTCCTCTCTCAAACAGTCTGTTTTCCCGGCCCTTCGCTTCGATCTCCAATATTCAGATCATACTGAAGGGCTTATTGGGGCAGCTATCTTATTGATTGGAAATGAACTCTCAAGGCGTGATATTCCCAACAATTCCACACTTCGCTCGTACACCGCTCGGAAAAAGTTTACCCGACTCAAGCCAGTCCCTTGGGACACGACGCACTGCACATAGGCAGCGGGGAATAGCACCTGGGCCCTACGGCTTCTGGATTGAAAGCAGAATGATTGGGATGTGAAGATTGACGGTTCTCATATCTTCTCTTATTCTTTTTCTTTGACCACGAGAACAAAGTACTATCTTGTGCTGGACTAGAAAGAGATCTATTTATTATAATAAATGGATCAAATCCCGTGTGCGAAGCATCTCGCTATTCGCTCAAACTCGCATGACAAGGAAAAGGGAAGCAAAGCAAGAACTCCCACACTCAGCACTTCGAGCGGGACAGGCACGCAACCCTCCTTTTCTATCTATTCTTTGATTCCCTTTATTTCATGTACCACAAGTAGACCCGGTCAGAATAAAGACACCTTCTGCAACTACTAGCCGGGGAGAGAGAGGAACGAAGAGATTCCGAAAGGTGGGCATTGTCTCAGATCGTGACATAGATCTATCTGCACAGCAAACACTCCGCATATCTACCTTTTCCCCTTGCTTTTATGAAACTTTTCACATTATCTTTGTCTTTCTCGATGCGAAGAATAGCTATCCGGATAGCAGAAGTGCAATCATTTGCGACTTTCTTCGCGCTCTTTTGAATCTAAGTTATCTTCGTCCTCGGGCACTCTTCCAACTTCAAGAAAACGATCTGATGTCTATATGCTTAAGACATTAGATTGGACAGCTTTCCTTGGCTAGAATAGCTAATAGGCGGGTAGATTGGTTGTCATACCCCTGTCTTTCCTCTTTCTGACTTCCGAGTTGGTGAGTCACTCGCTAGTGTCGACATAAGCACTTTCTCGGTTATAACAGTCTAACGAATAGCTAATAGGCTAGCTTCCTTCCTTGCTTGCTACTATCTTTTTATAAACTTCCCTAAGGTAAGGTTCTTTCTTATTTGACCGCCTGCCAGGAGGGCAACCAAGGACATATGCGAGAAGTACAGCAAGCGCAGCGAAGCGAGAACAGAGATTCCTTAAGCTGATGGAAGACTCCCGAGGCTAGGGGGTACCCTTCAGGTTCTGTAGAATTCGTCTTCCTAGGCTAAGGAAGGAAGTGCAGGCAAGTGGTAAGGAAGGAGGGCACTCCGCACATATGGAACAATAATCAATTTTGATGTGTAACCAATCCCCCCTCTGAGCGATTCCGTACATAACTATGACAAGCGTACCTTGCCGAGAACCGAGTACCAGCGGAAGGGGAACCTGGGCGTACTGTGATACTAAGGAACAAGGTTTTAAGTATATCAATGCAGGGAAAAGCGATTCCCTGCCTGTACGTGGGACCAGACCTGAAAGTAGGGGAAAGGTATGCGCATATCCCGCCTCATAGCCCCGGGAACGGGGACCCTGCCGCGAAGGGGAAAGATGTCCGGGGCACCTCCAGCCGAGAGGCTGAAAGAGGATGACGGGCACGGGATGACCCTCTCCACACATATTAGAGGAACGTGGGGATGCTTCACCCAGCCGTCAAGTGGAGTTTAGGTTTCCGGCCTGCATCTGAGGGTACGGAGGGACACGGGCTACGCAACCCAAAAGGGGCACTCAAAATACTCTTTTCCGAGGTTTTCCTGAAAACTGACCGGAGAAGGTGGCTGTACTAAGTGCTCTCGTAGGACTACCTTACCGTTGGTTTATTATTCCAAAAGTTGCCAAAAAAAGAAAGCAATTTCTATATTCGGGAACCAATGGTCGCTTAGACGCTAGCTTGTTGTGAATCGTTTACAAGTAGCATGCCGGCATTGACTGGTTGGTCCCGAAGCTTGGTTGCCCGGGCGGATGCATATATCTTCCTTTCAGCCCAGCGCTAGCATATAGGCCAGCGATGGAATCCGAAACCGGTTTGCTGGCGGGCTGAGAATAAAGAATTGGTTTTGGGGGACATCCTGTGGGTATTTCGGGGAACTAATATTAGAAAGAAGTTGGTTCCTCCTTCGCATACGGCGTAAGAAGTAAATGTTTGCCTTCGCGTAGCTTGTACTGTTCATGGGGTTTAGTTTGCTCTCCAGACGAGCCGAAGTTGGCTAAGTAAACTGGCGGCCAAGCTTCTTATTCCTTAGCCAAAACGAATTCGAAAGAAAGGAATCTCCCAACTCCAAAGCATAGCTGCCTTTCGAGGGGAATATGGCTTGCGACATTGCACGGCTAACAAGTAACATATTCCACAATGTCAGGTTTAGGGGCTAAGCTTGTCATAATGTACCGGAATTGGTTGGGTATTTCAGGGGATGATGAGTCATCCAAGGAATTTGGCATTTGAACAATAACCTTCCTAATCAATAGTCCTAATTAATAGGAAAGCCGCGCATAAAGGAATAGCGACTGGCTACTCCTCGGCTAAGGCCTTTCACACCCCGAAAAAGAAGAATCTAAGAGCCATGTGCGAGCCAAGGGTCTTGTTCGGAAGTAATTTTCCCCTGTAATCGACAATAACGGAAAAATACAGGGACAACAAAGGCCCCTAAGCGGGGTGGCTTTGGGTGAAGGACTGGATGTTGGTTCAAGTGGGCATTTAAAGAAGTTAATCGGCATATGTTGGGATTGAGGTACAGGAGTTGCTTTCCCGTCCCGCTATTCCTGACGTCAGGAAGGAATAGAGTAAAGGGCCAACCACTTTGATATATACGCAGCCTTAGTTAAATATATCCCCGAGAATTCTCCGTTGATCCTTCAATTATCGTAGGTAATTGTTCGAAATCGTTCCTTTGTTTTTCGGTAACCACTGGTCGCTTAACCAAAATGTTGCCAGCGGGACTGGTTGCCTTGAGCATTAGTTTCCCCGGCCATTTAACATTTGAATTCCTCCAAAACTCTATTATTTGCTCATGTTCTCTCTCTTTTTCAAGTTCAAATCCGGCACTCCTGTAGTGCGGAGTTTAGATCGTACCTCATCTAGTACCTCGTCTAGTCGTAATCCTCTCCCTTATAGCGACCCCTTGTGGCTGAGGTTTATGGGCAGGCGTTTGCGCAGCAGGACTTCCGCTTTTCCAGGGCCTGGCCCGGGGCCGCTCGGCAGGCGAGGCACTATGCTGTATTTTTCTGGCCGTTATGAGTACCATGCCCATTATTATTTTTGGCCTTGGCGAGCTTACGCCGCAAATAAAAGGGACCCCCCTTTCAAGATAGATGAGAGGGGAGGAAGAGCTCGTTTACTGCGATCTCCAGATAGACAGCCCGGATTCGCAGATATTAACCGGGGAACCTCTCGGATAAAGGACCTTAGCTTGGGAGAGCTCCTGGTCTCATTGGCTCCTCTTAAGTTGTAAAAGATATATGTTTAAAATCTAAAGGGGGATTGGATAAGAACAAGCCAAATACATTGTTCCCAGAGGCCAACCTCTCCATTTATCTCTGTCGGGAGTCCAGAATTATCTCGAGTATTCTCTCTCTTATCTCTCACTGGGAGAGCCTCATCAGATTCTGTTGTGTCTTCACTGTCCGTTTCTTCTGTGATCTTTCGCATACACTTCTTCAAAGTCGATAGAAGATGTCTTTCAGTGATGCAGCCTCCTCTGTAGGTATTACTTCTAAGTCTTCTGCGGGAGGCATAGGGACTTGGACAGATCGAGCTTCATCAAAGCTCGCCTTGGTGGTTATCCTTCCGACAGCTGTAGTCTGGGTTGTGGAAGGTAGTTCAGATGGAATACCTTTAGAGCCTGGAAATTCTTAGTTGAGTTAAACATCTTAAAATCATCTTAAGGAAGGAGATCAAAATTTCAAGTAGAGTAAGGGCGAAGGCTTTGCTTTATCTTCTTCGAAGTGGAAACTGGAGAGTTAGTTTGACTTAAAGATCTCTTTCCTCTCCTTGAATGAGCAGTCAGAGGAAGTTTTTCCAGCTTTGGCCGAAGCAAAGTTGAGAGAGATTGTGCTCCAGTAATTCTCCCACCAGGCTGAAAATACTGGTTCACAAATTGGATTCCAACGGGCGCTTTCTATTTGAATAACTTCTGCAGAATAGTAGAAATATAGCTTCTTCGCCCTTCGTCACTGCTTTACACTCTTGGGGTCTCTTGTGTCCCAGGGTTGATTAAGCGTCTGGTAAAATGGAACAGGGATACATTGTGTGAGGCCAAATTGCCTGGCGAATTGATTTGGTGAATATGGCTCGAGATAGACGTTTTGGTCCAGGTATACCGGTCAGTCTCGAGCCACCAGGATAGCCCTCCACATATCCTGTTCCTCCCTTGAGTGGTAACTCTTTGCTAACCTGAGCAGCCTGAACCAATTTGCTCCAAAGACTCTGTCATTGAAAGGAGTCCATTCACTCCCTTCTCTTTTCCTCTGGAAATCCGCCAAATAATCAAAACATTGCTCGAACGTTTGTGTCGGGGGATGTTGACCAGAGGCGTAGACATGACCATAAGAGTCAAAGCGATTGTTTGCCAAGGTATAAGGGGTCAGAGGTTCTCGAGCGGCTTTCTCAGGGAAATATGCCTGAGCCCAAAGTTGCACTAGCCAAAGGGGACCACTTACATTGGCGCTGAATTGAGTTTCTATGATTTGCCCGAGGCATATATAAGCAAGGCCTAATAAGAAAGGGGCAAGGGCCACTGGACAGTCTGCTGCGAATAAAGTTTCGGCAACAGGAATGAAGCTTTTTTGCACCTGCACAGACTGGTTGCATACGAGGAATTTGCACACCCAGTAGAGATAGAAAGACATTTCCTCCTGGGGATTTATTTCCTCTGTGGACCTTTTCTCTTGTTTTATGAATCTGCTATAAGCAGTTGGGCCAGACCATTGATAGATGTTCTTTACGTTACGTGGAGAGGATAAGTTTCAAGTGCAGATACTTTATTTCCAATGGGTGAGAAATTAGTGATTGAGACAACATCATCCATTGTGATGCTAACCATCCCCTCAGGCAGCATGAAAGCATTGCAGCTCTTATTCCAAAAACAAATAAGAGCAGACATTAAAGGATAATCGAATGATATGTTACAAGTAGAAAGCCGAATGGCTTCAAAAATTCTTAGTTTTTCCCATTTAGGTTTTAATTTAGGTTCTAACCTATCTACCCAATCAATGAATTCTGCGTCTGGCCGATACCATCCCCGAGTGGGATTGGGTGTACCAAGTGCCCCAAGAAGTGAGTAGAGAAAGGTTACCTGCTAGGGGGCCTAGGGTTGTTGATTGGTAAACTTCACTGAGTTCCTCGGCTAACCCTTTCATTCCCGAATTGAAATAGGGCCCCAATTTATACAGACGATCAACTGATTCTGGATCCTTTGAGGATGTAAATGAGGGCACGTAACGATGCTGGAGTTGACGGTGTACCGTGTCAACACGATCAACCAACTCTTGAATTGTGCGGCAATCATCTTTGTAGATCGATGAAATCGGGGTTTTTGATGAACTTGCCATGGTTTGAATTGGGAACCAAGGGTAGAATGATGATGTGGTCACTAATTAAAAGGGAGAAGAAGAGTGTCTGCGTCTGGTGAATAATTGAAGAAAAATTGGCAGAAAATTTTGGGAGTTAACGAAAAGGTATGAAGGTGTAATGGGCGTTCGATAGGCACTATTTTGGCGGTTGCATGGCTTTTTTTCTCCCTTGAGAATTCTTCATTAGACCTTCGTGCCCCTCACCCGAGAGGCACTTCACTACCTTAAGAGAACAAGAATCTTTCCTGCTTCCAGACTTCTACGAATGATTTAGGAGTGAAATAAACCGGTATTCTAGGAATCAATGTCGGAGTCTGCCGGGTATTTTTCGGAGTTTTCCGGGTATTTGACTTTATAGCATTAGTATAATTTACTATTGGGATATCTGTAATATAATCTTTCTCTCCTCTTCACTTTAGTTATTTTTTAAAATTGTAATGAAAAAAGAAAAAGCGCTGTCGCACCTTCACTAGAGTTGTAGCTTTCTTCAGAAGTAAGAAAGGTTCTTAGCCTACCGGTGACCGGCTTTCAAAAAGCACCTTTGGGCGGAGGTTTCTCGATCAACTATCTTACTTGAATGAAGAAAGAGATAGAAACAACTCTTCTTTATATACACAATTATCAGTCGTAGGACTGAAATAGAGACTTTCATTTCTACTTGACTAGTAGAGCAAGGAATTCCTTTCTTTTTTCTTCTGGTAAGTGGTCTATCTCCACGACGATAGCTCTTCTTTTATTCAAGACTGATCTTCCCCCTTGCCTTTTTCTTCTGGGGCAATCAATCAGTCCATTCATTCCTGCCCTTCATTCAATAGATCGCTTAGCTCTACTTCTCAGAAAATCCCCTTTGTTCATGGCTTTGAATTTATTGTAATGCTTTTCTTTTCTGTAAAGATCTCGATGACCGCTTAATTCATCTTTCCTTTCCCGCTCCTGAATGAGAAGTGGTTTTTTTTATTTTGACGGTCTTGGCCTGAGAAAAGTGATCTCTGAAACTGAAAGCTTTTCGACTGAAAAGTTAACAATAGAATAGGCTTTAGAGTAGCTCTTTCCAAATAGGTCGAGTAGCCCTATATAGAAATAGAATTAAAAGGATAGGATTCACACGCACAGCCTTATCCTATGAGTCTGCCTATGCTACGCGCCTGCCTTTGAGAGCCTTGCCGCTGGTTCCCTTCGTCGGCGTCATTGAACCTCGTTAGCATTTCGAAAAGAATTGGAGGCTCAAAACGAATGGTCAAAGGAATTGATGATTCGTGTTTAGTCTCCGATCTTCGCCTAGTCCCAGTCCCGTAAAGGGACCGGATAACAGAAAGCGGGTTGTAGGGCTATGTATAGCCCTACAGTTGCTGATTTCACGAAAGGCCAGGTTACCCTTTCGGGATATACCCAGTCAGACGTTAACCCCAATAGTATTGCCTTATCCCAGAGGCTTACAGAGAAAATATCCCCGGAAGAACGGCAAATCAAAATTACTTCGGACATACCTATAGGGGACTGATGAAGAAGTCCACATCGGTTTCCAAGACCAACCTGTTTATAAAGGTATGGTCCTGTAAAAGGGTGCGTACCTATCCATCAAATCAGGCAACTCAAGACATAAACGATTTAATAAACTTGAAAAGTTTACCCAATTTGTCTCAGTGACTATAGACGAATATTGGTATTTGTCTTTCTTTACAACCAATATAAGCTTATAGACACTAAACAAAGAAAGGTAAAACTTAACAAGCATATCCGATCGTTCATCTCTACGAGCAATCATCTTTCGATGGAAAGATGGAATGCAGCGAGGGATTCCTGTCCTCGTGAGAGATACAGGATAAGGAAGAGAGGAGTGCTTCTCAAAGGCACCTGCATAATATTTATTTCATAAATGAAAGATTTGATGATTTCAGGTATAAGCCTAGAGCAAGCCACCCCGCTTTCCTCTTAAACTGCACGATCCATCGCGCAAAAAAGAGATATGAGGCAATACACCTCTCCTTGGTTAAGGAACCATAGGCGCATAGTTGGATCTTTGAGAAAAGACCCACTATGCGACCCGAGACTTCAAAATCTCGGCGCCACGATCGCGTACCTAAGCGCTCTATAATATAAAATAGAGTTCGCTTTACCAATTTTACCTTTTAGTTCTTGAGTGCTTACGTATCTCAAGGCTCACGGACCAGTTCAGACCTGTTGGAAACCAAACAGGTACACTGGGATACCGCCTTGCCGGGTGCGCCAAGTTACTTAAGAGCCAACGGAAAATTGGCTAGGATCGCTTTCGACTCGGTCTCCTCCGGGGTTCTACCCCCAGAGAACGGGGCGCTTGGTTTACCAGACCAAGATATTCACTCAATCACAGTAGTTAGGCACTACTGTTGAGAGCAAGAATATGAGCGCTATATACACAATATCCAATGGACACTGTGCCAATGAGGTTGCCTCTTTGGACACACCTAATCTACAAGCCTTACATTTAAGTAAACGTAAAACTGTAATGACAAGGAGCTCAGATGCGCGAGGATAGACTACCTCCACCCCTGTTTGCACAGAGCAAAGAGTTGGTGCCAAACAAAAAAAATCGAAAAAGTGCCAACCGAAGTGCCCAATCTTTATGACTTAAATGAACATCCGAAGCAGGCAAGATAGGAGCATGAGCACCCAAACCCATATCAGAAAAGCCTTGGCTTAGCCATAACGAGATCAATCACTCAGTCTTCGCTACAGAAGATGCCTCTAAGCTGGAGCTTGAAACTAAATCAGAAGCGACAGGAAAAAGCGCTTTCTAGGGCTGTTGTGCCCGGGGTAGAAAACCAGAACAAAGAGAGAAACTCAACCTGAGACCTCTGGAGAGTCTCCTTTTAGGTCAATAGGAATCTTATCACGAATGAAGACAGACCAGCCTGAACAGACAATCTTGGTACTTAAGATTCAATATTTGATTCAGCGGACCTCTTCTTTTAGCAGTTGGTAATCTCGGTTAGTGAGCCTGCCTCCTTTCATTCTTTAGTTATTCCAGCAGAGACTAGCCAATAGGCCTTTCTATTCCCAAATGGAAAAAGCCCTTTCCGTACTCAGTCTCGACGCCTTTTCCAAGGGATTTCCCCAAAAGAAAGAAGAGAAAACATCTCTCAAGACCGATTCTCCCTATCTCTTTAGCCCCACTGCCAAATGTGTTCTTCCTATGGCCATTTCCAGGCCTTTTCAGGCCAGTTAACAACAGCATTTCGGGGGCTACCGGTGAAAGACTTTGCTTTTAAGCTTAAGAGAATGCCCAAGAAAACGCCTTTAAGTAGCAGTGTCAGAGCCTTTTATTAATGATGTACGAAATATGGCTGTTAATCCCAACCTCTGAGAGGAGGATCCACAGTAAAGACCTTCCGGAGGAAGGTCTTTACTTCGGCCTTGCTCTTCTGAAGAGTCTTGGCTTTGGTCGGACTTCCATTTTGGTGGCATGAACTCTTCGAGCACCACCGGGAGATAAATGAATCTCAAATCCTGGTTTTCCACATTCCTAGTTGTATCATTGAGGAGAGTTGATTCATCTTACTATTGATGGCAATTACTGACTAATTGGCTGACTGATCAAGGAACAACAGAACATGCCATGCTATGAAGGAGATCGCTTCTATGATCGATGTATGACCAGCAAAACTCATGCAAATTTACTTGGACCCTGCCTATGGGAGTTCCGAAACGGGCATTCTATGAACGGAGATCTAGCCAATTGTAAAAGTGTCCTCGTCTAGTACCCAGTCTCATACCTCTTGTGATGGTGCTACATCTCGCATGTACTTTCTTTTTACCTCACCTACCGCCCATGCCTGAGGGAAAGATATCAGTTCTGGTCACATACTCGTTTTCACACATACGTTTTGAAAAGTTTTCCTAATAGCATTCGACGAAACGGCAACTCTTGCTCAAATAGTTGGGGGGGTATTATAGGTAAAAAGCTTAATCCGCCAAGGGGTATTAGGACAACATCAATCTGTGACTGAGATACCGACATTGATGAATCGAACCTATAGCAATGCCGCCCTCCTTGCCCGCCCCATCCGCTCTTAGTCAGCTAACCAAGAATTACAGGAATTTGCCCTTTCATCCGGATTTCCCTTCTGAGATTGGTTTTCCCTCCCTGACTCTGGGCTGGATCGATATCTTGGTCCATGGGCCCATTCTCAATTAGTCTTCCTGGACTATGTTTCTTACCCACCCCTGCTAGCATAAAAACAAGAGCTTTTCGGGCAGCGAGTCAGATGTTGGAATGTCAGGATGTGGAATTTAGTTTTTGAGATTAGATTAGTGATTAGTCACACCTACCGTAACCTATATTGGTAAGGTTAAGCAGTCACATAAGCCCCTTTAGAGATAGGGGCGGTAAGAGGCACTGTCAACCAACATCGGCATACGCACCTGCATAATCAACTGATCCCGAAACTTCCATCGCAACAATTTCATTGCCTCAGGTTAAACAACCAAATCTCCTAGCTCCACTAATGGGTAGTATGAACAAGAACCAAAGAAAGTAAGGAAATCAATAAACAAGTCTATTGGCTGTTGTAGTAACTGGTGTAGGAGCATACGCATAAAAAAAAGCATTTTTTTCAGTATTTTCGGGTAAAAGACCAAGCCAATCAAATCAAATAAGTCAATAACTCACTCAATAAGAGGATCTTCTTAAAGAGGTTGAGTGACGGGAACTGACCAATGACGAGAGCTTAACGAAGGACTCATTTCCATAGCGGGAGCGTACGCGAGGAGCTAATCACAAGAGGCGAGCGGGTGGTATCGATATCATCATTTTCGTATAGATATGGTTCATTTGGCAAAATCACTAAATCTTCAACTACACAGAACAAGAAAAGTCTATTGGTCAGGCTTTCTTAGGGTATATCCTTGTCCCATCCCTTTTCAACCCATGATAACTATCACGAAATATTCAAAGGCTCTGCAAAGAGGTTCCACTCCGCATCCTAACGGGAGCCCTTCCTTATTTCGATTAAACCAATAGATTCGCAGACGACGGAGACGAAGCGAGCGATCGCCCATGAGGCAATGAAATTGTTTGATTTTTTTCTCATATCATATATATGCTTTTTAAAGCAATTGAATCTCCCTATTATGCCGTCTGTGAAACTAGCTTTACGTCTGGTGTTTTGGAGAGTCGGTGAAAGATTCGGTTTCGAAATCCGGTGGCGGAGGTGAGTGCTGTCCTCGAACGCTAAGCTAACTCCCTATGTTGATTCCTTCTGTTGTGCCTGCCGATTCGATTACTCCTTACTTCAAGTGGGAGTGGCATCGGTCCCGTTCATGCCCTGGAATAACTTTGATAAATTTCACATTTATGAGCCGAGTTTACACGATATTATGATCATCCGGTATTATAGGTAAATGAACCCTATATCAAATATAGTAGCTCTATAACTATAGCATAAGTGGGAGATGGTAGCCACCAGGAAGTAGGTGGGGAGGGAAATGAAAAAGTAAGTACATGCAGGAGGTATGTAACCAAAATAAGGAGAGATTTAGTAGAGGAAGGCAGTTCTTATCAATGGAGCAGTCTACCGCACCGCACCGTGGGGATAAATCGTCCTTTTTGCTCCAACACCGTTTCAATTAGGCTAGCTAGAGTCAGGATGGGGTGGCTAAAGGCAATCTTATAAGACCGATCTCTATCCTATCAAATTCCCCCTAAACAGAGAAAGAAATAAAGTAAATCAGCAGTCTTATAGGCCCAGGAACGACATTCTTTTCGATCTTCTTTGGTGTGTGGGTAAGAAAAGGAAATGCATTTGATCGGCATTCTTCTAGGCGTTGTCTTGTAAAGACATGCTTTTCGAACTCTAGTAGCTCATGATCCGGTCTCAGTAGGTTCCGGGCAAACCGTAGTCATGGGGGTCCTTCCAGTGATTTCTTTCAGTGGTCGCATCCGCGGTGAAGAAAGAAGGTAATCTTTCCACGGTGGCGCTTTCTACTAGGATAGGTTAAACTACCAGCTTCTGCCTATAGTCCTGTCCGTGCTTTTCTAAGAAGTTACTATCCCCTCGGGCAAGCATAAGATAAGATTTGTATGAAAGAGATTTCGTTTCACCGGTTGACTCTGTTGACTCTGAAGCTTGATTTCACACTGACAGGTTTGACATTCTTTAACCCTTTCTTACTCCCACTACTTCATCACCTGCGACAGCAAGGACGGATACAGGTACTCGCTTACTTGATTGGCTCAAAACCTTACCTTGGAATTTAGCCTGAAAATCTATATTTCGTAGCAGGATTTAGAAGCGAAGTTAGTTTGGTGTTAAGGACTCACCCTCCAATTCATATTATTTTTTCCCCCCAAGCCGGTTCATCTTTGCTTCCTTGCATGCCGCTTTGTTAACAACCGGCGAGACTCTCCTTCTCAAGCCAACCCCAGGTCGGGACGAGACTTTCTTTGAGCTACTGGGGAGCTACTTTCTACTCTAGATCTTCTCATTGCGTTCAAAGGAATGCTTAATCCCTCTACAATCGCCTAGAATTCGTGAAAAAATGACTTTATTCGCTTATCCAGTTTGCGTTCTACTCCAGCTTTCCTGGCTAACTACTAAGCTTTCCAGGTTCGCTACTCTAGTTGAACTCGGGTTTCCCTACAAAGTCTTTCTTAATTGGCCCTTACCTGCCCGTACTATTACTAGATTGAGCACCAGAACCGAACTAAGGCTCCTTCCATTAGAAATTTCTCCTAAAGCTTGAAAGCAATGCGGATTAGCACAGAAAGCCTGGCAGGAAGTATTTTATTTGAAGAATTGAACAAAACTCAAATTTCTGTAAATCATTAAAACGGGACTTTCTTTAAAGAAAAATGGTCTCTCAGGCTGGTTCAAAGCCCTATTTTAGATAGGAAAAATCCCATTTCATTCGGGTTTTCTATTCTGAAATTCCTTATCCCCACTGAGGGAAGTAGCTAACCTAACTTCATATGGATTAGTAAGGATCAACTGGGAATAAAACTCAACGTTGCGAGCTCCAAAAGTGATCCTGGAAGGCCCACGGGTAAGCAAAGATTCGAATTCGAGATTGGCAGAGAAAGGGCCCGTGCGAGCACGAACCAAGGGAAGGTGCCAAGCCGAAGTGTACAAATCTCATAGGTCAATATCTGCTCAGTCTCTGTTAGCAGCTTCAGTAGGATTCAGGTCTTTTCTGCCTTCATGACTTTACTTTCAGACTTCGGCGATTGATTGAGTGATTGCCCGACCGAGACCGAGGATATTGTTCTAATGAAAGATAAATGATAGTAAAGAGAGTGTCCCTTAAATAAATCTATATGGCAAGTGGATATCCGGCAAGTTAAGGACATAAGAGACAAGACTCTAAGCACATGGCCTTTAGGAGAATAGCTTTCCCCGAAGAGGATTGAATGATTTCCACTCTAATTGGACTGGACTTAGGATCCGTACTATCGAAGGTATCTGCTCTTGAATGTAAGGCAATCCCGTCTTTGATTCTTCACTCTTGAGTTCCCGTCGAAAGGAGTCGTTGAAAGCAGAAGACGAATCAAACAAGGCCATGGGTCAACCCCAGCTGGCTCTCTCTGAGCCTGCGGGTTACTCAATGGTTTAAGAATCTAGGAAAGCACATGCAAGCTATAAAACCAGTCCAAACCTTCTTTTTTGATGCAAGCCAATTTCCTTAAATAAATGACATCTCGATTGGGCAAAAAAATGTCTCACCTATATGCAAAAGCTTGTAAGTCGTTTTGAATAAATAAAAGAAAGGGATCCCCAGTTGAAAAAATGACTACCACCTAGCAGTAAGCCTTTCCCACCCAAATTCATTAACGAGAGGGAATCCTTAACCGAAAAAGGCAGCTCAATCTGTTGCTTTGCAGTCCTTCAAAGAGGGTCTTGTCCCTGCCAGTGAGCCAAATCAGACTGAGCGGACCGACAAAGTTCCTCCTCCTGGCGAAGATCAGCAGACTTTAAGGGCCGTCTTCAATATTCCTTCTCTAGTTTCTAAAATTATTCCATCAGGCGAGGAGACACCAGTGGGTGATGCTCCAGTGCCTAGCCAGACTCAGCCGACAGAACTTCAGTTTCATTCCGCTTTACGTGATAGGCAGGCTTCCTAGAAACCCACAGAGCCAAGCTAAAAAGGCTAAAGCTCCTTTCTCTTAAAGACTCGAACAGGCAGGACCTATCTCGATAGCCGAGAGGAAGTAGCTATTTTATGACTAAAAGCAGGTGTTGAACACACACTCCTATCGCCCGCATAAGGGCTTATGTGGTGGTTTAACAACTCGATCAGGGGCTGAGAAGGTCTTTCTATCGTGGGTAGACACTAATCAAAGGTGAATGCGATAGCAGTGTGTGCTGAAGCTGCCGTCATGTATGAAGTTTTCGGAGAGCTAGAGAGAAAGGGAGCAGTTTGGCAGCGCAATAGTGCTTCTTACTCTACGGAGCGTTAAGGCCCAAGCTCGCCCGTTGGCCGGGCTAGGCACCTTAGGGCTGGTGCTGGTGGTGAAGTCAGTTAAGAAGAGAGCAGCTAAGATGGCATCGAAAAAGTACGTTAAGCCTTTTTTCACTCCTTTCTATCACAAGCCATTCAATGGCATCAGCCTCATACCGAGCCAATATCTTCGCCTTCAAGGCGATCTTAACTCGAAATTGAATCTAGATTAGCTTGTTGTTCAAAAGTGGCGGTGAAACTTTGATTGCTCCAAACGGTATGTACATTTACTAGGAATCCGGTCCAGCTTCCGCCCTTGCCTTCTGCTTTCTCATCATAACTACTGGATCACAGTAGCCCTCCTTGCCTGACTTCTCGACCTAAAAGCAAGATCAAATTCCTTTCAAAGTCAAAATAGGCTGCAAAGGATGCAGGAATAAGACCCTTCTTCTCGACTTACGACAGGAAATCCGGGTTAAAGACCTGAGAATGCGATGCAGATCTAGCTAGCCTAATAGCAGAAGAATCGCCATGTAAAGCTTACGAGCTTGTGATGGGCCGAGCCTAAGGCGTCCCTTCCTACCTATGTGCGTTGGACAGCGTATATTTCCCGGGTCTCTTTCCGAACTTGGTACCACTCTGTCTTACCTTGTTCTTGAGTTTCCACGGCTCTTTCCCATCGAAGTCCTTGTTGGGCAGGTGCTATTCGGGCAGATTCAACTTCGAGCTAGGCTTTGCTGACTTGAAGTGAAGGTCCAGGTGGAACTAGTAAGAATTGCTGACAAGCAGAGCTCTACTGAACCTACTTTATAAATGCAATCGCCGGATGATTTCCCATCTCCTGACAAATATCCTAAGTGAGGTGGACTTTATCCATACCGTACTGGCAGGTACGATGAGCTTTCTTAAGAATACCAATTCTTTCGGACCGAAGCGCGCGATATGGCTTTTCGCGATGCCGAGATAACTAACTACCCCTCCTCCCAATGGGCATAGGGGTTACATCATGTACGAAACTTTCTTTTTTAGTATACCATTTCTGGCTCGTCATGCTGCATCTCTTCCGAGACCAGGACCTTTTATCACGACTTTCGCCTGTTGCGTACCTTGCTTCCACTACTGTATAAATAGCATTTCTTTCTACATGAATACCTGCTACGGTTTGAGCAGCAAAGGGGGTGCCCCTCTTCTCTTTTTCTTTTTTGCCTTTGAATTCACAAGTACCCGCGTAGGACCAAGAAAGCCCCGGCAAGAGTAGGCCGAACAAGCAACGGAATGAGCGCCTCGCCTTTACTCTAATAAGGGCGTTCGTTAGCGCTTTACTAATAACATAGAAAGGGGCAAGCCAAAACCTACTCCTAACAAGTTGCTGAGTTCGGCTTTCGGGGCTACCTACTTTAGGGCTTATATAATATATAAAGAAGAGCCCTCTTAGGGCCTTTTTGTTTAAGGGCTGCTCGCCTTTTTGAATAGAAGGAAGTGGGATAGCGGAGGTGATTTCGGTAAACCGATGCATGAGCGGAGGCTCCCATGTCCCGCCGACCCTCCGAAAAAGTAAGGTAGTAAAACGGCTCATAGGGAGTCAGAAGCAAGCAGAGTCAAAGGCGGGTCAAACTCACATAAGCAGAGGGGGAGACACATTCATGAAAAGCGAGAAGCCGTGCCGTGGGAGACTGACCAACTATGAATAGATCTTACTTTCGGGTAAGAGTAAGAACATCTATTAGTCCGTATCGTGGGTCTACTTGTTACAAAAGGCGAACATCCCCATTCCAAAACATTCACATAGGTCCTCAGGCAGGCATCGAAAAGGGGACGAAAAGAGTCTATTTACCCTTACAATATTCCGGAATGTATCATGGCCCTATCTATTCATCTTTTTCTTCAAAAAAAAAAAGAGTTCCGCATCTCTCCGGGGCCGGGGGAACAAATAGGCGTGGGGAAGAGGGAGAGGGGGGGCTACGAGCCCTCTCCCGTTGCTGTTCCCGGACCACCCATCCCTTCCTTCCCCTTCGCCCGGCCCGGTGAGGTCCGATGAGATCAGATCTCTCGATCGAAGTGACGTGATAGGAAGAGAAGACTGCTGGCGGGAGATCTCTAATCATTACACCCCCTTGTATAGTAAGGGGAAAACGGAAGTGCGCTCCTGCGCACCAGCCGAAGGAAGGAGCTTTGGAAGCTTACCTTTAGAGAAAGGGGCAAGCCAAAACCTACTCCTAACAAGTTGCTGGATCGAAGTAGAACATTCTCCATCCGCCCGCCAGCTGCAGAGGGGGTTCGATTCCCGTTATACGCGATGTGGCGAAAAAGACTGATTCAACGAGATATGCCTTGCCTGCATTAAGATTTAAAACTTGTCGTCTACTTTCAGGAAATGTTCGGAACAGAGAACTTACAATAATACAACGCCGCATTCTCCGAAGATTGAGGAACAAGAAGAGATCTATTAAGAGAAAGATTTATCCGAGAGAAAATCTTAACAGTTACATCCAATCACAAACTACACGAAAGTTGCCCCTTTTTCATGGGGATTTACCCATCACAGAGATGCACAGAGGAACAGAACGAACTTCATATATCCCTTTTCCACTCAATCCAGAAACAAGATCGGACGTTATTCCGGTTCGTCTCCATTTTCGTGAAACTATTCCTCAAGCAAGGCAGCCGATAAGTCATCGAAGGGTTTGTGTGAATAATGGAATGGTACGCATTACTCGTTTAAAACTGTCCCACGGTGATATAATATTTTTTCAAGAAAATAACGCGAGAATCCGCGGTGAAGAAATAAGGAGATCTTTCTATATCGAAATATCAGTTGAAAAAATCATAGGCAAATTTCTGGATCACCCGGTAAGAATGTGGAGAAGAACCAAAACAGAATGGTTCCACCTACTCAAAACTAAGAGGGGATGCCGCCTACTACTAAAATCCCGGTTTTTGCAACAGTTGCGTTCTTCTATGCAAGAAGAAGACTTAGAAAGAACAAAGAAGTTTGGATCCGAAAAAGTATGCTTAGGCAGTTCCTTCGCTGAGCACAACAGAATGAAGAGGAATTTGTATCATTTCAAATCCCTATTCTTATCGAAGAGAAGAAACGAGAAAAACCGAAATCTTCCTACTCGAAGAAGAAGTCCTATAGTTTACAACTCTTCTTTATATAGTAATTCGACCTATTGCTCCGCATCCCCCCATCAGTTTACTATGAAGAGAAGAATCAAAAGGATCGAACTACCTACTCATTATTCGGAGGTGAATCATAGAACACCAAAAGCTGTGGTATCTTATGGACCTAACATAGGTCACATCCCTCACGACATAAGATTGAAAGATCCAAACCTTCCTCTTCGGAGCGGAAACGGACGTGGCCAAAACATATAAAGATCGGCGTAGTCGCTCATAGGGACATATCTATCCGGATAGAGGATAGTCTAGATCGATTCATAGATGGATTTCTATCCATATAGATAGGTATTTCCGTGGATAGAGATAAAGATAGGGATCCACCTAGATCTTGATTCACAATTTCCATTTCTTTTTTTTTGCCTTTTTTGACGACAAGTTTTAAATCTTAATGCAGGCAAGGAAATGCAATTTTCAATTATTACTTTCTGGGTCGGAGCGTAGACGAGCGAGCAGAGCCCAGGAAACAGGGAAGCCCGTCATAGAGCAGTCGACTAGAAGTAGAAGACTGCTGGCCTGAGAGAAGGCGGCCTCTCTCGGGAAACATGGCCCAATTTCTCTTCTTTCTTTTTGATTTCGGGTTTCTTTCTTTTTTCAGGGGTCCAGAACGCTAAAAGGTGGGGGAGAAGGAAGCCGAACCTCTGATCGACCTAGACACATAAAAAATTCTCGGCGTCGAGAGCGATTTGAGATTCCGTAAGTAACTCAGTGAGTGCTTTCTAAGAAGGGCTTGGCTTGGAAAAAGAAAATGAAATACGAACAACCGCGCTGGTCGTAATAGATCGACTTTCATGCTAGTTCTTGCTCCAGCATGAAAGTTCCATTTCAGGGAAGGACGACGTACCATGATACTTTCTGTTTTGTCGAGCCCTGCTTTGGTCTCTGGTTTGATGGTTGCACGTGCTAAAAATCCGGTACATTCCGTTTTGTTTCCCATCCCAGTCTTTCGCGACACTTCAGGTTTACTTCTTTTGTTAGGTCTCGACTTCTCCGCTATGATCTTCCCAGTAGTTCATATAGGAGCTATAGCCGTTTCATTCCTATTCGTTGTTATGATGTTCCATATTCAAATAGCGGAGATTCACGAAGAAGTATTGCGCTATTTACCAGTGAGTGGTATTATTGGACTGATCCTTTGGTGGGAAATGTTCTTCATTTTAGATAATGAAACCATTCCATTACTACCAACCCAAAGAAATACGACCTCTCTGAGATATACGGTTTATGCCGGAAAGGTACGAAGTTGGACTAATTTGGAAAGATTGGGCAATCTACTTTATACCTACTATTTCGTCTGGTTTTTGGTTCCTAGTCTTATTTTATTAGTAGCCATGATTGGGGCTATAGTACTGACTATGCATAGGACTACCCACGGAGCGGTGAAAAGACAGGATATATTTCGACGAAACACTATTGATTTTAGGAGGACTATAATGAGGAGGACGACAGACCCATCACGATCTACTAAAGGGAAAGTAGCCCAAAATAGGAGGGGGATATTGGTTCAAATCCAATTCGTGAGAAGAAGCGTCAAATGATTTGGACAGTTGTCGCGCTGGCGGAGCAGGGAGCCTACAGGGAAGATTGGGGCACTGAGGAGCTCGACGAGTATAGTATCTGCAGACCCTCTACCCCATCCCCTTTGACTTTAAGAAAGAATTTGTTAGTAGCAAACCAGCAGCAAAGCGCTTCCTCGAAGGCGAAGTAAGCACAGTAGATAGATATTTTGTAAGCGGGGCGCAGCGGTAAGCAAAGATCAATTGAGAATCTAAGGATAGGTTGTAAGCTACGAATCACGAGTTATGGGTTCTCTTCTACGTACAGGATTCTATCCCTTCAAACCTGCCTTTTGCTCCAGTCACCGATCGATCCCTCTTCCATTCTTCTTTTATTTAGATTCTTTTTTATTAGGTCGCTTTTGTCATGTCATGTTGAGAATATGGGGTCGCCTTTACGTAATAGGGCAGCACCAAGTTGTCTGGATCATCCAATCGCCGAGTGGAACTATCGGCCACTCGCCCATTAATAGTCTTAGCTAAGGGCTTTAGCTGAAGAGAGTACAAAGGACTCTGAAAGAAGGCTGGCGAGCCTACACAACTACCTTCCTGTCCTGAATTGAACTTATCTTTTCTATATGCATTTCATGTTCCATCCCAGGTGACGCAACAATCTATCAAAGAAGCAATCCGTCACAAGACATAAAATGTCAATATCAACTGTTGGACCAGATTTAGTTGGTTTGTCAATCACGAAGCTCCAGTATCGCAACCAGTTACAAACTTCGAAGTGGGACCAAGGTTCTCAGATAGACGGTACACAGGGAATGGAACGAGGTGCTTTGTCTCAAAAAACATCACAAGATGTCAAAACCATCTAAGGGATCAGTCCGGAGTCTGAAGCCAATGCTGCCAGGCAGGAAGAATATAATAGGAAGATTCCCAAGTGAGACGGGGAGGAATCGCTCGATCTACCGAAAACGAATCCTTGTCGGAGTAACCGTCCACCGCTCGCGTTCTTATATCCCGAAAGGGGGACCGGAAAGAATGCGAGTTACGTTCATGTTCGTGCTTACCTCTTTGGGCTAATCTACCTTGCCTCGAGAGCGGAGCAGGTCTTCTGTTCGATACGCTCATACGGGAGAAACGGACTATCATGATTGGGTCGACCAGGCCAGATCATGACATTGGGGACCATTATGGGCGGGAGTAGGATACTCGACTCTGGGTGGAAAGAAATCTGGTCAGCGCGAGGGGATTTCTATCTATTTATTTCGTCTCCCCGGATAGATAGCCACGAAAGTTCAAATAGAACTCAAATAGATAAGCTGAAGGAAATGTGAAAGTATATTCATAGGCGGGAAGCCCCGCAACTGGTCTTTCCGTAGAGAACTTGAGGGACGGGAGTCAACTTATGAAAGACTCCTCAATCCGGCCTGTGAGAAAGAGGCATTCCAATAGGCGGTACCAATGCTTTAGATTGTTGCTTTCTATTTATCTCGTACTGAGAAGGAGGAGGAGTAGGAGCTAATTTCAGTATCTAAGTGCCAGTCACGGAAATGCGATCACAACCCTGGGGAAATGAAATGGATAATAAAACTGCTAAGGAAGTGATGCTCACTCGACCAAAGTCAAGCTCAGTCGAAGTGCCCCCTGAGTTCAAGGTAAGTCCTCCCCACGACCTTTCTCATCTAAGCCAACGTTGTGAGCGGAGCGAGAAACCTTCTTGAATCACGGTATCCCTAAAACAAGTTCTCAAATGAGTTGATTAGCTTAGAACTTGTTTTAGGTATCGGTACGACAAGGAAATTCAATCTGAAAAGGACAGATGTAGTAGGGATGTCGCTTTCGAAGCCAAGTGGGCAAGCCCCAGGAAGTCTCAGTCAGGTTGTTATCAACTGAAGTAGGGAAAGAAAGTAATAGGAATGATGATTAGGAGTTTCAATCAAGGTGAGAATGATTTTTAGGAGTAGAAATAAAGGCGAGGGAAGCTTTTAGGCCCGTTGAAGGGGCCGAATGAATGCTAGGTTTTTAATCCACGATAGATAGACTGACCCATAAAGGAAAGAAGAAAGAGTAATTTTCTAGGCTGTTCCCGATTAGCTAAGAAGATTTTCTACCACTGGAAGCGAATCCTGTAGTTAGTCTTATTAGTAGCTAGGCTGTAGTTAGCTCTTCACCTTGCACCCACCCGGGCGGGGAAAGAGCCGGCTAATAAGAAAGAGTATAGTTACAGCGTCAGTCTAGTTACAGCGCATGAGAATCAGTGGATTCCTCTAACGAACAGCTTCCCTTTAGGAGTACTTGCTTGGCCGCATGGAAAGCTTTGCTAACCTTGACTCGCTTAGAATTCTTCTAACGTGCGACTGCACTTCCTGGGGCGTAGACAATTACCTGTTCTTCGTTTCATTCATAGACTCTTATTCTAGTTACCTCTTTTTCGATATAAGGATCCCTCTTCTTCTAGTCGAGGTAAACTAACTTGCGCACGGAGGAACAACGGATTTGATTGATCTTCTCTACTGGAAGACTTTTCTACTTACGAGATCTTCTTTGATTCAAGGTAAGCGAACATGGCTGTCTTAGGCAAAGGGAAGCGGTATCAAAGCGAAATACCCAACTCCCTGAAAAGGAGGTGATCCAGCCGCACCTTCCAGAGCTAAAAGAGAAGAACGAGAAAGGATTCAGGCACGACTCCTGTCGGAGAAAACCCCTCCACATCCCATTCCAAACTAGTCGAGCCAGACTTCCCAAAAGAAGTCGCTCCCGGACCAATGATTTGACCTTGAGTACCAGTTCATTAAGCCACAGACTACTTGATCTTTCTCTCATTCCGCCTTATCCTTCGCTGAAGAAGCCCTCGGACTGTGCTGCTGGCTGAGCCGCTTCTCTTCTCATTGTGTCCGGTAGTGCCCAACGGGCTATTCCATTACTTACTGACCTGTCTCAGTCGCCTCGATTCGATACCTACAATGAATTGCGAGGCTAGGCTTAGGTTCTGTTTTGGACAGTTAGGCTCTGCAAAGTGTAGAGGAGAAAAAGCATAATCCTAAGTATGGGGAATACTCGAGACAAGGGGCTGCTACCCTTGCTTTCTTTACTCGTTCGTTGAGCTCTTAGCTTTGCTTCTGTCGGCTGGATTGGTTATGCTATGCTTTTTGTCTACTATAGTATGCTAGAGCTTGCAGGCCGAGCCTCCTCATTCTGCTATGCCCGGTGGTCTAAAGCACGGTTCAACTGCGGTGTGTAATGTGATGTCAGAATTGCCCATTAAGGGCTGACTCCGCCAGGCAAAGGCAAGAGGACCACTACTGTGATGTAACTGATGATCAGTGGACTCTTCTTCCTCTACTACTGAGACTGACCGACCTGCTAAGAGGGTGGTAGAGGCATTTTCAAGGATATCGGGGGAAAGATAAATAGAACAACGAAGGAAAGGGAAGAGCTCTTCCTTATTATATATATAAGAGGCACGATTCCTGCTTAAAAAGAGAAGGGCTACATTGCTATACCTAAATCAGTTTGACTTAATGCTTGCACTTGGACTTTTCTCCCAAGCTTCCTTCTCTTAGTCAATTTCTAGTTACTTTGAGAACACCCTATTTTCAAATTTCGTAATAGTCGTACGTCCTCTGCGCCTGCTTTATGCTGACGAGAGAAGTCCCCATGCATCGAATATGGGCATAGGCCGGGGCAATTCGACTCCTCTAAGCTCATATCATCTCTCCCTGCCTCCTGCTTTCTCCCCAATGGAATGATCTGGACCCTTGCGAAAGGACCTCTAAATCCGACGACCTTGGCTGAAAAGCTCCCAATTAGGTCAGTAGCTGGCCGAGTGAGTAGCTGATAGACCAAATAAGCACAGTAGCTGTTTAGAGCCGAAGGAGCTCTATTTTTTATTCTATTATATTTGGGATTCTATAGCCTACGTACTTGCCTTTAGGGGATCGAAGTTGGATGAATCTCCAGTGGTTCCTTCCATCGGCGTCATCGAACCACGTTAGCAATCCAGAAAAACTGGAAGCTCGAAACGACCGGTCAAAGGAATTGATCCGTTTAGTTCTGTTCTTCTCCTAGTTTTATAGCACACCCATGTAGAGGGATCTTTCCGACGCTAAGCGCGCTGCATCTCCTGTCCAAGTGAAGAATATCTTGTCCAAGTCCTTCCAGCTTGCATCCTTCTTCTGCCATTAAGAATGGAACATCTCTCAACTTTTAAGTGTTAGAAATTTAGGACTGCAGGTTTTGGTTGATTAAAGAATCCTCTCAGAAGCCCGTGTATATTAGTCAAAGATGTGACTTTCACAGGTCCGATGGCTCTTTTCTTTGCCTGGCTCATAGGGCTTTTTTTTCTGTTTCGGAAGATGCGTGAATTGTCCTGCTTTTTCCCTTTCAGTATACGCGAGTTGCAGGGCTTCAAGCGGCTTTGTTGACATATCGGGTGCAGGATGTGCTTCTATCCCCTTACCGAATTCTCTGTCATTTTCTGTAATATTAAGTTTTGTAAGATGTTGTAATAAATGTTATAGTTGAAAGAAATTCCGCCTCCTCCTTTTCTCATCCCTTAGCTCTTTGATGAGCTCTTCGAGACTAATGAAATAGGCGTAGGCTCATGACTCTTGAAAATGAATATCGCTCGCAATGGCCGCCCTGATAGTTGAACCCTTCAACGGAAAATTTCGTATGCTAGCTCCAATGAGTAGTAGAGGAAAGCTCGGCCTCAGTGCGTCCTACTTCTGTCGTGTTTTAAGCCTGCTATGCATCCTTGCTCCATCTACCATTCCTGACAATCCATCCTATCTTTATTGGGCCCCCTTTTTTATCCTTTTTTTTATTTGTATTGGCCCTAAACTTTCAATGAGACCATGCCTTGGATTTCAAATCTGAGATCATCCCTTGGGGTTAGTTCATTCTCTTGGTTAGTTGATCTCTTGCTTAGTTCATTCCATTTACAGCCCCTCTTTTGCTTGATGAAAGACATCCTGGCAAAGGCCGTGTATATTAGTCAAAAAAGGGGACTTTCATGGGTCCGATGGCTCTTTGACAGGTGTGCCTGAAAATGTGATTGAGAAATGGGCTTTTGAAATTCGATTTGTCGCAACAAGAGGTATTGTCTCCGCCTTTTCCAGTAGGGATCATCTCTCAAGTCTTATGATCCTCCATTGCTGCTCGGTAGTGGCCTAAGGCTCAATGATTGATCTTCTGCGCTAAGGCTAGCATCTCATCCCATCTTTCATCTACTGGCATTTCTCATCTTTCATCTTATTGCTTTTAGCTTTCTTCGGGAAAGTGTAAAAGTGTAACCTGCTGCTCCTTGATTTCACATAAACAACTGAGTGCCTTCTGCTCCTTTTGGTCTTCTCTTTCTGTGTCTATTGATCTCCTGCCCACTCGCATTCTCTTTATCGAATCTTTCTAGGCAGATAGGACTACTCCTGCTTGCTCTTGGCCTTGGCTGCTTAGAGACATCCCTTTAGTTCGTCTTAGAGAATGGAATTAGGAATTATATTTTCGTCTTATTGTAGGTCGGTCATCTGTTCAATTTTGAATTCCATCTCTTCTTTGGTTTCTGATAACCGGTTTCAGTTCCTTTGTTCAAATCAATATCTATGTCAGGCTTCCCTTCCCGGTGGTACTGTCCTGTTCAATCCGTTGTTCTTCTGTCTGAGGCAAAGTCGGATCCCTTATATTGTATACGGTCGAGCTGGCTTGGCTGGTACATCAAGCATATCGGCATATTGCTTGTTCGGTGTGGTACACATATCTGTCAATGTCAATCAAGTAATAGAATGAATTCCCACTGTCTGAAGAAAACGTGAAGAATTGCCATTTTATGAGCTTGTAAGACCCGTTGAAGTCCCCGAATAAAGGGGAAAAACAGGCTATAAGTAGGCCGTTTGCTACTGCTATAAGGACTGCTCGCCTTTATACGGCTTGGCTTCGCTATCGCTCTTATGTAGTGGTCGGCCTAAAAAGTAGTATTCCTACCATACAAGCCTCTTTTTTCTAGTGCTAGAAGCTTCGCCAGAAGCAAGCAAGACGAGGTCGCTCTGCTTCGTAGACAAAGCTCGTTCCGTACTTGACTGACGAGCTCGTGTAGTACTTGCCCCTATTCTCTAAAGGGGCTTATGCACTCCACTCGCTGTCTACTAAACGAGCGTTAGAGCGAGCGAGTGAAGCCTCTAAAGTTTTTTAGCTCTTCCCCCCCTTTTCCCTCACCCTACTCTTTCATTTCCGCTTAAGCTTCCCCGGTTTGGGGGATTAATTGATTGGATACCCGAGAACCATAATCTTTCCTAGGAACAGCTTCTACGACGATAGATAGGGGTCAGGTTTGTTTGGCATCTATGCCCCCTGCCCTCCAAACAGTATGGGAGCCTTTCAGCTCGTACTGCTCACACTCCTAGATCTTCACGGCACCTCCTCCACCATAGTGTGAGCTGGGAGCAGCTCCGAAAAGCAAGGCCTACTTAAAAATTCGCTTTCAACAACGTCAACAAGACCACGAAAAAATTCAACTATGGTTGCCTACTAATCTGATCATAGGTGAAATCCAATCCCTTCGCTTCGCGCCAGGCTTGCGTAAGTCAGGCTCCTTTCGCCTCTCGGAAGCGAGAAAGCGAGCAGCAAGCTGAAAAAGCCCTTTCCCCTTTTAATAATAATAAGGAAAGCTTCATAGCTCCAACCTATACAAGGGGCAAGCCAAAACCAGCTGAAGGAAGGGTTTCATAGCCTTATTATTAGAGAAAGGGGAGTTTCTTTTATATTATAAAAAAACTAAAAAACAAGGGTGTGCCAATTGCCCTAGTTATTTAGTATATATATATAATAATAATAATAAAAAAGAAGCTAAGGGGGCTGGGAATCGCAAGAATTGAGAAGTCCTCCGGGTGGGAAAGACAGGTTCGGAAATGGCCGGATTAGCAGGAGGAAGGGCGGCCCCACCCTGAAACAAAGGTGTACGTACATAAATAAAGAGGCTGGTTATGGCCTTTACTTGATAGGGCTCCTTCCCATCTATCTTGACCGGGAAGAGGGGAGGCCCTTGCGGAAGCCCTGCCCACCCTTCTCTATTTTGAGGGATCCCTCATATTTAGGATTCCAGGCTTCCCGGACTCGTAATAGACGGCTAAGAACAAGAAGAGGGTCAGTAGTCTCTGCCGTTGCAGGTCCTTCTCCTTCCGCTGAGACGGCCCTCTTTTTTTTTGTTTTGTTTGTTCACCGCGGCACGAAATCATGAAGAAGCTGGAATAACTCAGAAAGAGAGTGGCGCCTAGCCGTTGAGAGCGTCTGTTATCTTTGTAGAGGAAGAGTACGATCTTGGACTGGCCCCCTTCGCATGACCTAGAAAGAAAAAGAAGTCCGTGCTACTATAAGGCCTCTAAACTCCTCCCTCAGGACACTATTGCGTTGCCCATGGGGACGGGGTAGCCCCGACTTCCATAGGTCCTTGGTTCGACCTCCTAATGAGAATTAAGGTCCTTGCGCGGGCGTCTCATCCCTAAGACTTGCTTGCTCTGTATGGAGTGCCCCGTGGTTCCTCGAGTGCCAGCCGCAGAGAGGAATGCCATCAACTAGGGCGCTATTGGCCACTAACCACTCGCTCGCCAGCCGCTCGGGCTCCGCGTTTCAAGTTCGTTATCCTAACCCTCTCCTCTGCTCCACCGGGAGCCTGGCCCCTTCTTCTATCTTATCTACTGCCTTGCTCCTCGGCTCCCTACAGCTCCAGCCGCTCGCTGTAATAGCTTGCTTCTCGGGTGGCTCGCACCCCGGGTGGTGCGGCTGAGCCAGAGTGGGCTCAGCAGTCGGCCTATGTTTCCGGGCGCACGCGTAAAGGCATGATTAGTTCCACAAATCTCACTGCACTGACCATAGTAAACTCCTTCTCGTTGTACCAAAATAGAGATCTGATTTAAACGACCAGGTACAGCATCACATTTGACACCTGAGGAAGGTACAGCCCAACTATGAGGTACATCAGCAGATGTTACAATAATACGTAGATGAGTGTTGGCTGGTACAACCACTCTATTGTCTACTTCTAATAAACGTGATTGACCCAATTCTAGATCATCTTCTGGAATCATATAACTGTCAAAAGTGAGTGACTGTTCATCGGAACTGTTATAGTCTGAATACTCATAAGTCCGATACCATTGATGTCCAATAGCTTTGATAGTAATGGCTGGATCTACTACTACCTCGTCCATTGAGTATAACAGAGCAAATGATGGTATAGCAATGAACATCGGGATGATACTAGGAAATATGGTCCGAAGAATCTCGATAGTAGTTCCATGAACAATCCTTTGCGGGATTGGATTTTTTTGATAGTGGAAATGCCATAAAGCACGAACCAAGATCCGTAATACGAAAACCAAAATCAGAATGAGGAAGAAAAAGATATCGTGATGTAAGTCTATTATTCCTTGCATCATAGGTGTTGCTGCGTCTTGAGATCCTAATTGCCATGGTTCCGCTGCATCACAAGGAGCAATTGTGAGGAATAACCATTCTAGAAAAATCATTTGGTTTGGTTCATTCTTTGACTGCTCTGCTCCCCCCAAAAAAAAGAGAGACTTCTTCTTACTCTTCCAATTCAGGAAGACGGAAATCGCTGGTTAGGTTGGTCCAACCAAGAAAGGCATGGGATTCTTTGGGCATTGCTTGGGTCGAGTTAAGTAAAGACTGACTGCCTATAAAGATCCCTCGCTGCACACTTTCTATATATCTGTCTCCATTATGGGCTGCATGCTATCGGAGATAGAGCAATGGGAGGTTACAATTCCGAATCCACTATTACAGTAATTTCTTTTTGATGTCGAAACAGTCTTTACCCATGGGCAATGAGTTTCTAATGTATTGGGCGTATCCGTTCCCTATTTATATACATTATTTTCGTACTAGCTTATCCGGTGCAGTTTATGCATGGCGAAAAGGAGCATTGGAATGGTCTTAGCTTCTGAATATTCAGACGAAAATAAAAAGAAACTTAACTTCCCACTTTCTTTTTTCTTTTTTTTTATAATATATAAGGGATTCCTTCTCTTATCCTCTATATAGCTCGTCGTTGGTCCTTCGCAAGTGCGCTCCGCGAGCACTGTACATCTTTCTTAGATGAGAACACGCAGACGCAGCAGTGCCTCAACTAATAAGCAAAGTGAAAGAAAAAAAGCAAGCGTGCTCTTATTATACGTTAGACGATGCCACCCTCCACTTGACTTTAGTCCACCCGGCATAGCCGCATTTCAACCAACCAACTAACTTCCCTCTCCGGGATGAGAACCCATGATTTGATCTGCTAGCTTGGACGCCTGGATCATGCCGAGAAGAGAAGGTGAAGAAAAGACTGTCGGAACCGATCGGAGGAGTATTTCAGAGTCCATCCCCGCCTTTATTAAGAAAGAAGAGATATAAAGGTTGGACATCTATCGCTGCCGTGATGACGCAGTTGAGTGTTCATTCGATCCACCACCCGAGGCCAGGCCGATCAAACCTATTCGTTTTTGGGTTCGATCCAGCAAGTAATCCATAAGCACCAGTAGAAGCAGAAGCATATCCAGAAGCCGATACCAACAGCAGTAGAGAAAGACCCCCGCTAATAGAAAAAAAAAAGAGGCATATGTGCCGATGATAACGAGAGCAGTACCGATAGCAGCATCCCTTCCAGTTCCCTTTACTAGTAAGGAGAGCCATCACCAGGGCCGATGATCCAACCCCATACCGAGATGCCCTTATGGAGCATTTCATGATCTAGAGTAAGGGCTTGATGTGGTCTATGATTGGTTGGGGTATAGGCCTCTGATTAGGATGAGTAACTGATCAGTCAAGATGTTGGACATAGGGTTAAGCCAACGACCTTTATCACGGTGGGTGAAGAATATATTAATTAGCCTCCCTTATGATCTGGAACACAGCTCTATGTAAAAAAGGTGCTTTGCATAAGGTCTAGTTCCTTGGGCACTGGATTGGCGACGGCATGAGTTGGTTGGATCAAGAGAAGGTGCGTGCAAGCCGTGGTGGACTGGGGGACGCCACGAAAGGTGCAGGAACTACGATTCTTCCTCAGATTAGTCATACTTAAAAAATTTGCTTTTGATATAAGTATATATCTATAGGCGGTTCATCGAGGGCTTCTCGGGTGATCGGAAGGGCTTAAGCTGCTTTTGCCTTACCTTCTATTATATTATATTATATTAGTAAAGGGCGAATGAGGGGCGTGTGCAATAGTTTTCTTTCTTTCTCTCGCTCGATCGCTTCAATGCCTATAATTTGAGAGATAACAGGAAAGCATTCTCTCGAATTCGAGGATGTGACACAAATAATGACTCTCTTCGCCGGGGTGTCAGCAGGTTAGGCAGCTGTAAGGTTTTTTATATTCGGTGGAAGGCAGGCTGAAACTCTGCCCCAACCAAGTAAAACTAAGGGTCTGAAAGAGTTCACGATCTGATCTATGGGGCCCTCGGAGGACGGCGAAGAATGTCCATTAAAAGGAGCGGACCGATGGGGTCGTTTTTCAAGCACGAATAGAACGATCTAAAGGGGGTGTGCAACCTAGAGAGATGGCCGTATCTCTTTGATGAATGTGGTATCGAGGTTTGGTTCATTTGGAAAAGAGGTCAGTCTTAGGGGTGCGAATGGTTTAATTTTTGACTTCGCTTCGATCTCTTCGACTGAACCTGAAGGAGACTTCGATCATTCAACTTTAGCTTCTGAAGGAAGAATGTCACTTGGAATTTCGGAAAGTGAATCTTCTCTTTCAGATCCTGGCCTTGGTAGAACTTGTCTTTGATTGGGATTTCGATTGAAAAGATGTTAGACCGCTTCCTCATGTGCCTAAGAAGCCGAGGCAATCTCGATTGAAGCCAATTCCAGTTTTTCCTACTTAATCTTTTTTATAGAAATAGCACTCGATCAAAGGGGGGCATAAGCAAGTTCAGCGGTTGAACCCTCTGCAATCGATCGACGGGAACCTCGAAGCTGTCTGGGGCAGGAGCAAACTCATATTAGGCACTGCCGCAGCATCAACTGGTACAAGGAAGAGGCACGATAGCGAAGATCAATCCATCTCAATCTACAAAAAACATTGCCTTAGGCATGCAACCCAAAAAGATAGAAAGACTGCTCGCTCGAAGAAAACTCTTTTAGAGCCTGGTACAAGCCAAGCCCCCTCGATTCGGCAACAAGAGTCGGTTATGGAATAGTCTTTTGGTCGGCTTTCCCGTTCTTGAGGACTTTCTGGCCGGTAGGCTTTATAGCGGACCTGCCTTGCTGACAGGGAGGATATGAAATAGATAGTTGCGCTTGCCTTCACTTAGAAACTCTACGCCCCCTATTATAGTAAGGCATGCTCTCGAAACTAGATTCACTCGTTCTTGTCTCCGGCGATTAACCTATTCCAGAGCAGTCTGGTGATTAGCCTATCTCGCACTACTCGAAGCCTTCGTAAACTCATTGTCGAGTTCTATCGTAGTGAAGGTTGCTGTGAGGAGATCCTTGTGCCAGTGAAGATTGCTTCCAGTGATCGGGAAATAAAAAATAAAAAACCATTGCTTTATTTTCAACACTCCGGATAGGCGGAAGGATCTATGTCCATCCCCAACTTCCTTTCAATCCACATCGGCAAATTTAGGCTTTCTCTACTGGGAGTCATCAAAGGAGGAATAGGCATACGCTGGTTCGATAAGCCAAGGAAAAAGAAAGAACCACCGCTTGGTTTTGACACTCAAGCGACCCGCCCTGCCAAACATCGATGCAAAGGTTAGATTTCACCACCTCTATCCACCCAACTAGTCCTATTTAATCTAAAAAATCCAACCTGGAAACTGTATCTCCCCCAGAAAACCCTCTATCTCCAAGCCCCTTTTATAGGTTGGGCAAGCTTGGATGCCCCTACTCCCAACAAGTTGCTGGTCGGGATCGTGAAACTATCGCTCGAAAAGTAAGTAAGCTGGTCCTTCTTTGGTCATAAGGATAATCGTTCTTATTAGGTCAGGGGCGGCCGGTCCGGGGCCGCGATTGGTAATGGCATAACCAGAAGAGGGGTAGGGGAGACAAGGTTACGCGCTGGGTAGCGCAGCGCATCTCTTTCGGGTACAGAGGCGACGAGGGGTGCTAACCCGGCCACCCAACCCAAGAGGTCAGGGTCGGGCCGGCCATAGGTTCGAATCCTGCCACCTTTCTTGTGGATCATCCTGTGGTTACCGGATGATGGGAATAACAAAGCAGAAATTTGGAAATGAGCACGAAATGTCAATATATGAATTATTTCATTATTCGTTATTTCCGGGTCTTTTCGTTGCATTCACTTACAACAAGAAAGAACCACCAGCGTTTGGTGCAGCACCTGCATTTTGGTGCATTCTTCTTTCTTTCCTTGGTCTTTCGTTCCGTCATATTCCTAATAACTTATCCAATTACAACGTATTAACCGCTAATGCACCTTTCTTTTATCAAATCTCAGGGACATGGTCTAATCATGAGGGTAGTATTTTATTATGGTGTCGGATCCCAAATTTTTATGGATTTTTTCTTTGTTACCGGGGTCGACCCCAAAGCCATAATGTCTTAAAACAAGGAGGCCATAGAGAAACTCTTTTTTATTTTTTTGTCTCGAACTTCGTGAAGAACTCCATTCTATCTCTCCCTCGTTACGAACAAAAAAGTGGGGCTGCGCCCCAGTTGTACACTCCCTTCGTTCTACGAACCCTTGTTGATTCTGAACTTCGTTCGCGAAGGAACCGGACTTTTGACGGACCAGCCCTTTTTTATGCGCCGCTTTACCCTGAAAGGAAAATGAGCTTTGCTCCTCTGGACGCTAGGCGCTCCCGTGGTTCGCGAGAAGGAAAAAGGACTCATCCTTTGTTGCATCTGGCACGAGATGATAAAGAGAGAGCTTCGTCTATCGATGAACAGCGAATTGACGGAGCTCTTGGCATTGCTTTGTTTTTCTCTCCTTTCCTATCAGCGAGTTCCGATCCTTTTGTTCGAAATTTCTTCGTTTGTACCGAACCGCTTGCAGAATCAAATCCTGTTTCACAAGATCCTATATCAGCCATACATCCTCCTTGCATTTATGCCGGGGACGTCGCCAGTGCTATGGGCTTTGGCTTATGTAGATCAAAAATGATGAATGGGATTGTGGCACTCCACTCGCCGCCAATGCGGAAGGATGCCGCCAAAAAGAATGGAACGCTGCTTCGCTCTGCTGGATGCGTCGGATCCCGTATAACAAGCGAGCTTTTGACCCTCAAATTCAAACATGTGGGCGCAAAATGCTATCCTGCTCTATTGTTACGTAGCAATAGAAGCCCGCTCATGCTGCTTCGGCGGCGCTTTTTCGCCTTCTCTTCGCTCTGGACAGGAGCGCTAGTGGACACGGGGAGGGAGCAGGCGAAGCGTGTCGTTCGTAATGGAAAGAAAAATACCACTACTTCGCCTCTTTGTTGGACCGCCGGCGCGAACACAGTGGTCTCTGACCAGGACCAGGAACCAATTCGAATTTTGATCTTGACATGTTGGTGGTTTTTAACCGTAGGCATCTTGCCAGGAAGTTGGTGGGCTCATCATGAATTAGGTCGGGGTGGCTGGTGGTTTCGGGATCCCGTAGAAAATGCTTCTTTTATGCCTCGGGTATTAGCCACAGCTCGTATTCATTCAGTAATTCTACCCCTTCTTCATTCTTGGACCTCGTTTCTTAATATTGTGACTTTTCCATGCTGTGTCTCAGGAACCTTTTCAATACGGTCCGGATTGCTAGCTCCCGTTCATAGTTTTGCTACAGATGATACACGAGGAATCTTTTTATGGCGGTTCTTCCTTCTAATGACCGGCATATCTATGATTCTTTTCTCCCAGATGAAGCAGCAGGCATCGGTCCGTAGAACCTATAAAAAAGAGATGGTTGTGGCACGAAGTACTCTTGTGCACCTACGTCACTCGGCTCGCGCGAAACCCCGCCCCGTTATGTTATGGAAGAATTGAACTTATTGCTGGGCTGGTTATTCAGAGCCAGCAATTGGCTGCCGGATTTCGTCCCGCAACTAGAAGAAGATCGCTTCGGGGGTCACTGTGGCGTGGCTGAATGTAGAGCAGTCCGCCCCTACAGCCTTTGATCAGTAGATTATTTAGAACTTCGGAAGATGGTCAAGGTAGCTTGCTTCCAAGCCACTGCACTAGATGCGCATGTAGTCGTAGTACTCGGCTCGTCGCTACTTTTATCTTCAGAATAAGGCCTACGAGCTCTCTGTTTGGAGACAGAACAACGTTAGAAGTTCTGAGGCGTATGAAAGCTAGCGGTTTGGGGGAAATACCGATTTATCAATAACATAGAATAAACAAGCTTGCTTGGCAGACTGGAAGATAAAGGCAAGCAGCAACATAGAGTGCCTTGACCTGCTCGCTGGGGACATAAGGATTGACATGTGCCGAGACAGCAACCTAAGCCAGCTAAGCCTTCGATCTTCATTTGAGTCAAAAAAAGACTTTCAAGAAGGTGCAAACCGACTCCGTCTTTCAATTTCTGCTACTAGTGAATTAGAGGGGCAGCAGATGCTCCAAGTCCGGACTGGACAGTGAAAGTAAGATGGTCAAGGGTAAACCTGTGGTGCATGATGAGTCAGATGTCAGAGTCACAGATGAGTTTGATGAAGAAAGACATTAGCATGATCAGCAGGTGAAGTCTTCTCCACAGGGAGCAGTATCAAAGGTGTATTCAAGGGGGACACCTTTTACAGATGGGCCCACTGCTTTCATACCTGGAGAAAGATCAGGACAGGGTTCCCGGCTTGATATGATCATGCAGCAGTTGTCAGGGCCTTTGCAGATCATGAAACAAACCTTACTGGAGCGAGCCACTTCGATCGGTGTAGTTGTGAGTCTTAGGTGGCCTGGCGAATGCTTAAAGGATGAGACCTTAGAATGAGAATTCGACCATATCCGAGCGAGTGAGCCTTAGAGTAGAGGGGGAAGGCAAGAAAGGCCGATCTAGGGAAGGTACACTAAGTGAGGTGGCTAGCTTTGTCCGACTGGGTATTGGCCCGGCTTCCGTACCTTCTTCTTAGTCTTCGGCTTTCACTGGATTCACTACTCTAAGTGAAGGAACCCGAGAGGAAGAATCCGATCTTTGAAGGCTTGAGGGAAAAAAATAAGCGATGCCATCGATTTAGCTGTTGGAGTACGGGCATTAGGAGATTAGGACTCAGGGCATGGCATTAGATTAGGGAAATGCTCTTTTGAACGAATCCTAAGAAGAAGCTGCAATTTCCATGCTTTCAATGGCCAGAAGGGAGGAGAGGAGCTCATCCCCGGTTATATGATTTAAGGTTAGGAGTTTCATTGTTAGCAAGATCCCCAGCTATTGAATCTGTTGTCGTCGGCGGGGCTACTTCTTCTTCTTTCGAAATGGGAAGAATAGCGTAGTCAAAGTAGGCCAAGTCGGTAGCCTTTTCTTCAACTCTTGGGAGAAGGGCAGTAGGATTAGAAAAAGGCCTAACTGCTGTTGAAGGAATAGAGGCTGTTTCGGCTCTTGGAGTAAGGGGAGAAGGGCTGAGTGCCGGTTAAACAAGGGATGAGTGCCGGTGAAATGCTTTTTGAGACTTACCCCGCTCAATGGAAATTTCTTTAGGCAAGATCCCACGTCCGAGAGTCTGATTCTGATTCTGCTTTCACTCTTCTCAAGGAAGGAGGCCACCAAACCAAAGGGGAGGTCTTTGCTTGCTTTTCCTGTTAGAGATGCTAGTCTTTTTGTAATAACTGCTCTGCAGATGTTTTCAGGAATAAGAGAAGACGGTGCTCTTTCATCAGCTCTTTGGCTATTTGCTTGCGATAAAGAAAGAGTGAATTGACCCGAGCCAAGTAGTTCGGCTAAGCCGGAAAGAAAGAGTTAGATCCTCTTTGAGATGAAATGCGGCAATGTCCTAATCAAACCAGGCGCAAGGTCAATGATTTAGCTCAAGGCTCAAGGCATAAAGGCTATTATTCCTTCTTCTTGATAGCATTGGTCTCGCCCTCGCTCTAAAGGGGCAGCTTGATGGCAGCTATCCTGCTCTGTCTGAGAGAATTGGAATGGAATTGGTGTGGTTCGCTAGCTCTTTCTTTTGAGACGAATTCATTCCGAATAAAGGAAGGCGGTCGTGATAGGGAAAGGCCTTGCCTTATTACCAGGAAAGAAAGATAAAATGGGCCAAATCGTCTGCTAGAGAAGAAGCTCTTAGGGAATCGATCTAGACTAGATGAGATGCCGGTGCCATTAAACTAGCTGCCAGAACGAGTTCAAGAGATGAGGATCCAGGTAGTGAAGTCACCCTCGGGGGAAGAATCATTCCATTCACTTGAAAAACTGCTAAGAAGAATAGCTTTTCTCTTGCTTGAATGTGGCAAAAAAAGAAGAAGAGGCGAAGGAACCCGCGGAGAAGCTTCATGGCCTGGAGCCGGGCTAGGGGTAGAAGGGAATCAAGGAAAAGACAGACTTCGTCTTCTCTCTTGTCGACTGGGAACGAATGCTAGCATGGCTTGAATAATGACTCTCCTTCCCTTGCATTGAGTCAGTGTCGATGGTAGGCTTTCGGATAGAGAGAATGCTTTCGGGTAGGGTGGTATGCTTGATGATAGTCAACATGCTTAATCGGTATCGGTCTTGTTCAAATGCTTTCCGTAGTAGATCCCTTAAAGGAATTGATCGACTAAAGGAAGAATTCGTGCTTGACAAAGAAGTCGCCCGGACCCGAGAAAGCCAAAAGTACATAGAACCTAGTGTACTTTTCGATAACTTTGACTGTTAGGAGGATATTGGGATCCCTCAACTCTTTATGTTTCTCTTTCATGTTTAATCCCATGACATTCCAGACTACAGCCTTCATGAGACAGTCTTAGTGATGGAATCTTTATTCGCCCTTTGGGCATTCTCCCTAGTAGCTTTGGCCGGACCACCTTCAGCAGGTTTTGATTTGCCTTTTCCTTTGCCCTTCTGTCCTCCCCTTGATTCATGGGTAGAGCAACCATTTTCTCTTTCCACTCCTCATTTTCTTTCACCAAAACTGCCCTCCTCACACTTATTGAATGAACTTTCTATGAAATATCTCTGGACTTATTATGCAAATTTTCCTATGCATCAACTACCCTGAAAGAAGCCTTAGTCAATGTGTACCATAAGGTGTTTCCTTTCCAATCTGGTTCATGGGCTAGGTTCCCTCAGCTCCTTGCAGTAATTCTTCACCCAGTTCGTCCACTTCATGAGTGTCTTCCTCTGTCTGCAGAGAAGCAAATCGATTAGAAGCTGAAGGACAGCCTATAGTCTCCAACGAACACTGGACTGCAGTATCTGGATCTGATTCCTGTCAGTGGTTTTTTTTGATCTCTTGCCGCTGCTAGAACGACTGGGCTCTTCTAATGTTTGGCTTTCTTCACCCCTAATATCAGTGCAGAGTTTGGTGTTCCACTTGGGCTTGTTTTCATCAGTCTTCTTCAGTAAATCATTTCTGCAAACACCTTCTGCTCGGGCTTTCTAGGATCAAAGGCTGGTCAATGAGCAGCATCTCTATCAAACTTTGTGAGGTTACCCCGGGATCGGGTGTGTGTATCCTTGTTCAAAGAAGGATTGGACTCCAACTTCTCTGTGATGAGTGCTTCTAAACGCGGATTCATATTTTGAACTGCTTTAAAGTGCTCGCAAGAGGCCTTTAAAGAAGAAGGATTTTTTTTTAACGGAGAAAGCCTTCTCCTCCCCGATCATGAATCTCTCTCTGTTGATCATGACTGGAGGGTTCAGTCAATCAAGGTCAAGCATTGAATGAAGGTCAATTTATTGATTGAATATGCTACACCTGACGAAAGAGGTTGGTCATTCGGAAGCGTACTTATGTGATGAACTAACCCTTTGTCGACTTCGAAAGGTGATCCATCTATCATAGGCCAGGCAATGGATGGTACTTAGTCTCCTCTTTCAACTTTTCTTCGTAAGAGGGAAGAGATACCAGGAAGCTCTGTTCCTTCTCAGATCCATTCATTCAACCTTCGCCTTCCTTTCACTCCTTTTTTTTCTCTTAATAGAATAAATTCTAGCTACCTTTCTCCGAGCTCCTAGGCTAAGCTAACGCGTATCCGTTTTCTTGCTTTAAATAGTCCCTTACTCACAAGTAGTACAGTTAGAAAGGAAAAAATAGATAGAGATATCGCTTAACCTTTAACTAATACAGAAAGAGCTTAACTGATTGCTCGAAAGGCCTTCTTGATCCAACTGCAACTGATTCACACGGGTCCCAGTAGGACCCTACCCACCAAAACTTTACGCACAAAGAGACCTGGAAGACAAACGAAAGACTGAAGGAAGATGGTAACCTATCGTTCTACAAAACCCCTACCGCTTTCATTGGTTAGTAGATCCCCGCATCATCGCTCGGGATCAGAGACCTTCATATTTAAGTACGGCTTTTAACCACACACAAAGAAAAGAAGGGCCTGTATGAGTGGCATCACAGACACGTTGACTTAGAACTTTGAAAGATCAAAAACGTTTACCTTTTTCGAAGGGCAAGGGGGGAAACAAGTCTAAAACAGAGATACTCGTCGATACGATAGGTTGATTTACGCTTACCAGTCATTATTTATAGGCATAAAGCCTAATCTGAATTTGGAAGACAATACCTAAACGAGGGCTGGTAATTAAAATACGAATAAGCTGGTCAAGTAGAAGGAACTCCCAGAGTTTGAAGCCCCTTGGAGTAGGGGATGAGACTTGGTCTGGGGCAATTGCACCGTTCTCTCCCTCCGCACATAACTAATCGAGAACGAACTTCGCAATTAGAGTTACTCGACCTTCTCAGGCACTGCGGAATGGTCCCAGAAAGGATGAGAAAAGGGCTGCTGCCGGGCTAGGACCGGCGCTTGCTGCCCGACTACCGAAACAATTGTAGCGGCCGCTAACAGGCTAAATTGCCTTCACTAAAGCAGCACTAAAACGAAGCACTATTGTCACTCCCGCGCTATATCATGCACTCAAACACTTTCTCCTTTTAGTAGTTAAAGCAGAAGTAGACCGCATTCAGTAGCAAACTTTTAGCTAAGGGGGCGAAACAAAGGGTTTAGCAAAATCACTCGCTTCGGATGTGCAGGAGCGGTTCCTACTTTGAGCTGACGCCTTTGGTTTTTTATGTAAATTTCTGTTGATAGAAGGTAGGGGCAGGCATGCGGATACAGTAAGATCGAAATCCTGTTCAGTTTGTGGACAGCTATGCCGAAATGAGGCATGAAGAAAGACTGCGCGATCGCAAAAAGACAGCAAATAAAACTCCTACCACGCAGTCTTCCTTTCTTATAGAGAGAAAGGCGCTTTCACATCTTCTTAACCCGAAATGGCTGAGGGGAGGATGGGCATACAAAGAGCCCTCCGCGAGAGCTTCCTTTGATAGAAGGACTCGGTGAGCGTCCTTCAATGCTTGCTTTGTTAGTTGTTTAGCCTACTTCATAGGTCTTGAGTGATGGCAGGATTCTTTTCTCATAGACCGTAACCGTCATGGATTCTCCTCTTCTGGTAAAGACAGAGAAGCTGCGAGACTGGCTAGGGCGTCTGCCTTTGTGTCCCCTTGGCACATGTTCAATGTTGAAATATTCGAAGGTGCGTGCTAATTCGCTCGCTGCTGTATGATAGGGTAAGAGATCTGGTTTTCTAACTTAAACTTCATAGACGCCGTTCATTTAGTTAATTACCAACTTTGAGTCACCTCGAACTTCCAGTTGATGTACTTCGATGTCACGAGCTAGTTCCATTCCCATAATCAGAACCTTGTATTCTGACACGTTGTTGGAAGATGACTCCGACAAAGTAAGTGAAGGAATACGGGATCATCTTGCCTTCGGGAGTAATAAAGACGATTCCGACCCCTAATGTTGGACGTCCTTTCTCATCTGTTCTTGAGGCGCAGTCAAAATACATCTCCCAGGCTTTTGATGTGGGTCTTGATGCGACTTCAGTGCAGTAGACTGCTTCGTCAGGCAATTCTTCTTGCAATTTGAAGTTCTCCCGTAGAGGATGTGCTCCCAAAAAATCTGCCAGTGCCTGTCCTTTCACGGCCTTTTGTGGTATAAATATTATGTCATACTGTGAGAGCAGTATTGACCATTTAGCGAGTCGGGCGTTCAGTGAACCTGCTTTGGTCACAAGGATCTTTAAAGGGTTTACTCCTGACACCAGGTATATGGTGTTACCAATTAGGTAATGTCGCATCTTATGTGCTGCGAACATGAGAGCAAGGCATTCCTTTTGAACTGGTTATACCGGTGTTCTGCGGCAGTAAGTGAAGGCAGTCGGTAGCCCATAGATGATCGAAGCCCAAAAACAAAGGATTCTTAGACTGCGTCCGATGATGCTTTCGAGCAAGATGAATCTGCCTTTCCTTTCATTCTATTTGATTCAAGAGGTGAACGAGACGAACGGTAGGGTCAGAAAGGGTAGTCCGACGAGTCAGTCAGTGGAAAGGCGAACTTTGGCCGATCAACGCTTCCCTCAATTCAAAAAAAACTTCTTTTTTTGTCTCACGATGTCGCCCCAATCTTCCTTCCCATACTGAAAGGGAAGACGAAAAGAAGAGCTTCTTGAATGACCAAGGAAACCAACTTCCCCCGTGGCGGGGGTCAAAGTAGTCAAAACAGTCCATTCGGGGTAGGAAGGCAAGGAATAGCTTTCTTCCTCGACCAGTGGATATCGGACTCTTCTCTCCACGCGCAAGCAAAGTCCTCTCGAGCCTCCTTGGAAAGGTTTTCGATTCGGAGAATTCCAGGCAGGCGATGATGCAAGTTTCAAGCACTCGCAAAGGACTTTCGTCGAGAAGTTTTTCAATCAAAATATTGGACTGAGTCGATTTTCCTCTCCTCCATAAAGAAGGTTCTTGTGCCTCAGCATCAAGTCCGCCGGCAAATCCGACCCGGAGCTTGAACTTTACTTTGTTGGTACTACACCTGCACCTGTCTGCTTCGATCGTTTAGCGGCTCTTTCTAAGAGACGGGAATGTAAATACTAAATGAAAAGGGCCTCCACATTTGATGATCGTGTGTACATTCACGCGCGAATTGCGCATTATATAAGTGCTGCGCGATCCCGCTGTTCGCCTGCGTATTGAAACCTACCTGGACTAGATCTTCCGACTCTCGCTTAAAGATGAATTGGCGGGTTTCGAAGAAGACTGACTTTCTAGGGTAAGGAAGGAACTTCCCGGCATGCAGGAGTACGTTGAAATCTTCGCTAAGACAATAGAAGGTGACGTATGTACAGCTGACGAGAGTGGGGGGTGGTCTCCCTACTTCCTACTGGACGTGGAAATTCTTGCTCTCATTCTTGCCGGACGGCTCGTGGGCAAAGGCGAGTCCATTCTCTCTGTCCCGATTATCGCGTGAGCTGAGGGGGGGGGGGAACTCGGCAGAAGATCGGTCTGCAAGAAAGGCCTACTTATCCACGGGTTCATTTGCTTAAGACGGCTGTGCAGGGCAATCGGGTGCAGTAAGTATCGCCTTTAAAGTTTTTTAGCTCTTCTCTTCCTTTTTCCGATGGCTTCTGTGTCAGGTGAGTGGCGGAACTTCTTCCTGTCAGGCAGAGCTTTGCCAAGGCGTATTTTCCTACGTGTGATCGGGCCGGAGTGAAACAAGGGATCAAAGCGTTGAGGCGCGAAGTCTTTAGGATCGGATGCAATTCTGAAGCTGGTACATGCTGCACTGGTCCATCTTTCTGGCATCCCTTAGCATATTTTATGAAATCGGACAAGAAGGTTGGCCAGTAATGGCCATGCCTTCTGATCAGCCAACGCATTTTATGCCCTGCTTGATGTGATCCACATACTATACTCCACTCCATCATGGACTAAGGCGGCCTCCACGCGTCTTTCGATTTGGATTTGTAGCTCGAGAATGTCCAAGAAATCCCTGACTCTGTAATCTCGTCCTATGAAATATAAGGCTAATCGTCGAGAGAGTTCTACTCTCCGCTCGTCATCGGAAAGAAGAGGTTGTTCCAATTCTGGAACGAGAAGAGCCCGTGGTATTGGGGGCGCTTGCTCGGGAACGGGCTCTTCTCTCGGTGGATTGAAATCCTATTGACCAGCCGAAGAGCATCCTTATAAAAGAATGAATGGGAAGCAGACCCGGTCTATATTGCTAGAGTTATCTTTACTTCACCCCCCATGTACTCCTCTCTCTTCTTATTTTTGAATTCCGTCTCTAAGCTTCCCCTTTAGTGCCCGCTGAGACTTATTTTTTCTCGACTATAGTTGCGATCTCTAAGCGGGATTTTCAGTCATCTATCCCTTTTCCTAGCGAGTGAAGAACGATCGGATGTTTTGAACGAGTGTTGAGCGAGTGAAGTGCCCCATAAGCTATAAGGGCGAGCTATATGTATAAATTTCGTGAGCAGCAATTGAACTGAACGTTCCAAGTGCATCCAGCAGGAATCGAACCTACGAATTTGCCTCTTTATTAGGTTGGTATAGGTTGGGCGCTTTAACCATTCAGCCATGGATGCAAAGAGACTCAGCGAGTGAACTAGGTTTTGGTATTCCTTCTCGAGCTTCTATTTCTTCCGTTAAAGGAGATTCGAGAAAAGATGGAATAGGAAGACGTGTTTCCAGAACAAACAAGATACGGGTTGAGAAGGGGAAGTTAGCAAAGTTAGACAAGATTGGAATGGGCATAGGAACATGTATTGATGTACCAGATCGGCTAATGCTCCCAGGTTGATGCGATGTATTCCACCAGTTGACTGAAGACTTGATTATTGGTATATCGATCGGTCCAGCACGAATTGAAATAGAAGCCGGTTCGACAGGAAGCTTTTGAAAACGCAGTGCACCCAGGTAAATAAGAAACGAGATGAATACAGAGGTTAAACGAGCATCCCACACCCAAAAGGTGCCCCACATAGGTCTTCCCCGAAACCCCCCAGTAACTAAGGTAAACAACGTAAAAAAAGCACCCATTTCTATACCGGTTCCGGAAGAGCGAAGAAAAAGGGGATGTTTTGTTAATAGGAACAAGAAAGTGTTTATAGCCGTTGCGATATAAACAAGAATACTCATCCGAGCCGCAGGAACATGTACATACGGAATACGCGAATTTCCACCTTGTTGAAGATCTAGTGGTGCTACCCGAAGACTTAAATGAATAGCCATCGCTGTTAAGAACAACCGAGACCCAATGATAATTTGCGCGTAGCTTCTGGTCTTTGACATCAAAAAATAAGGTTGTAATAACGAAACGGACATGTGAGAATTTGGTCCTTGCTAGTGGAACAAGAAAGACATGGATCTATATTCAATACGCAATCAAAGGATTTCCCCCAACGAAGAATTCCCCCTGCTTTGTTTTCGCTCCGCTCGTGCGTGGCACTCCTTGCTCGCGGAGCGGCATACCGAAAAAAAAAAAAAGAAGAAAAAGCCCATCCCGCAACCTTTATTAACTAAAAAGAGGGGGTTCCCTGGGGCGACACAATATTGATAGAACCTTCTTTTTCATTCTTGGACAATGAAATTAAGAAGATTTCGTTCAATATTGCGTTTCACCTGAGAGTTTATGGAGCTATCATCTTTCCTAAGCTGGGTTAAAAGCCGAAAAAAAGATTCATGCTTTTTCTCCAATTTTTCAGGATCAAAGCGCGGTGCATGTTTTCTGATGACCTGGGCCAAAAATTGGTCCAGGTTGCGGAAATAGAAATCCGAGCGAGAAAATCCCTGGCGGGAGATTTCGGCCTGGACCAGTTCTTCAAGGACCCCCCTTATGGCGTTCTCTTTTTGAGAGACTTTTTCTTGCAGTTGGGCCTGAAAAATCGCCCTAATGCGGTCCGGATCCCTTTCCCCGTACACATCCATATCGGGTTCGGGAGCCTCCTCAACGGGAACTTCTACTTCTTCCCGTGGAGACAGATTGAGGTCAATGTTCCACCGAGGGTTCGGGTTTGAGCTCGATGCGCCTGAACCCCGAACCATCTTATACTGGATGACCTCGGCTAAGTCCGGGAAGCCGCTTACCCCCCAAAAAGCAAAATGAAGCCCCAAGGCTTGCAGGAAAATACGAAGGATAAGTATAAGTAGCTTTATCCTTTTTAGAAGTAGTTTTACCCGGTTTTGTCTCATTGTCATATTAGGTTGGATTTCTTCTTTGACTGCTCCCCTCCAAAAAAAGAGAGACTTCTTCTTACTCTCCCGATTCAGGAAGACGGAAATCGCTGGTTGGCTTTGTCCAACCAAGAAAGGCATGGGATTCTTTGGGCATTGCTGGGGGTTTTCCATCTGTGTTCTGTTTGTGTTTTTCTCGTCCCGTAGACGGTCAACAATCACTTCCAATGCCGTTATCTCGAGAGAGTGAACGAGGGTCTTCAGCCCGATCGTCGCCTCTCGAGAGCCCCAAAACGCCCTATCGAATCGAAGAAGGCTGCCTTGTCTGTTTACGCTCGTCGCATGAGCAATCTTCTTTCTTATAGTAAGATATTAGCGTCGTTTGCGTTGCATCACTTTTTTCCTCGATAGCGAGCAGTACCAATTCCAGACCAACTTCCATCAGACTCCGAAATTCACCAACTACGGCAGCGCGCGCAACAAGACTTAAGACAGAGTAGGAGAATGACGAAAGTGGGGCACCAAAGGAATGTCTGCTACTATCATGGAGCCGTGTTAAGCATAGGCACTGAGAACACCCTTCTTTGGCGATGCCCAAGATCGCAATGGATTCCACCTTTACTCTTAAAACATTATACGATACCGGTCTATGAGTGTTTGGCGCAGTAGGAAGGCAAAAGAAAAGGGATCGGTGAGAATTTCATCCTTTCTCCCGAGACTGAACATGCGAATTCATCCAAAGGTACTCTTACTGCGTGGCTGAATCAAATCAGTGCCATTAGGAGGAGGCCCCTGTTATTTCATTTCATGACAGGGTTTAGGGGGTGGTGAGGTGGGGAAGGGTAGGAAAGATAAAATTGCATAGAATAAGGTGTATTGTCTCTTCACTTCAAGTGCAAGAAAGGCATCGAGACACTGAGAGAAATTAAAATATAATGAAATAGCAATAAAATAGCCAGCTCCATTTTGAAATTAAAGAAAGTAGCTTAGATTAGACTGAAAATATATAATTTTTTGACTTTTTTATCCTTCTGAACTTTTGTCCGCGGTAGCACCTTTTATTAATAATAATAAAGGGTCTTCCGCCAGTTCAGTTCAGCAGAAGTGATTGTTGCGGGGACATCAATCGCAGCTCCAGGCACCGAAGTCTCCACTTCAGTTATTCCTTCTACTGAAAGCCCAACCCCCATGTTCCCCTAGTTCCTCCAGGAATCACTTTCGCAAACTATGAAAAATACGTTTCTGAGTCGCTGACTGATGAGCCGCCAAAGCAGCCGAAAGCAGCAACTTGCTTGGCCTTGGCGGAGTCATCTTCTTCTTCCATTTCAATAGACGCGCTTTATTCCTCAGCCAAGGAATTCGAGGAGGCAACATCGGGGTATTTTCCAGTTATGCTTTCGACCGCTCAACCTGAAGGGGAGCCCGCCCCCGCTAACCTAATAGACGCCATCCCCTCGGCAGTGCCCTCTCACGATTAAAAAGCTGTGCTCGACGCCATTTCTAATGAACTCTGTTGGGCCAAAAAAAATGGCCAATAAGTGATCAAGCCTTCGATGATATACAGGACAGGGCAAACGACATCTTTGAAATTCAAAGCCAGCTTTCTGTTCTTCTACAGCATAGAATACCGGAATTCAAGCACCTCGACTTGGCGTACGAAGGTCCCTCTTTCGAAGAATTCAGAACATTACAGATTGGAAACGTTAAAAAGAATTCTTGAGGACCTTTCGTCAAATGGAAGGAGCAGCGAGTGGGCTACTAAACTAGTGAAAGAGTGGGAATGGCAGAGCAGGCCTCAGTCTCAGACGGAAGCACGCCACCCTGCGACCGAAGACCAATTCGACCTCAGACCCTATCTGCCTGCTACAGATGCTTGCTATGCGCTAGCCTATCCCGCATATGAGACGGATTGCTCCTTTCTTCTAGCCTCACCTCCCCTATCGCTTACCGTTAACTGCTACTATTTCGTTTTCGGGAGCAGCAGTAGGGATTGGGAACGTATTCAGTAGTTTAATCCAGAGCCTTTGACGGAATCCGTCACTTGCAAAGCAACTGTTCGGGTACGCGATCTTGGGCTTTGCCTTGACCGAGGAAATTGCCTTGTTCGCATTAATGATGGCATTCTTTATTTTATTTTATTTTTTAACGTACCCAGGTACTCCCATAGCGTAGTTGAACCTTCAGCACCGGTGGGAGGGAAATGAATAAAAACGAGAATGATTTTAAAAAGATTAACTCTGGGCAAGAAAGGAAGATGTCCCGTAGCTTTCGGGTTCCCAACAAGAGGTGGTGAGCAGGTTTAAGGGGGATATAGGTTTGCATCAAGGTATGTTTTCCCAAATGTTGATAGGAATGTTGATGGCTTGGAGTTCCATATCTCTGAAGATAAGGAGGTGGGCGCAAAAGCCTCTTCCGGATCTTGATCTGAAAGTGACGATGCAACAAAGGCTATTCGGTGTGAGTTGGTGTTCAGTATGGAGGTACCACTTCACTAGGGCTCTGCGCCCGTTCCTTAAGTTCTTGACCCAATGCCAGGTGATTGGCTAACCGTGCCCCTTCCTTAGAAGGTAAGGGGGGTATGGTTGGGAGGGACAGAGAGATCAGATTACAAAAGAAAGGGAATAGACTCAAAACTGGATTGGATAAAGCATAAGCTCTGGAAGCGGATAGGCCTCAGGTTGGAAAAAGAGGCGCCTCCCTCCAGCTCTGATTCTCCTCCGGGGGTTCTGAGGGGGGAAGGGATTCTTTTTTAAACTTTCACCGGATGAGGGCAGTCGCTGGGCCTTCTTTCTTTGAGGCAATCGCTAGATGCAATGCTGCTCTTTCGCCTCATCCGCTACCTTACATTAAGTGATTTCACTGTCGATGTTCATGCAGCAGATGGAGGGAGAGATCAAACTGTCAGCTGTGCCATTAGGAGCCCTTTCCCACTTCTTGTTTGGGGAGAACAGCCAGTCAGAAGGTAGAGCCTTGACTTAGGGTATATCTTTTGATTGAATCCGTGATAACTGATGTCAACATCGGGAAGTGGAGTTCGGGGGCTTGGATTTCCCTTTCATCATTTCACTTCTAAGCAAAATAGGCCAACTACAGGCACTAAGGTCAATGAAGTACGTGCCGCACCATTGACATTTGACTGGTGAAAGCTTAATCTCATCTCTAGTTGTACCAAGGAGAAGAGTCAATCTCAACTACGCTAAATGAGGATCGAATCGACCTGATCTACGACCACCCTTCCCCTTGTGGTTTTGGAGAACATCCTCTTATCGTGATTGATTGGTCACTGGCTTACTTACGACGTATCTCTGTCGATCCGTACGCGCACAGAAAGCAATCTCGTACAGGTGAACAAGAGAAAGCGATCCAACTCCTTCCATGTGGCTATCGGTAGACCATTGTGTAGGATGTCGCCCGCTCTGACTCTTTAGTATACTCTCATACGGCAAGGAAGACCTATACTATTGATTTGCCGATACCGAGCTGAGTGAATGAACGCATGAAGGAATGCTTTCACAAGCGGTAGAAAGATACCATGTTTGATACTCACCTAGATGGACAACCAGTCAACCTCGATTCCCTTAGCAGTGGCATTGTGAAAATGGAAAGAGGAGCTCCTACCTAGTGGCAAAAGTACTAAAGCCCAATTTCCCTCAATAGCTGGACCTTGGAATCGATCAAGTGTTAACTCACCTATGGGCGAAATCACTAAAGCTCATTTTCCTTAGGGAGTGGGGTCTCATTTCGAAACTTTTCTATCTCACCTAGCAGCAAAACCAGTACTTTTTGGCATCTTTGAGGGGTAGTTCACGAAGGGACATCCGATGTAAGACAATTTTCCCGGTCTTTTAAAAAGTGGCACGATTGAAATGGACGGCTACGAAGGAAAAAGGCATTTAAGCCCAAAATCCCGACTTTCCTCAAACGATTGTAACTAGGATATCCTCATGTCACACAATAAAGAGTGCAGTTGGCGACTCCGGTCAGCCCTTTCGTTTTAGGTCTTGAATCACTCTCTCCCATCTCTTCCTACCCTACCGCCCTCTTGATTGAATTGATTTGAACTGCCAAAGACACTTGCAGCTTAAAAAGAAGGTCGCATTTATAGAGAGATCAAGATTCAGGCGGCAGAAGCGTTCCACTCGAAGAGAGGAGTTGAGAGGGCGTCGTCAACCACAAGTCAGTGAATGGGAATGCTATCTTCCTAGCAACGAAAGGCCGTGCAACGGGGAGGGCTCGTCGTCGAAGACAAGAGCTGAGACAAGAAGTACGGATGGATGGTTCATTTCATGTCTAGTCAGGTCTCGAGAGCGAGTGGAAGATAGATCTGGAATGTCAAGAGCCGGAGACGACATGCAAGTGAGTAAGTAAGTAGGGCAGTCGTCAGAGCTGTAGTCATTGTCAGTAGCAGAGGCTAAAGCCGCTGGCAATGCAGTGTAAGACATTGGTGGTCGAGCGAGAGGCTTTCAATCTCCGCCGGGGCCAAGAGAACTGAGGGATCATGTCACATCGCCGATGACCGTTGTTTAGTTATGTTCTAGACTCAAGCTAGCAAAAAACAAGACTGAGGTCGATAGGGGCATTACTGGTAATTGCTAAGGTGCTTTCTGAAGTATTAACCATTGGCTAGCGCTCATCTCCAGCTCTCTTTCCAGCCTTTCATTTCATATACCATTCCCGTATGCCATACCTCTTATTTAATCTTGCTATACGTCCAAGCCTTCTCCCATCGGTAGTTGGAAGCAGAACTGAGACTGGATGTAACTGAAGGAAAGGGGATATAGGTACGATAGGAGGGCACGGTTAAGCAGGTAAGCGAAGGCTCTCTCTCTCGCTTTGTGGTCTTGTGTAAAGCCTTTCCGCCCATTATTGATCTTCATTCTAAGTGAGCAGGTCGAATTGAGGTGATAGCAATAGTAAGCAGGAAAGCAGAAGCAAGAGGTCTTCAAAGAACTTTTAAGTAATAAATCTTCTCGGTCGCATTTCATTGGTCTCTAAGGCGCTTAATCGTTCATCGATCTTTTCTTCTTTCTTCAACCGGTCATATCTGATCTGTAGCTGGTAGCGACATGAGGAAAAGGTCCGGAATGGTCTATTTTCTTTTCTAAATCGCGAGTTTAAGGGGTCGGATGGGTCAGGCCTCTAAAAACATGCGATAATCGGCTTTTTTAGTAGCATCTGTCCTTCCCGGCCTGCTGTCGTCAATGGTCCACTTCCTTGAATGAGAGTTGGTCTTCCCGATCCACGAATACTGTCTGTTGTCCTTTACTTGTTTAGTGGCATCTGTCTGAGGGCATCTGGAATTGTCTCTTTCGGTATTAACTCTTGTAAACGGTCGCAAACGCTCATCTGTCCACGAATAAGGTTCCCTTCTTTTATTCAATATCCCGGTTATCTGTTTAGCGAATATCTCCCGTGCTTGGTTAATCGATTGAAGTACAGGTGCTTCGGTCAGCATGACTGTAGGTGCTAAAGAAATAGAAGCTTTTTATGCAACAATTACATCAGCAGGATCAACAGTAGGTATTGGAAATTGGTAAAGCATGACTCTAGTCCTCAATCCGTCAATCCACATTTTTTTCTTGAAAGATATGCTACTTCCCGGTCGAGCTGGCTTGTAACGGTCTCTAGGGTCTTCGGTCGAATTGGTCTTCTTTCCTGTAGTAGTTCATCTGATGAGTTCATCGCGCAATTTGAGTTTAAGCATCGGGCTTCTGAAAGCTATCTTCTGTAGGGATCTCCGATCGCCTTGTATAACTATCGATCAATGGCTTTCGCGCTAGGAGATCATCAGCTTATGGCAGGAAGGATGGATGAGCTCCCTATTGATATAATAAAAGGGGATGGAGGTGAAGTCTGAGCCTCGGATGAGGGGGGAATATAGACACTGGGAAAGGAATCATGGGAGTCCGCCCTGGGATGGGAAAAAAGGGAGCCTTACGTGCCACACCAACCCTCCCCGGAGGAGAATTGGAATAATGATTTGAATCACTTTGCTGAAGTGATGAGCCAGCTACACGAGGCTTTTTAAAGGAAAACAGAGAGGAGTAACGAGGCTTAGAAAGGAAGAGCCCGGACGGCGGTGACAGTCAAGGCTGGAGATCTCGTGTGGGTATACATGAGAACAGAGAAGTTTCCTACGGAACGGAAGGGCAAGTTTAAGAACCGGAAGGTCAGAAAAAAGTTGGAATGACAACGCCGGGTCCGGCTACCGGAGGAGTTCGGAGGAGAGGGGACTGCTATTCTATTCTCTTAGATTGATTCTCTGAGTGGATTTGCCAATAGATGGGAGCAACGAGAGGAGAAAGATTTGGGACAAAGAGGATGACTTGCTATCAGAGTGGATTTATTGGCCGCTATCGGAGAGAGAACCCGAACAAAAAAAGATGCGCTATCATTCCCCTGAGCGGAAACCTTTTCTATTCATATTTGGATTTTCATCATCTTTATACAATATTCATAAAAGAAATGAAAAAATCAATCTTACCATACGAAATTCCGCGCTTACTTGCCTAACCTTGTCCACCCACTGCCCTCTCTTCGCAAGTTTTCATTTGCTCTTTCGAGTCTCAGTCTTCCCCGTTCCTATCATGAGGCCTTGAGTCATTCTGGTTGGCGAGCTGCTAGGGAGGACGAGATGGCAGCTATGCGTGTCAACCACACATGGACATTGACTGATTTACCTGCGGGCAAGAAAGCTGTTGGTTGTCGGTGGGTGTTTACCATTAAGTACTTTCCTGATGGGACAATTGAGAGGCTGAAAGCTTGTCTAGTGGCCAAAGGCTACACTCAAATCCCAGGTAACGATTATGCTGAGACTTTCTCTCCGGTAGCTAAACTCACCTCGGTTCGAGTTCTCTTATCTCTTGCAGCCAACCGGAACTGGCCCTTGCACTAATTGGATGTGAAGAATGCCTTCCTCCCTCAAACCTCACTGAAGATGGCGTCGGGGTAGGAAGGGGCAACCTCCCGGCTTTCTTGCTCAGAGAGAGTCACGGAAAGTATGAAGATTACGGAAGGCTATCTATGGGTTAATGCAATCTTCTCGGGCCCAGTTCGAAAAATTGACTACAGCCCTAACTTCACTCGGCTTCTACCGAAGTCAAGTAGACCATTCGGTCTTTGTTAAACATAGTGACCGAGGGATGATCGCATTGGTTCTTTATGTCGATGATATTGTCATTACTGGAGATGATGGACTTGGTATTTTTGCCTTAAAGGCTGATCTCAAGAGGCATTTTCAAACAAAGGCATCGAAAGATGAGAGACTTTCTAGGGATCGAAGTGGCTCGCTCAAAGGTTAGCATAAAGATTTCGCAGCGGAAGTATATGCTGGATCTACTAGCAGAGAAAAATATGTTGAAATGTAGACCAGCCGACACTTGGAGATAAGGAAGGAAGCACTTCGAGCACAACTGGTACGGTACATTCAAAAGGAATTCTTACTCTGGCATCTATACCCTCGGGGGGATATTAGAGATAGGAAAAAGAGACCAGGAAAAAGACACTTTTTTATATTCTCCGATCGGGGAATCGAAAAAAGTGTCTTTGAAGGACCCACGGGGCGGTAACTAGCCGCTTATATAATAGAATGCTTCTTCTCGTAAGGGTAAAGTGACTATTGATGAGGAAGGAGAATGGGATAGCTCGCTGGCTAAGGGACGAAGATCAAAAGAGAAAATGGCCTCTATCTCTGAACCCCTTTTTACCATCTTCCTCTCCCTTAAGTGGGGAATGAACTCTTCACCATGGTCCATAGGCTTCTCACCTAAGGAACCACCACCCTCCAATGAACATTATCCTCAGCGGACCTCTTCCTTCTTTAGACGGTGTCCCTACACAGGGAGTTGCTGGACCCGATCCTCCTCCCCCCGACCGTAGTCCACCTCCATATGAAGATAATGATTATCATGGCAGCCTTCCCCATCAGCCCACGCGGCCGATGTTGAACTCGAGTGCCCCACCAGCTACGCGGCAGATGGTGTCACCATAACTTTTTTTTCTCACTAACCCTACTGACCAGTAGAAGTAGCGCCCATACCTAACCCACTGGGGGAGAGCCATTCCCATTGGCCTGAATCATGGAATGCGTGGGAAAACCACAAACGAGCCTGTGGGCGTGGTGTTTTGTTCGTAGTTGGATCGGCAAATCGATTGGCGATTTGCCTTGCTTGCTCTTTCTTGAGCGGTGATGTATCGTATCATAATCGAAAGTCAGTCAACGATGGCTCCTGTGATCCAGTAGCTTGCTGGTGATCTTGTCGAGCTCAATCCGATGGTTCTTTCGTTTTTCCATTTATGTGAGTCAATTCACACACCAACCCAATCTCGAATAAGAAAAGAGAACAAAGCAGCGCTTCTTTTAGCCTGGGTCCACCATTGGTTGAGGGGCTTCCGCGAAGGCCTTCTTTCGTGCACATCTCGCTTTTGTTGTTCATTTATGCGAATGAATTGCAGAACCAATAATTAATTAAAAATTGAGTTTTCTCTACGCTATTCGTCGCACTATTTTGCTTTTTGGCATCTAGCGCTGCTAATCGAATAGATCAGGTGTAGTTTATCCTTTTTTTTATAGGTTTCGCATCTATACAATAGGCTGTGTTAAGTTCGGAAACTCTCCTTTTTGTTCAGATGGGATTACTCAATGCATCTGCTTTCGTAGCTAAGATTCTAGTGTATTTATTTTGATTCGGCAATCGTCGAAGTCGGAATCAACTTGAGTATACATCTGGGTGGGTCGAGCTATTCCTTCATGATCGTGGTACTTCTTCTTTTATCATTAATGCCGCCGTGGTGAATTGAATGTATCCGTTGATCCAGTGACGAACTCTTTCACGCCACAACTGTGATTAAAGAATGCAATGCTTCGTACCAGATGCTTGTGCTGCAAAGATGCAAACCGGAAAGCAACTGTCGTGACATGACAAATAAATGGGCCGGGCCCTCTTGATGATGATAGATAGCCGAATCCAGGAATCATTTTTGATTCGAAAATGAGAGGCCATCGACTGAGAAAGAAATCGGTGGTCTATCGATTCGAGAGCTAGCCGAATAGCTTAGCTATCAGTGACATATGCGAACGACCAGTTCGTTAGTCAAGTTGTTGGTGGGCAAATACACGCATGATCGGGAACCAGACGGAGGTCAGCAGTCATTTAATCCATCGGGATCAGCCAGAGGGAGACTTCCCAAAAGAGTGGAGTGGACAACCTGCTATCAAAGTTGATGCCCGTCGATGAATTTACCATTTCTCGTCCATCATCTTTTTGAAATGCAATACCGAAATGAGAAGCATATAGCCTTTACCTACCCCACTCACCGACCTCGTCCAGACATTGCATTTCCAGTTAGCGTGGTCGGCCAGTTTATGAAGACCCCTCGAGTTCCTCACTGGGAAGTTGTTATATGTACGGTATCTGAAGAAAGCTCCCGGACAAGGACTGTTGTATAAGCCCCATGGGCATTTGCGTATTGAAAGTTTGTCAGATGCTGATTGGGCTGGTTCTCCATTAGATAGGAGATCCACTATCGGCTATTGTACATTTTTGGGAGGGGGTCAAGGTAGAAAAGTCAAAAGCAAAGTGTAGGTGCTCGTTCTAGTGCTGAGGCAGAGTAAAGAGCTATGGCCCATACTGTTTGTGAATTATTGTGGCTTAAATCGTTGTTGCAGGAATTGAAAGTTTTGGTTGAAGAGCCCATGCGGTTATATTGTGATAATCGGGCCGTTTCTCATATTGCCAGCAATCCAGTCTTTCATGAGCGGACCATACACATTGAGGCGGACTGCCATTTTTTTCGTGGGAAGGCTGCCCGTAAGGAGATTGTGACACCATACGCGCAGTCTCAGAACCAGTCAGCAGATATCTTTACCAAGACACTTTGAAAACCTCAGATGCTGACCCCATGTTCCAAGCTGAGGATGCTTGATATATATGCTCCAGCTTTAAGGGGAGTGTAGACGGGTATTAGTCTAAGTCTTAGTTTATTAATGAGGAGTATTTCAGTCTTTTTGTCATTTCACTATATTATAAATAGGACCGTTGGGTCGTGGGTCAGAAAAAGATAACTACAGATGTCTTCCCCGGTTCGGGGCTAGCTCTCGCTTTGCTTTCTGCTTTGCTCTAAAATAGCTCTTTTTTGCCCTCTTCCCCACTTACCAGGGCTATTATTCCCGAATAAGGGCCCCAATTTACATTTTGTTTTAGGCGCCTTCGCTTCCTCCGTCCGAACGTAGTCGATTTGTTCTTAGTAGGTGATCTTGGATTCCGAATGATTGGATCAGTGCTTTTGCGGTCTCGTCTTGGAGTCTGAGTTACACCCTCAAAATGGCTAGTTGTAATGACACTAATGTTGAATGTAGTAAAAAGTAAGTATCCGAATGACAGATTCTGCAATGTTCAAATATTCGATCCCGTAAATCCAGCTAGGCCTATAGGCTAAACTCAGTTTTAGTTGCCCCTTTTTTCGAGTCTAGTCGAGTAAGTCCTTTGGGTGCAGTTTGATTTGTATTCGATATCAAAAGAAGGTTTTTTGGCAACTTTTGAAATAGCAAGAAAGGGAGAATCTTTTAGTGTCAATTGAATTCTTCCTTCAGTGTCGATTGGAGATGAAAGTGCTACTTACAAGTTCTTTCAGTTTCTTTTAAATAATAAGACACCAGTGCCCGAAGAAGGTAAAGGCCCAACAGGTTTAATGGGATTCCTTGAGGGGATATCATACTTCATTGGAACGGGAACTGAGACAAAACTATGGATAGATCCCTGGTTGAACGGCTCACCGTTGATCCACCAGCCATCTAGGTCCCATCCGACCGCAGTAGAAAGGTTTCAGTCAGTTAGCTCAATCATAAATAGATAAACCGACGAGTGGGATAGGAACCAGATCCTCCACCGATGGAATGAGGACATAGCAAATCAGATCCTAGCTAGAGAGCGGCCCCTTTCGAACCAGAGTGTCTTCACTGGGGGGAATTGGCTTCTATTCGGTATTTGGTTAGTAACGCTTTGCTTACCTTGAAGAGCCCTTCAGTGAAGCCCCTCTTTCTTGGGAAAGGTTTCCGATCAGCGAGCACCCTGCACACTGGATCGTAGGCAGCAATGGCCGACCAGTAGGTCTTTTGGGCATTCGGATTCGGAAGTTAGAGACTCAAGAGGTTGTTTGCCTGTGACTGGCTTATTGCTCTTATGGTAGGGCAGTAGCAAGAAGCCTCCATAGGGGCTTTAATGCGACTCCTATGACTACTCAATCGATTAGCATAAACTAAGGGAAGAGGATTTCTCCCGGTAACCTAGCTCGCTTCGCCGCATTCGGAAGGAGAAAGGTTTGTTCTATAATGTGATATATAAGTAAGCTCTTCCAGCTTGCTTGAAAACCTCGTTATTACAGAGCGGTGGCTCTGGAACATTTTACAGAGATAAGATAACTGTCTTAGTACTGCTTTAAGTGGCAGTATTCTATGCAACTCTCCCTATGCTTAATCTCTTCAATAATTGCAGACACCCTATCTTTAGGTTTCAGTTTAATTCACTCTTTCCATCTCGGCCTTTCCATTTCCTCCCATTTTAACTATTTCTTTTGAAAAAAACTTTAATAACTCCCACACTTGAACAGGAAAACATCTTCACTTAAAATCGGGAGCCGGGAGGGCGGCGAAGCCAGTCTTGTGGAGCACCTTAACTGAAGGAAGGGGCTATGTTGTAAAGGTGGCGGACGAGAGCTTTTTTTCCACCATAGCTGCGTAAGACTTAGAAGAAAAAGGATCTGGTGGTCGGGATGAGGATCCTCCATTAAAGAAAGATTTGGCAGCAGTCTCAAAGTGGGCGGATCGGCCATGATTGGCCGGAAAAACCCGCCGCATCAGGAGAATCAAGTTAGAGGAGCATTCTACCCATAAAAGCCACTCCGGCCTCTTTTTATTCCCCGTACGAATGATTGATTGGATTGAACGATGAACCCGGACGACTGGGAGAGAGGCGCATCTGTCTGAATGATGAACGAGTAGCAGGCACTCCGTGCTTCATTTCGTCGAATTTGAAATCTCTCTATCAAGATAGAATGAGTCAATGCGCATTCCCTGGTAAGATGTTTGTACATATTCTCTTTTCATCGGCCGGACGTTTTTTGTCTCGCCCTATATACATAAGGGAATCGAGGAAGACTGGCGCCTACTAAACTAAAAAAATAAGGGGGGCACGGAGGAAAAGCAAATATCGCTAGAGGGGGTTTTTCTCCCATAAAGTGAAATTGAAGGCTACGTCGCCTGTCTCTGGTTGTCGAGTTGGGAATGGGTCCGGGTTCTCCATCCCAGTGAGAAATAAGCACTGCTTGCTACTTTTAATCAGAAAAGGAACCTTGATTTCACTATTCCCGTGCTTTTTTTGTGTTAGCCAGGTCACTCGGCCGGCAAATATGCACTTTCTACCCAAGGGAGGAGGCTCTCTCAAACTCCATGTTCTCAGCTGGCCCGCCCTAGCTGTCTCGTAACCCCCCTCATCTGGTCCAAGAACCCCGCCTTCTATTTGTAAGATAGATAAGTGACCCGCCTTTCACCTCCGAAGAGGGAAAGGGCTTCCTTCTAGCGCTGGTTGAGCTCACTTCCCCTTTCCTTGGATTGGGACGCATACATCGAGAATAGACAGACCAAAAAAAAGTTTTGCTTATCAAGGCAAGGCTAGTATATTATAGTTATAACTATAATATACTAAAAAAAAAGAGAAAGCCAGATATTTTCAAGGGACTCAATATTTCAAAAAAATAAAGTATGTTTATTTTCCAATCAGTGTCTAGGAAGCATTGTTAACACAGATGTATTCACTGTGATCTCCGAGGGTATCTGCCCAGTGGTGGCACTCTTTTTGACACACAAATCCTCAGGAAGACAAGCAGCTGTATTCAACATCCACGGTCCTGTGCTATGATCAGTCTCAGAAGCCAATTTCTTATAGATTTGACCCTGACCCCCTCAGAGAAAAACTCCGCTTGTTGCAATGGGTGACTTCAACTTCATCAAGGAACAAAAAGATACAAAGAGGTGGCAAAACATGAAACACATCACTCTGATGGAGGATTTCAAAACAATGCGAGTAACCCTCAATCCAGAAGACATAAATCTAGTGCTTTCTTCACATAGACAAAAAAGGAGGGAAAGGACAGGTGGAGTGTATTGATCGAATGCTAGTTAGTGAAATATTGTTTTCCCAAACCGTGCAATCAGAAAGTGCTCCCAAACAGCTATCGGACTATAAACCTATTGAAGTCTAATGCTAAGGCCAAAATTGGGTCCAATTCCGTTCAAATTTGAACAAGACTGGTTCAAAGATCCCGTCAAGGGATCATAAATCAATCAAGTCTGGCAGGAGACGGTAAAGATTGAATAAAAAATGTCAAAAACTAAAACAAGGCGGGAAGATCCAAGAAAAAAAAAGATCGGACCTCGGTCCGGTCGGACAGCTTCTGGGCAAACAAATGGCTTTCGTTAGCTGGCCGAATCACCCTTATAAAAACGACCCTCACGGCCATGGCTATAGAGTTTCGATCAACTCAATTTCGAAGAAAGTCTTTTAAAAAAAGTTTATCATAACATAAGATAAGGAATTGACTGTGGGCAGTGAAGGCTCGTTTAGTAGACAGCGAGCTCCGCTTGAACAGAAAGCTTTCAGGTTTGGAACCCTTGTATAGTAAAGGGGCTTGGAGATTTTTGCATGGTCGATTAGTGAGCATCACATCTCGGTCAATCAATCGGTCCGCTGATCCATCATTCTCTATCGTGCGTGATCACTCACAGCAGCAATCCTTTCTTGTTGAAGGAAATCCTACGTGATGCCGATGCATGAACCCCCTTGATGAGTAAGCTCCGTAAGCCAGCTCTTCGTTGGTTTTCCGCCCCTCTGGTAAATGAATGTCAGCTGCCCCCCTCCTCCCGAAAGACAGAATTCCGTCCTCAGCCCTACAGAGAGAGGGGATGGATAGAGGAACAAGTACGGTAGGCACCCTGAGTTTACCAACCTCAGTGACGGCTCCCACCCTGGGGTTGGGGTTAGGCTGCTGCGCCATGCAGGCCCCGTGGGCTGCCTCAGCCCGACCCCGGGAACTCAGTAGGCTCGCTGCTAACAGAGACTAGGAACAACAATGCTGCCCTCACCTGCTAACCGCACTATACACATGCGGCTGATGTACGTATGTGGCCCTTGCGTCGATCTTACCTCCGCTGCCTGTCCCTGCGCAGGTCGACTCACAAGAAATGCAGCTAGCTCGCCAACTAACTGTTCATCTTTGAGCTTGTTGGCTTACTCTTGCTTCATTGTTATTTAGACACTACCTGAATTTACTTACTTGGTAGCCTACGTGAGTTTCCGGATGGATAGAGACTAATCCCTTTCTACATACATAGCCCCCCCCCCAGATACATACTTTTTCTCCTTTCTCCCATAAAGCTTCCTTTCTTGAATCTTAGCTCTTTTCTTTCTTATTTATTCTTACAGCTTACACTTTCTAAACCCGGCCGGTGTTTTTAAACCTAAACATATCCGGGTCGTACGCCTGGAACAAAAAGGTTCGTCGTACAATTTCGGCGATTACAAAAATAAAGGAGTATATCCCTCTCCCTTAGTGTCTTTCCACTTCCGTCGTTCAGGAAGAAAGACTTCGCCTAATTTTTTTTAATCTCGGCCCGGTTTTTCCCCACTAACCAATTACCTTACGACCACTGAACAAACTTGGTTGACGAACATGGTTTATGCGCCGCTAATGTAGCGGCTTGTCGAGCATTTGACAAACTCACACCATCCATTTCAAATGGGATTTGTCCCGTGGACACACGAGCAATCCAACCCGTAGGATTTCCTTTTCCTCTTCCCATTCTTACTTCTGTAGGTTTCCCGGTAATAGGGAGATCCGCGAGAACTCTTACCCATATCTTACCATTTCTTCGGAATTGTCCGCCCATAGCACGATGGAATTGTCCGATTGTAGCCCGACGCGCTGCTTCAATGGCTCGATATGAAAGACGACCAGCTTTACAACTTTTAGTGCCATATCTTCCAAAACCAAGTTTTGTACCGTCCGGTTTGCAACCCCTACTACATCTGCCTTTACGATATTTACTATATTTCGTACGTTTCGGATATAGCACGTCCCTTTTTTTTTTTACTATATGAAATCCACACTTTGACACCTGAGATTCCGTAACGAGTAGATACTTCCGCAGGAGCATAATCGATTTTCTGGTTAAATACATTACGAGATGTTTTTCCATACTTTCCGCATTCAGTTCTCGCTATTTCTGCGCCTTCTAATCGACCGGAACAACATATACGGATCCCCTCAACCCCTTTTTTCATTACTAATGGAATATCCTTCACTATTTTTCTAAAAATGGAACGAAATGATCTTGTTTTGTTCCTCAGTTGAAAAGAGATGTCTTGAGCAATCGGAGAAGCGCTTTGATAAACAGATTTTATTTTGACCGACTCAATTAAGGTATTAGTGTTTGTTCTATTAGACAACAAAGATCGCATTTTTTTTACTTCGTTTAAATAAGAGTTGTACCCGTACGGAATTATTCTGTTTCTCAGTATGATCTCTATCATAATCTCTATTCCCTTTATCAATTCTTCTATCCCTATTAATTTCTCTATCAATTCCATTACCTTATCCTTACCCATGAGGTTCCAACATTTGATCCTTAATTGATCTAGGAGTTGTTCCCGGGCATCCTCAAAAAAAAGGTTATTAAACACCCCAACCCCATCTCTTAGAAAGAAAAAGGTAGCACCGAAGAAAGGAAAGAGCGAGATGGTGCTTTTTGTTGTTCCCGCGAAACGAAGATCATTCGCTTGGCGAATGAAGTGGGTCAACCTCTTTTTGGCTTCGGCCAAACACTTTTTCTCGCGGGTCGAGCTTTCTACAAAAAAAGCGATGCGAGAACGTATTCTCTTATCTAAGCTTCTTCCCTGTGCATTCGCTCTCCCCATCGTAGATGGTTCAGCCACGCCCGGTGCCACGAAATGATTGAGAACTACGACGGGGTCGAAATAAATTTGGTTCTTTGTATTCAATAAGTATTGCATGACCGAATAATTCAAGGAGGGGCGCACTGCAGGGAGGGTCCTTTTAAGTAGATGACTCGTCGGGCCGTCGGAGCGGGACTTCTTTGGGAAAAAGAACTTGAATAACTTCGTTTTTCTGAAGGAGTCGTCATTTTCTATCAGGAACGCTATGTCATTTACAACCCCGGCGTATTTCGGATGCTTGAAGGCCCCGCTGACCCGAAGTGATTTAGATAGATTCTTCTTTATCGATGGGGATCGGTCATGGTATCCATAGCCTTGCTTTTTTTTCGGCCAAATCCTGATTTCGTTTTGCTTATTTCGGTCGCCGAGCCTGATCGACTCGACTCTTTTCCCTGCCCCCCGGCCTCTCACTTCGTTTCGTTCTTCTTCTGTATCGTCGCTTGAATGAAGACACCCGATCGGCCCTACTTTCCCGAATGTCGTCCACCGCCGGCCCTTCTCCTTTCCGGGTCTGGTTTTTTCGCGTCGTTTCAGTCGTCGTGGTCGACGGGGAAGAAAGAAATGAATGAATGTTCTTTTAGGAACATGTAAAATAATACACCTACCGAGACGAAAGCCAAAGGTGAGTCTCGTAGGTGGACGTATCGAACCGAAATAAGATCTCAGATTGACATCTTGATACACCGATTTACCATAATAATAAATAGAGTCAATGGTGACTCCGCCGTGGGAAGAGCCGCTTCTTTCTTGCTTGATAGGGGGGGCTTCCATTCACCAACAAAGACTAAAAGTGCTCTCCGAACCGTGCTGGATAGTCACCCATCACACGGCTCTCAAACCCAACCTGTGGTGGATCACGGGGGACAAAGTCAAAGCGCTTGATCCTTTGCCCCATACTTTGAGATGCTCCTCCCCGCCGATCAAGCGGCGACGCTGCTCGTGATAGGCTTAGCTTTAAGCTGCTATCGTTCGGTTCGGATAAGTCAAGTCCCTTCGGTCGGTTCGCTCAGGTGGTCTTCTCTTATCTTCCCTAACGTTCAGAGTTGTTCTGGTTTGAGAAAGGAGCACCGGCCGAGCGCCCTGAATGAATAAGAAATGGACAGCAGAGAGAATCAATGATTCTTATTCAACCGAGTTGAAGCTAGCAACATGTTGATTACACACCGGAGGTTAGTAAGAACTGAGGGGCAATGCCCCCCTAACCTAAGTGGGCCTACCAGCGAAGCAACTGGTACTTGATTGGGGCGGGGGGCGGTTTGCTTTCGTGCAACGCCCTCGCAGCAGGAAGAGGCAGTTGTCATTTGAAAGGAAAGGCCCTTTGGGTTCCAAACCTGCGCACCCTGATAAAAAAGCCCTTTCTATCTTATTAGTAAAGCCTAAACGTCCTTATTAAAAACTAAAGCGCTAACGCGCCTTATATTATATAATTATAAAAGCAACCTTTCGCCTTTATTGATATAAAACAAGCTTACAAACTAATAAAGCGGCAACAAGCACCTTCTTTCTCAAAGTCAAGTTTCGTGCTTGTTACTTTAGAAAGATTGCAGCCTTAGCGAAACAACTTCTCCTTTTCTACGAATCTACAACTCTTTTCTCTTTACTGAGCGAGACTCCATCCATATCCCTTGCCTACTAGTGGGATATTCTTAAATGTCTATTCTATCATTTGTTTGACAGCTTAAACTAGGCTTCATTTTAGATAGGTTTTCGGTCTTAATCAAGATAGGTCATGGGCGCGTCGGAACGGTCGGTGGCTGCTTAGTCTCACCCGAGAGTCTAATCTCTTTGTACTGCTTTTTTTCTTTGAAAAAAAAGCAAGAAGGGGGTCGATTTAGGCTCCTTCCCTTCCACTGCATAGCTGCGCTAGCTGGTACTACGAGCCCTCTGTCCCACACATCTATCCAGAAGCAAGTGTAGTTCACCGGTTCCACCGAAAACTCTCATTTGTTGAAGCGGAGCATAGTGCGCTTTAGGCGCCGAGCGAGAAAGGTCTCTTCTTTCGTTTTGGTTTATTCACTGATCTGAAACTTAGTACTTGTTTTCTTATTGATTCCAGGGGCGGCGGCGTTTTTTTTTGAAGTCTATCCGAACCGAATTAGCACTTCTCAGATCAGGCTAGGCCTCTCCAGCTGAGCTGGGCGCCGGGGCCCTGGATGCGCTAGCGATCGGCGCATAGGGGGGGGGGGGTGGTTGCCCGGGTTTCTCGGCCTGGTATCCTACACCTCGCGTTCATGATATCTACATTCAACTGTGCCCCGGCGACACGGTCGAAGCACGCCCGTCCAGTGTGCTTCTTTCACGACATGCTCTGGTTCCGGGTGTTTTCCAGTGGTCTTCTAGCGTTAGAAGAAGTCGTGTCCGCCCCGGCATCCGCAACGTCCTCCCACGCTTTTTTTTAATATAGGACAAACTGAAGGAAAAGACTGACCCATTCGGTGACTTTCGCGGTCGCCCTCACTGAACCAACTTGAATCTGAACTACGATTCAGATCAAGTCTTACCGAAATCGGATTTCCTTTTCGTGCCATATGCGCTTATACTTTCCTTTTTCCCCTTTTTCTTCCCCGTCCAATATTTGTTCTCGAAAGTCTTCGTTTCCGTGTAGAAGCAAACTCTCCAAATTTATGACCAACCTTTCCTTCAGTGATCTTACAACGAACAGGAGTTTTTCCATTGTAAATTCGTACGGAGCAATCAACGAATTCCGGCAAAATAGAAGATCTACGTGACCAAATTTTCCTGTTCAAAAGAAGATCTCTCTTCTTCTTCATTCTCAACAGGAATGCATCAACAAAAGTGCCCTTCCATATAGATCGTCGTGGCATGAACTCATTTCTGCCTTTCCCCACCCCTCCCCGAAACCCTGCTTTGGTGGGCTTCCCTCAAGGTGACACCGAAGGTCTACCTCCTTTCGTGCGCCCATCACCTCCTCCATGAGGATGATCCACTGGATTGATTGCAACACCACGAACAATGGGGCGTCCGCCTAACCACCGGCTTTGTCCAGCTTTTCTAAGCTTACGTGCACCATGGTTGGAATTGGAAACTATACCAATAGTAGCTCGGCATCGGGAATCAATGAGTTTTTCAACACCCGAAGGTAGCCACACAAGCCTAAGAGAGAGTGTAGGGGGTGCTGGTTCCTTCATTATTTTAGCAAAAGTTCCTGCGGCTCGAGCCAGCTTTTCGCCTTGACCTTGATGACATTCAATATCATGTACCCATGTTCCTATACGTATATCGGCTAATGGTATGCAATTTCCAATTTGAGAATTTAGATCAAGTATCTCATATCTATAAGCAGGGGGCGCGGCCAAGAAGCAGCCAGCTGACTGCCCCCTTCCACTCGGCCTTTCTTCGCTGTGTGAATAAGGTCTTAGTATGGATGGTCATTCTGGGCGGGTCGCAATAAGTCGCTGGTCGAAGGTTTGGACCAATCGCAATTCATCACCATTTTGCCTGCTTCTAATTGATGACTGGCTATTATATAAGTGTTGACCTAAGCCCCTGTGCTGGGGCTCGGCTCCCGAACCGTACGTGAGCTGCCTCGTACGGCTCTTCCTAAGAACTTGAAGCCCCCTCTCTCTAAATAAAAATGAAAAAAAAATGCAGAAAAAAAACACTTTTTCAAAAAGCCTTCGCCCTCCTATTCAACGGGGCTATTAGAGAAGCAGCTTCGTTCCTTGACTTCTTTGCTCAGTCAAGCTTCCTTGTTCCTTAGTGTAGTCTCGGTCCATAGTTTAAGACTCCGTTCCTTATAGCCTAGTCTATATCCACAGCTGACGGTGACTCCGTACCGACGCCTTTCCCTTTGTAGACGGCTAAGTGACTTCGTAACCTTAACGTACTTATTTTCGTACTTTCTTTCTTACTCTATCATAGGCCTTCGTCGGGCTTTCATCCCTTCGCCTATAGGCGAAGGCTTGGCTTCGCTATCGCTCATGACTTGGTATAGAGTCCGTGTAGTCGTCGGCCTTCGCACCAGAAGGCCTATGATAGAGTGGTCGGCCTTTCGAATGCCTCCTTCCTTACTTTTCTGAGAAGCTTTTTACGACTATAAAGGACAGGGGGCTGTTCACCTTTGGAAACTTAGCTAGACCGGTCACGACATGTTGTTGATATTTATTGAGGACTTTAGCTGACTGAATCCATAAACCTAGAAAGTCACCGTCACTGGTACTTTTTTTACTCTATAGGTAGGTATAGGTATTGGTGGAGCTTGCGTAATGTAGTTGTAGTTAAGGTTGCATTGAAGTAGCGCTTTTTCTTTTTTAAGATCTACTGAAGTACCAAAGGCGAACGGGGCTCCCAGGCCGGGACGTCTGGCAGAATGCTTGGCCTCCTGCGCTGGAAGCGACACCCGAAGGGTGAGCTTCTGGCGGTTAGCTTCTAGAACTAGATAATAGGCATTAGGCATTCTGAGCTGGAAGGAGGCAAGAAAATGAAGGGAGGCATTACGGGCCGACTACAAGAAGCAAAGCTTCGTAGACTCGACAAGTCGCTTATAGAATGCCGACTACTAAGTGAAGACTTTCCACTTTATTTAATAAGGGAAGGGGAGAGGGAAGCGAAGCTTAGCGAGCTGGCCGACCACTACATAAGCCGCTGGCGGAGAAAGCTCGAAGAGCTTCCCTTCATTCGTTGCTAAGCCAAGGTCCCAGGTCTCCGAGTCAGCCCGCGCTTTTTCGAAGAATCCTGCACCCATGGGCATACGGCCTGGCAGGCCTTCCCTTTCCGCCGGAGCTTCATGGGCGTTGCCCCGTTCCCCAATCAGATGTTTGGATGTGAGCTATACTCCGCGAGGAGCCAAACGGGCGTATGGCCTTGCCTTGCCATTTGACCTCTCTTCCCGTGTGACTAGGAATGCTCAGTGACAACCTCTCAATTGTCACCGCCTGGCCTCTCTTGCTACCGCTACCGCGGCCTAGTGTGGTCAGCACCAATCGTGTTCGGGCAACGAAGCTTACACTCATTCACATTGGTTCATCCTGCTATGCCCCGGGCCTTTTGCTCTCCTAACGTAAAAGGTGGCCGGCCATTCGTCAAGGCCCAGGAATCCGCTGGACATCTCAGCGGCGGGATTGGATACCCGCATCCGATCGAAGTTTCATTTTTTTGCCCCCTAACATAAAGGAGAGCTCTTTGACGGTGGGTCGCTTCGCGCAAGACATTGCTTAGGACCAACGGGTCACACGACAGGTGCACGATCGACTTTGCACGCTCCATCCTTCGGCCTTTCGCCTATCGGCTTGGCAGGCAAGCTACCTTGATCCGTCTTCGGCTTCGATTCGTTATGCTCAGCAGCTCCAACAAGCCCTAAAGTATCTTGCCGCCTAAAACTCTGCCAAGAAAGCGCTGCTTTACGTTTAATCCTATGTGCCCAGAGAATGCTATGCGTTCTCCACTTTCGGACCTCGCAAAGAGAGAACGTGTTTTTTCCTCTGAGTTTCTCTTTCATTCGCGGAGCGAAGAAAGCGGGCTTTGCCCCAGCTACCGCTATCCTTGGGAAAGCAAAAGAGCTAGCGAAGGAAAGGGATGCAGTCTCTCCCTTGGCCTTTGGAGAGGAGAAGGCAGAGAAGAAGACGTCCTTCGCGCAAGTTTTTTTGCTTCCTGCGCCCTTACTAGTAAAGGCGCTCTTCGACCAAGGAGGCATTCTGGTAGGAAGGCCGACCACTACATAAGCCGCCATCAGTCCAGGAGAGAAGCAAGCTACCTTGCTTTGATCCACCTTCCCGGGCAGGGAAGAGAACGAAAATAGGCCGCGGATGGTGGTCGTGGTGGATTCGAGGATCTTGCGCGGCGGAGCGAACTCCTCTATCGTGTTCAATTTCCTCTGGCGGCGTAGCTGCACCCCCTCGATCCATCGTACTGGAGCGATCCGAGAAGAACGATTAGGGTCATATTCTATCCTTTCTACAATGCCCATAGACGAAGTGCTTCGTTTCAGATCAATTCTTCGCTGCAATCGCTTCGATCCACCCCCTCGGTGAAAAACCGTAATACGCCCTGAGGAATTCCTACCAGCAGACTTTCCTGTACTCAAAGTGAATTGTCTAAGTGCTCTCCCCTCTTGGCTTTGTCTCATTGTCTATCTCGTAATCATTCGATTCCGTCCGAATTAGCTCCTACTCCTCCTCCTTCTCCTCCTTCATCGTCGTTGGTCCTTTTGACATAACATTCTCGGCCGCCTCCGGTCCGGTAGGAAAGAAACCTGTAGCCAGTGACTACTTTCGCTATGGAGCTACGTGTACACCGCCACGTCGAGACTCTCTTTCGAAAGTGAGATCACCACCGGCTTTAAGAAGAGGGAAAGATCACTCCTAAATGCAGCCGTGATCTTATATATGATACCATCAGACGCGCCCCTGCCCCCCTCGCAGTCAAAACTCTCCTCTCCAGTGAGACCAGCCGAGCCAGAAGCCTCGTTTCCTTAAACTAATTCAAGCGATTCAGTCAGTAGGAAATCTCACTGAAGATTGGATTATATACAACCTCGTGAAAAAAACAAAAAAAATAGAAAGTCAAATAAAGTAAGGCGCGCTACGGCTTTTCAGCCTACACTTGCTGCGAGGTGAGGTTGGTTCAAAATCAATAGGAAAAGGAGAATCTTCTGATTCCGTTGTGACTGGATGATTATGTTCCGCACCGGGATTCGTTCTCCCGCTACTAATGGTAATGGACGAGACCAAGGTTTGGTTTTCAATCAAAGGAAGTTAACCTTCGGAAAAGCCAAGTGGCTACCCCTTTTAAAACACAGGATTCGACACAGACGTGGTATGCTCTCAATCTGATAGAAATTGATTGGACCGCCCTCCTTCCCCTGTTCCTTCTGGGTGAATAATGGGTAACTACTAGTGTAGTCAGTCAGTCTACGTGCTATACGTCTTTCACTATTCAAGTAAAGGTCTGATTTCTTTGGAGCTCAGGGGCCTGTGATCTGTTCGAGTCAGTCCTTCATTCAAATTTCAGATTCGCATATCAAGACCGAGTGGGAAAGGAACTACCCACTTTCTGGTGGGGGTACAGCCAATTCAAGATCCTTCTATAGTTGCGGATCGAGATAAATATGCTTTTTGCAAGAAGGCATTTTTTTTTTGTATGCGTGAACGACCGGGATTCGTCCTTTCGGCGATCGAGCAGAGCTCTACGGGTGAAAACAGTGGTGGAAGGGGGGTACACTACCCTATCCTTCTGGAAAAGAACGAATGCGGGAGAGGAAATAGCGAATAATAAGCCTTTTTTAATAAAATAGAGCTGAGTCGTATAGCTTCACATAGCTATGGCGAAAAATGTTCAATGTTCCAATCATAAAATTGGTATGGCTATTCCATTCCCACAGCCCTCCAAACAAAGCAGGAAACTGCAGTGCGCGTGGGATTGGAGTTTTCTTGCTGTTTGCAATCCCGTCACAGCGGAAACTGTGTTTATTGAGACCGGCCCATGATTGGGCCATGGATACACTTCGGTTGATCCCCATGGATGGGGCCTACGATCAGTGTAAGCCATTGGCTCGACTTTTGGGTGTTAATAATTAGTTCGCGTTTTGATCTCAAAGCCGCAACCGCCATTCCTGCTTCTTGGAAAGATGTTAATCGGTGTATTCGGCTCCGCTGTTGCAGCTGCTTGGGTGGGCTCTGGGCTTCTAGCCAATATGTTTAGAGCTAAGGCCCATCGCCGAGAAGGTTACTCTTTGGTGGCGTTCGGCACGGGACAACCACTTGCTTTCTATGGTTCCTGGACATTATTCACTCTAGCACACCACAACACCGTGTGGTTGAGTACGAGTTAGTGGATCCGGGATCCGGGTTTACTGCCTATGCTATCTTGGGTTACGATATTGTCATCGGAGATACGGAAGTGGCAGCTATGTACCAGAAGGTGGTGGCCATTTCCGACGGTTCAGATTTAAAAAGTTCGGACTTAAAGCTGGAAATAAAGAGCAACCATCTGCGCTTTCGCTTTCGAATGAAGGACGCTTGGTGCACCTTTCGCCAGTTCAAGGAAGTGGAGCGAAGGGCTTCCACTTATGAATAGAGATAGATACGCGAAGGGTCCCTTAAGAAAGGGACGCATAAACCACACATGAAGTTTGCACAGCACAGGATTTTTGAAAGAAAAAATAGATTGAATGAACCCCTGGTACCGCTCTTAAGCTAATCAAGGGAGTGACGCGAAGGAACTCTCCGGCGAGAGGCCCAAGCGGAACGTCTTCATCTGTCTTCCTTAATGCTTCGCCTGGACGAATAGATGACTAAGGACCCGTTAATGGTCAACTTGAAGACCAAGAGCACGGATACCCCCCCCAACGGTCTCATTAGAAGCGCTTAGTCCTCCGAAAGTCAAGCACGTTGTGAAGAAATTCGGGGCTTCCGCCATCTTCACTTTCCTAATTCATGTCAGATAGGTTTTCTGCTGCTGACTCAACATGGAAGGACTTTCTCTCTCTGTACCTTCATTTAGAGGTGCGTGCAGTAGCTACCACTTGGTACGAAATGCCCCTTCTAGTAGGCCTTGCTTTCCTTAACGACAGAAGTGGAAAGACACGGGGGCGGGCGCTTGGTGAGACGGAGGTAGGGGGTCCCGATAGGGACGGGAGGAAGAGGGTGAAAGCACTGAAGTACTGGGGGCCGGAAATCGGGTACATCATCTGAAAAAAGAACACTGTCAATGCGCCGATGGGAAGATCACATCACGTACTTTCGAAGCTATCCTTTTTTCTCTCTATCCTTGCTAACGAGAACCTGTGAGACGGCTAGTATCCAAGAGTATTTACCCACTAATATCTCAGGCACGGTTGTGCGAGATGCGTAAATCGCAATGCTAGTCGTAAGAGATCATTTCTAGTTAGCAAGGAGAAGGAAGCAAACGGAGAGAGCTTCGTTTAAGGGCAGGAACGAGCGTAGACAGAGAAGAGAGTTTTTGACATATTCTAGGATATAAACAACGAAGGGGGAATTGTAAGAATGAAGAAAGAAAGAGAAAGAGAGTTAGAGTTACTCGTTAAAGACAAGAGAAGAAGCAATCAACGGTTACCAGTTCCGTTAGCCGTGTAGTTAGCAAACGGTACTCGAGGAAGAGGCTTAGTCAGAGATTCAAAGAGTTGGGTTAGCGATCCTCCTTAACGGAGTCGGGGTCATAGTACTCTCAGAACCGAGCCGGTTTAGTTACACCCTACCTTTATCCTTGTCTTTTAGCTGATGGTAATAGTTTCAAAGATAGACGTGTCAAATAATCACATAAATAAGGAAATAAAGTGAGTGAAGGAGTAACTGTCGGGGATAGGCACGACTGAACAGACTCAAATGCATAAGTATACTTGTATCGAGGAGCGAGTTTACGAGGTGAAAGACAATAAGCCGTCAACAGTGCCGTCTAGCACCTTTTAGGCTTAGTCGCCGTCTCCCTAGCCTAGCAAGCGATAAGGAAGCTAAGCGCGGGAAGGACAGTTTAACCATTCCCTCGTCGATAACGGTTAGAGAGTAAGTTTAGACTGAGGAAATCCCTAGAGAAGGTGTCGCAGTTGAGTTAAGTTAGCCTTACTCTATTCACCTTTTGGCTTAGAAACTCCCTCGTCCTAGAGCTGATAGAAGTACAAAAAGAGTATGAAGTTTTTCTTAGTCAATTCACCGATTCGGGTTTTTAATGGACGTGTCACGCCTTGAACGCATGAAGAAAGCTGTCAAGCATTGAATGAAGGAAGGTTTGAGGGAGGCAGGCCATTTAGCTAAGCTTTGTGAAGGTTTAAAACAGTTACATAATATACACACATAGGAACTAGCTGAACGAAAACATTGATTGAACGTATTTTGCGAGAAAACTGCGCGAAAACTGCCCTAAGCGTGCGAGAACAGCACGCTAAGCAGGCAAGGGGAAGGGCTTAAGCCGTAGCGCGCGAGTACGCACGTCTATCACGTTTTTCAGCTTGACTTGATGAGGTAGGCTTTCAAGTCTTCCTGGCCTTCAGAACTTTTCGTTAATATCTTTTCCTAGCCTTCTACTTTCAGACTAAAATGTTATTAATTTCTTTTCCCTGACAACAAACTATCCGCTACTGTTGTGTTGCTAAAGCAGTTGGTTGTCAGTTGAGTTGGTGCTGCTAGCGCTAGAGAAGGCAAGGAGTTTGTTCACAGCGTCGAAGTCTGAAAGCTGACAGGCTACGATCGTACACGACTAAAACTAGCTCATCAAGTCGTTTCACTTGAGCTTTCTTTTGGGGAAGCACGGTGGCAAGCCCGAATGGAAACGTCTTAGTTTTGTTTCTAGGTTAGGTTGGGGGCGGGGGCAAGCCCTCAAGACACGACTTCAAGCTGTTAGTACGACTAGCTGGCTTCCTAGCTCGAGTGAATGCCGCAACGCAATAAGGCGAGAGTTAAGGCTCTAGTTGAGTTGCGCAATCAATAAAGGCTGAAAGAAATAAGATGCGTACTCCAGCTAACGTTGTTTTTGTTAGCAGGTTCCGTGGCCTAGCAAGTGGCCTGTAAGTAGCTCTTTCCTAATATCTTCTTTCCCGTCGGTCAGTCGGTTTAAGATACCATTTCTATCTCAGTCTTGTCTTGCGGCTAGGTTCGGCCAAACCAACCCAGTTAGCTTCCTTTAGCTAGTTAGTGGAGGCTTCCTTTGAAGAAGCTTTAAGAGATAGGGGAAGAAGAGGACATGCTCTTAGCAGATTTGAAGCATAACCGCCCTTGCTTAGCTCCTTCTTTGTAAAGCGCAAAAGCTAAAGCGCTACATAGAGCTCTTTTATTATAGGGCGAGGTTTTTATTCCTAAATCCCATTTTAGAGGGCAGGTATCACGCTCTATACGATTGTCAGCTAAGTAAATAGATGGGGCAGATGAAGAAAGAAAGCGCTTTTAAAGTCGTAAACCACACGAAATCAGGCTTCACCTTAGCTACTAAGAGGCTTCCTCTGGCAACGACTTTCATTTTTCCAAAGATTGAATTCTTACCGGCATACGCTAGGAGCATCACTCTCTAGCTAGGAGCTTTATTTCTTTCTTCCCCTTGTTAGCAGTTACGGTAGCAGTCCTCTTTGCTTTCTTACATGACAGCTTTCGAAGCAAGCTAGCCAAGCAAGGACAAGGGCTCCAAAGAACCAAGAAGCCTATCTACCCCTATGAAGTAGAGCCTGTAGCGCTTTTACCCGCAGAACTCAAACCTATCCGAGGGTTAGGATCAAGGGTTCGTTCGATGAACGGTAAGGCTAGAGACAAGTTCTTGTGCTTCCTCCGCGAAGATTTCTCCTGTAGTCCTTGACTGTGGGGCTAGGTTCGGGTCGATTTCCATCCCTATTGGTCAGAGAATCAGTTTCAAAATCTTATTCAGTCTTCCTTGGAAAGTCCTTTATCGGATTCGGATGCTGGGTTAACCGGTTCTCAAAGCGAGTATCCAATCCATTTTTTCGGGTAAAGAAATCCAACTCTAACGGGAATAAAATGACCAAAGTGGTAATCTTAGAACTTCGATAGAGGCACTCACTCTAACTCTAAGTCAAAGGGTAACGTAAACTTCCCTAAGAAAAGCCTAAGAAAAGGCATGGATTCGGAAGTACTAGGGTTCCACAGTTTCTAATTCTTTTAATTCAAGTCTTCCTATTCCTAGCCTAGCAGAGAGGAAGCTACCCCCATTCGTTCCCTGGGTGATGGAGAAAATGTTCGGATGTTCACAAGTCTTCCCCGTAAATCAAGCTCCCCCTTAGATTCTGGGATAGGAAAACTAGCAGGAAGGGTATTACGCTTCAAGAGAAGTGGAACAAAAGCTTCCTTACAGACGGCTTTTTTTACCCCATGGGAATAAGAAGAGAGGATAGCCACAAAGTAGTACTTAGGAGACTAGTGATTGCCTGCCTCGCAGTTTCTTTATTGAGCAATGTCTCCTATGTAACCGTCTGCCTCTTTTATAGGCCAAGTATACAACAAAGAATAACGATGGAGAGCTTTACTTTCGTTTGCTTCTGATCTCCGAGGGGGAGTCGAGGCATGATTGGTGATCGTTGACTGGCGTAACTGCTTCCATCCCATATACGAGACAGAACCAATAAGAAGAAGATTTCCATCGCGAAGGAGAAGGAACTGAACACTCAACCGCCGCAGGGAAGGAATCTAACAATAGAGATGTAAGAGGCTTTCTCATTGGATGGCCTAACTAGGAAGGGCAGACTCAAGGCGATGACTAGTAGATATCCCAGGAGTTTAGAAAGCTAACGAATTGAACTATGACCATGGGAATGATTATTTAATAAATAAACTACCTCACCCTGTAAACCCTCTTGCCCACCACTAGTCACTCTCTTGGTTAGCTGGGAATGAATGTGAACCAATTCTCCCTACCTGCGAGCGAGTTCGACTTCTAGGAGTTATAGTCCCTAAGTAGCAAGAACAAGGTTTAGATGTAGGATTCTTCTTACAAGGAATGAACGTTCCAAGAGAGCGGGGGGAAGGAAAGGCAATGAATAATGAATAGGAAAGCAAATACGATTTAGGACAAATTCTTGGGGTTCCAGTGAGTGGCCTAAAGGAATTACCGCTCTTAGCAAGAATGGCTTAGAATACGGCCGAAGAAAGGCAACTGGGATTGATGCCACAGAATCCACAGTGATTGAGTCAGCTGCACATTCATCTCTAGAGGGGCTTGTTCTCGAATACCTGCAAGTGAATCAGATAAAAATACCCCACACAAAGATGGTACTCTTAACGGTTCGGATCGAAGTTCGATCTCTTCCAAGAAGTTGCACAAATTGGCACATCTAATAAAGCGTCAATGGTAGGATCACTACTTAACGCAACCGTACAGTACCAATTCAACCACTTAAGCCACTGTTTTACCCAATTAAGTAAAAGAGTACGCTCAAGGATCTCCTTTTCACCGTCAAACACAAACTCATCTGGTATGAGTTTTATCTCTTTGGGTTTGAGTTCCCCTCTGAGATAATCAACCATGATCCCCTTTAAGTAAGGATTAAGTGGTCTTCCACCACCTAACCACCACTCTAAAGGTAGTTGACGTGACCGGTTTGACTTATTCAATGCAGCCTTCAATCTTTCCCAACGTTTTGATTGAGTAGAATGAAGTCTAGCCCGCACTCGATACCCAGCTCCTGCCAATCTGAACATAACATTAAGAGACTCAATGTTATATCTAGACTGGAGTTGACAGAGTCCGATTGTGGATCGACACATGAGGAGAGCCTGCATCGAGATAGGAGAAAGGTCCACTTGGAGACCTTTAACCCAATACCTCTTTGCAAACTCAAGGGCCCCACAATGAGAGATAAGTGATTTACTCTCACTAATGGAGACACCCATTTTATCCAGCGGATGCCGATATTGAATAGCCACTTGCTCATCTGCGATTACTACATCATCGCCCAGAATCGCATAGCGCCAGAAGGGACCCTTATTAGGGTAAGACAGCTCTGCCGCCAACCACACTATATAGTGGTGGGACAGTGCAAACAGTGTCCAAGAGGAGTAGTACCCCAAAGCTTGGCCAGCTAAGAATGATATCTCCCGTTGATCCCTTACTAAGGGGGGACCAACGTGGAAGGTATTCAAACCTAGGGTTCCATTCACAATAGATGAGGCGGTCGTAGGTCCGAACAAACACGACATTAAGTCATGCATGACAGACAACGGCCACCTATCTGTTGCTGATTTCAAATCGAAGGAATAAACATCCATCGGTTTAAAATAAAAGCACGCAACTTGCGAATAGGACCATCCTGGTCAAACGTTCCATCTGTGGGTATGCGCCGTAAAACGTGCATGGCCCACACATGGACAGGGTATAAGAGTCTTTGCTATTGGTAATTACCAATAGCAAAGATCCTCCTTTTACCTGCCCCTTCTATAGTCCCACATATCCGACCTGTTTTCAACTCAATTTGGTCATAGGCTGTAAGGAGGGTTGAGAACATCGGCCCAACCGACCGAAGGCAGGATTCAAGTGCAAGGAATTTAGTATCCCGGTGGTGAAGATGAGAACTCTGGCGGCCTTCGTAGCTCTCGGGGGGAGGAACTACAAAGCTGTCTGCGACAAGAGAGGTTAATTAAGGTAAGGTAAATCTTTCTCTCTTTCATTCCTTTTTCGCTTTCATTCTTTCTTGCTTGAGGATCCGCTTCTTATTTAAGTTTTTTTATCCTGTGCGTGTGTAAGGACCTTTTACGAGGAAAGCGAATCAATCCTATCAGCCCGCTACGCCCCTTGCCTATACCTTTTCTTCCGTCGAGATGAATTCTTTTTTTTTCTTTCCGAAGCAACTTTTCTGCCCTTATTCAGTGACGAACGCTTTAAATAAAGTCTCTTCTTTTTCGTACGAATGTCATTCTATTTCTTTGTGGGTCCATCAGTAGTCGATGTAACCCCTATCTCAATCTCAGGCCAGGCTATTGAACCAGGTTCCCCTCTCATTCAGTTTGAGATTCAATCCGTTGAAGTGCTTCAATCCGTTTGTCTTTGCCTCCTCTACTGAGAGAAAGTTGTGGGTAGGACCCCTGTTTACGATGGCCCGAGTCTTCTTCCCATTAATTCCCACTTTCACGTGGATGACCCCTTTTTGGATTGGTTTTCCTACTGCCTTGTCCAATCATAGGCATTCTGTCTTGGATAGATAAGGCATCGTGATACCCACTTAGTTACATCATCAATCTCAGATATTGACTGCGAAAGCTTAATGTCGATCAGAAAAAGCATTCAAAGAGGTCATGAGCACTCTACCCACCACTGAGCCTTCGAGAACAAGCCTATGGGATGATCCTTCCCCAGCTCTCTTTGACCTACCCTCGGCTTTTCAGTCCTTTATCATAGGGGGTGCACGGGCTATTGTAGAACACTTCATTCTATTATTCTACTCTTCTATTATTTAATAGAAGATTGCTAATGAAGAATTAGACTACTCTCCTGAAGTGAAGGGTCGAAAATGGAAAAGGATCCATTGCCGAATCACAATGAGAAGGAAAAAGAGAAAGTTGTGGCATTCTCGGGAATGGCATCTCAGATCCCCAAGAGACAGAAGCGGCTGAAGAATTCATTACTGCTGAAAATGGCTTATTGTATGGCCAACATTCCCTACGGGTTTATCCTATCCCATTGTGTCGTCAATTGTATTACCGGTCGCTCATCAGCCGACAGACAGTTTCTTTTGTTGATGCTCCTTGCATTCCGGAGCCTGGAGAATGACTTGTGAGTTTACCCGCCGCTCACATGACAATGGAGTTTTCTTAAACAAATTAAAATGCTTCCCTTGCTATAAAGACCAATTTATCTCCAAGTGGCAGCGGTGAGGACACACCAGCAAAGGCAAAAAATTCCGATCCAGAGTGGTGACGCTGTGGAAGAAATCCCTGTAAAGGGCCTTAGAGAGGTCAAGGTCAAGAGATGGAAAATGATAAAGTAGAAGCTGGCAGCCCCGGCCCGGCAACGTTAAAGAACTAAATGGGGCGGCTCCGAGACGACAACGGGCACCTCAAAAGAAGATTGACGATAGAGTGGCTCATTTCAAAAAGATCCCGGCACTTATATCAGTCTTTGTTGCGGACCGGAAGGACAAGTCCTTTGAACCCTAAAAAAAAGCTCCTCCTGCCTCCACCATAGCATTAGCGGAGGAGGTTATTCCGGAAAACCTCTCTTCTCGGCCAGCTTTCGTGCCTTCTCTCTCTGCCTTAGTAGCCCGTCTGTGGCCTCTCTCTGTCTCTGCTTTATGGTTGTTAGTTCAAGAATCAGCTGTGAATGCTACCGATACCGATACCGGAGCTGCTAAACTAAAGGAAGTGACATGACATAGTTAATGAGGAAGGGGTATGCATCGTCCAAATTCAACTGACTTCCTTTGTATTCATCCCATCTGAGATCGAATGAGGGTAATTTTTTATAGATCAGATCTGCAGCGCTTACTGATTCAATCACAGCTGATACGCATTCAATTGCAAACAGAACACTGGTTAATTGAACAGTTAGCAAATCTGTACCCCTAGCGGCCTATTCTCTAGCAGCTGATTCTAGACCAGCCGATTCAATTGCAGCTACTTCGAAAAAACTGCCTATTATGGCTATGTAAAGGGACCGGCTTCCCAGAAAGGTTAATGCCCTAGGATTGGATTCATCCCCATATGGAACTGGGTGAGGGATTCCCAGAAACCAGAGCAAGAACCTAAAAAGCGATAACAAGCTAAAAGGCGCATCTCTCTAAGCCAAGATCGTCTGCTCCTCAGCAATTGATCCAAAAAGTGCCACAGCTCCTTCTTAGGCGAGCGAAGTGACCTCCGTTGGACGTTGGAAGAAAGAAGCTAATAGAGTCATAGAAGATCCCGAAAGAGGCGAATTGCCAGAAAGTTTATCAAATCCGATCCTTGCATCATCTGATCTCGATCGGGTTAACTCCTAAATTCAGGCAGTGAGCATCGAATAAGCCAATTGACACTATCGTCTGTTTACAGCAAATCAAGATTAGATGGACAAAGAGAGCTTCAGTCAACACAGTCCTAGAAGCTCCATTCATGCCCACTTCTATTCCTAAGAGCCCATCATTCTACTCAAAAGAGGACGGAGGCTACTTTCGGGACATTGGTTGCAGCGATTTGTAGACCAATAGCAAAAGCAGCAACGATTCGATGCTCTCAAGCAGATCTTCCTCCAAGAGTCAGAGCGCATTCGAGGTCTAATGAAATTCCCGGATCGAGTTCTGACCCTTATCGAGCAGGAAATAGGAATAGAATCGGACAAAGAGCTGTTAGCAGGGCTTGTTCACGAATGCCCTGTTATGTTAGAAGGAATCATTGGACAAAAGCGAAGTTGAGCCGCCAATGGGAGCAGAAAGGAGGTTCTAGAACTGGATTGTTTAGCAAATACCATAGCACATAGTACTCGGAGCCCAGAGACCAAGACTCAATTCATAAAAGCTCAAACTTACCCATCCGAACAAGACGCACATATCCCTTTGGGGGTCTGACTAGTGAGCCAGGCAGGAACAAAGCGACGAAAGTCTCCGCAATTGTACTAACGATAGTTCAACATCTCCAAACGGGCAAACTTATGGATTGTGAGCTTTCTCACCATTTCGACATCTCTTTACCATTTCATCGTCGCAATCAGACAAAAGGAGACCCGGTCCAACGCATAAGACTACTACATGGACCATATTTCAATGGTACAAGACCTTTTCCCGAACCTCGTGCGATTCAATCTATCTGCTTTAGATCATAAAAAAGCTTATATAACTAGTTAATAAAATGAACCAGCACTAGTCATCCCATTCTTTTATTGCCCCTACCCTATTGTTGTTTGTTACAGGTGTCCTTGAGTGGAATTCAGGGAATCTGAAAGTAGGGACAGTAAACGCCTTTCTACTAGAAGGAAGGCTGGCGTCCAGAGGCACTACTAGGAATAGGGACAAGGAATGACTCCACTTTTGAAGATTCTTACCGCCAGGGAGGGTTCTGGATCTAATAAGCTGGTCTCCTTTGAAAGCGGGGTTGCCTAAGAAAGCGCCTTTTCCTACTACTACTAGTAGAATGCCGGTTTTCGTCACCTTTATTTGAGTTGATGAGGTGATCTGATCTCGCCTCTAGGCAGGTCGAAGAGAAGGTTGTTATCACAGTCCTACCGCCGAATACAACAATTAGACTGCTCTGTTAGGAAGTGCTTTCTCCTAGACATTCCCGGTCTAGCCGGTGCCCGGCTTGCTTTTGGAGCAGGAGACGGTGCCAACGGCATCTAGATGCTGGTGAGTGCGGCGCGAATGGAGCGTTAGTCTCGCTGTGTTCCACAGCTTCCCCTCGCTTTGTTATAGATCCCGTTGCGGAGTCCCTTGTTCCAACTGCATTTGAACCGCAATCTACGGCCAAACACCAATACAATCTCTGGCAGGTATTGGTGCATCTTTCTGGATGATGAACCCCTGTTTGAAGATGAGTGGACCGGGAATATAACCCTTCATCTGAGCTGGCCTTATTGTCGGATCGGAATCCAATATCATTTTCTCTTCCTCTTGCCTTGACCGCATCTCCCTCCTGGATGTTCGGGGGATCAGGAGTGAAAGAACTCAATTGCTAAATTGAGGGTCCGAAGGAGGCTCGACCGATAGGCCCGGACTCGACTGATAAGGTTCTAAAAGATCTGACCCTTTAGGGTAAGGAGAGGGAGAGGGGTTGGAAGTAAAGGTTATGGTATATCTGGCCGGGTATTCAGTGCCTGATCCAACAGAAGGGAAAGCCTACCTCAGATAGTAGGGCAAATCCTTGCAGCTTTCATATCCGGGCTAGGGGCTGGGTTTGCAGAAGGTCGAAGAACAACTCTTGAATGGGCGGTTCCGAAGCAGCTCTCTGGTGGAGAAGCTCCGGGGGGTCCTTGGCTTAACAGCCCGGATATCTCAACACTTCGCATTCGAATAGGGGATGAACGACTAATGCTTGCTTCAAGGTCGACCTCTATGGAATGGGTATCCGATACATCTTCTCTTGAATCTTCGCATTTCAGCGAGGTAGGGACCAAGATCTCCGGAACCACTAGCTGGGGAGTTCCCAGTTTTCACTGGCTCTGATGAACTGTTCGGAAGGCCAGAAGCAGTTCCAACATCTTCTGAGGTCGAGTCGTCTTCTATGAATCTTCCATCTCCGGATCTCAAGATTAGGTGAAACTCTTCAGAAGCAACAGTCTCTGTTGAGGAAAGAAGGGGGAAAGAGAAGGTCGGGCATGCATCTGGGTAGGTGAATTCCATGGATCTTATTTCCTGAGTTTCAAATTTAAGTTTGAGATAAGGGTCCATCCACCCAAGAAAGACATGGGATTTTTAGGCGTAAGATTCTTTTCTTACAATATTTCTAGTTACCTTTCAAACATCCAATTGATAGAGGCATACTTGTTTATGTTATCCCATAAGACTTATTTAAGTTTCAAGGGGGTGTCAACCGGTAATAGAATGTAGCTAGATAACTTATGCCACAGCATTTATGTGGGATTGAGTTCATGGAACACTAACTTAACCTCCAAGGTCTGATAGTGCTACAGTTAACACCAAGCCACAAAGAAGGCCCGGGTCATCCAGCTTATATGGAGTTGATTCATCTTCCAATGCCCGAAGAGAAGGAAGGTGGTAGTCTTGAAGAATGACCCGGAGATTTTCTTAAGTGATAGCACCTGCTTAAGTAAGAGGGTCTTCGTGCACTTGAGCTTCTGTTCAAGGCGCAGAGGGGAAGATAGGCGTAGAAGGGCTTGCAATGATCTATTATTAAGAAGGTCTGCCTGCTGCGATTGAGGAATGAATCGATCATTTGACTAAGATAAAAAAGATCTTCCGCGGGTAGAAAAGCTCCGGTACGCTGGGGGATAGGTCGATTTACCTGGTCAGATCAAATAGATAGGCAAATGGTTTTCAAAGGGATCGAGAGAGTGAAGATCGTCTAGCTATGCCAATGGGGGTAATGAAACGTGGCTACCATGGCCATGGAAGTACCGACCTGAGGGACTGACTTTGAAAGGTATATTCTCGCACTTATCCAAGGACAACTTCTTCGCTCAAAGACTTCTTGCTTATCTTCCCCGGTCTTTCGACAACGGGAATAAAGTTAAAAAAACTCTTTATAGCAGACTCGTCAGCAGCTGACTCTTCCTTATTATTCCCAAACCCGCCATTTTCATCTTCTTTTGTTGTCTTTTTGTCTGTCTGTGTGATCTGATCTAGTCATGCAGTGGCAAAGGAGAGCGTGAAAGTTGCCCGAAAATGGGAATGGTAGTGAAATCCGTTGTCAATGGAGTAGGTGATCGAATGTCCAACTTTCTCTTGTTTAGGAGTGAATGAGCTAAGCCAGAGTCTTCCTTACTTTACTTGCGGGATAAAGCAATTCCCTTTTTCTTACTAGATCTTAACTGATAAATAAAATTAAGATTTTCTTTCTTTAATGCAGCAGCCACCGTGTGCAGAGCTAGACAGAAGGCTTCTTAAGACATCGCTTTCTTACTCCTTACTCCACTCTATAGTTCAATGATCGATAGGCTTTGGGCTCCTACGTTCACAATGCTTACTGATGTGCCATTAAGACCGTCTACGATCACTCTAAGAACGGTTCTTCCTCCAACAGCCTCTTCTTTCACTGCTTCTATGCCAAGGGGTCTTCTTTTAATGGGTTTCCCTAGGTTTAGTTAGCCTGCTTTGCTTCCTCTCCGTTCAAGGAGCGTTTCTTCCCAAAGCTTCTTCTTTTGCTACAGTACAGAACAAGGCATTCGATGCAGTACATTCGAGAAAGCTTCTTTTTGAATTCGAACATTGATGTCGTGGAACCATAGACTGAAGGCAGAGGAAGCTTCTTCAATACCAGCTTATGTTAAAACAAAGGATATGGAAGTCTCCGCTCATATAGAAGAATGAGCTATTCACCATGGATCAAAAAGAAACTATCACTAAAACGAGCAGCGTTCGCCCTTTATTGGATTGGTACTCAGACTTTACTGTATCTTTCGAACCGGAACCAAAGGCTTACCGCAACATAGCGGACAAAAGTAGACTATTCGGCTTACGCTTGATCTTTATAGAAGGAATGTCAATGTTTTCTTTCAATTGTTGGCTGTTGTTGTTGAAGAGTTTTCTCCTGCAATGGGATCTACTTCATTTGTTTAAGTGGAAAGCTAGGGATAAAAAAAGCTTTTGCCAGAAGTTCCTTTGGATGAACTCCAAAGACTTTCAGTTCCTTTGGCAGAGGTCAAATTTTGTTCTGTAATAGAACCAGGTACTGAGTTACAGAGAGTACCAGAGAAGGTTTTGTTTGTACAAGATTCGTGAAGCTAAGCACGGAAAATCCGGATTAATGACTAGATATATATGATTTCCCTTTCAAGGTCCATGTCCATTGTGGCCCGTTGTCAATGTCAGCGGATTAGCTTCCAATGCCGCCAGACCATCAGAGATTGACTTAGAAGCTAGCCTCTCCCTATTCTCTTTAGGAGCTTCACTCTCCCGGCAAGGGGTCAGCAGTCAGACTAGGTATTATAATTAGAATATCATCTTTGTAGAACCGGAGACGGCTCAAGAAAGAAAAAAATTTCCTGCAAAAGGTCCCTCCGTTGGGATTCATGTTAGCAGGATCGACTTGGTATAGCAGAAAGTTGGCAAAAACCAAAACTGAGTCAATGAAGAGAATCATAAGAGAGAAAATTGGCTGGCAAAACCTGAGAATCAGATGTCGGGAAATCGAAAACGATCGAGCCCGCTCAGTCAGAAGCAAAGAGGAGTCCCGCCCAATCTCGGTGAACAAAATCACTGATTGCAACTACATCAAAAACCTCTATTCCTTTAAGAGTCATCGTGTGAGGCACAGGCTTTGAGGTTGGAAACCCTGGTCTGGGTCTAATTTAGGAGAAGAGAGAGCTCATCGGCCTAGAATAGAATCGAGAAGAGCACTGGAAAAATTGCTTGGGTTAAACATATGAAATTTCTTCACCGTTATTGGAGTCATCCCAATTTGTAGAACTAGAGTGGAAAATCCAGATCACTGACTATATGATTCGGGTCTCTCTTTTAGAGTGCCCTCCGTGTTGGCGGATCGATTGGATATAGTAACCGCAGAGATTTGGTCCAACTTCAAGTATTGAACCCAAGTCTTCGTGTCGATTTCGGGCATTCTTTTTCCATAACCCTATATCGACTTCCTTAGCCTTCTCTTGAGTGGAAAGCCGGCGAACGAACTTCTTTTTCCAAATTCCTGTTCAAAGGCTCCGTTGGATGCCTAGGAGGTACGGTACCTTGTGGGAGTCTGAACGTCCATTTCGTCAAACTGGAGTAGGAGTAGGGCTTTCAAGCCTAAGGTCGGTCCGGTCAATAAGATGATTTTTTCTGGTTGAAAGTAGTCAACCGGCTTATTCAAAATAAGAGTCTTCGGGGACAAATCTAGTTTCCAAATCAGTAAGAATCTTGGTGTCAGCCATTCCCTTGTTGGAGGCTAAGTTCTCTCAATCTTCAGGGGAATTTCAGTACCTGGGGAAATGGTCAAGTATAATCTCCAGTATATAAATATATTTATATACAAACCTGGGGCGCGGTTTCCATCAATCATAGGTATGGCCAGTGTTGTGATTCCCCTATTCTCTTCCTCTGATCTAGGCATTTTAGTCTTCCTTACCATTAGATTAGGATTGATAGGCCTTCTACCAGAGACCTACTTTTCTGCTCTGCCGACTTTTTACTTAAAGAAAGAATGTCAAGTATCTAAGAGTTGACCCAAAAGTTCGATAAAAGCAAGCGCCACCTTCCTCTACCGGGAACCGGTAGGTCCCCAGAGAGGTTCTTAGTCTCTATGCCGAGAATAGCAACTGAGAAGGAGACAGATTCCACTGAGTTGAAATTGTTACTTTACTTTAGATCTTTCGCTAAAGCGATACAATCTAAATGAAAGTACCTGGAAAAACAATGGAACCCAGTTCCACGGCATAAGGTGTACCCTATAAAGCAAGCGGATGGTCGAACAAGAGAAAGAGGTTGTCACAGACTATCTTCTACTTCTAGAATCGATGACGGGCTCAACACCAGGTTCCGCGGCAAAAGAAAAGTCTATTTCAGGCTAAGCTGATGTATTTGCAGAGTCTTTTTCTCCAACTAGAATATATAAGAGCCCTCTTCTTTCGGGAATCGATTTGACGTTCAACTGTAGCTAATAGCTAGCCTAATCAAAGAGGCTATATCAAAGGTCTGGTGACGGTGAGGTATTGTAAAGCTCCCACACTCAAGTCCTATAGAGGGTAACTCAACCTAGGGTCTGTCAAATACAGATTACCTTTTTAGTTTCATAGCAGAGACGAACATATAGGCAGGTGGCTAGCGCTCGTCCTGACGAACCAGCCATTCATCTCCTCTCCTTACAATCGAGATCTTCAAACCTCTCGCTTTGCTTGAGCTATTTATATCCTATACTTAGCAGTAGAGCGACTACCGTGCGTGCCATCATTGAAGAGTAAATGATTCAATCGTGCCATAAAACCCCGTATTTTTCGTCATCAAGAGGAAAGTCAGATGGTAATCGAATCGGCTTACCAGAACTACAGAAGTTAGACTTTTTTATATGTCTCCGGGCAGGCCAGCGAACACTAGACAGTCTAATCTCTTTCTTACGGCCAGCGGATAAAAGGCTAATCTAAATCTCTATTCTAGCGGTGAAGACACTCCGAGCGGGCAAGCTGATAAAGTCTCTCTCTTATAGCCAGCTGATAATCTAACTAGTCTAACTATCCATCTCTTAGTCGGTTGATAACTATATAGTAGGCTAGCAAGTATAACTATATAATCTATCTATCTATTACAAGTAGATCTACCTCTCTTTCTAAAGACCCAATTTAACATCAGGAAAAGAGGTAAACACTTGGCCTGAAGGTTGATTGTTTTGTGGGCTTTCATTAAAACCATACGAATGCGGTGAAGGTATCGAGACCAACATGAAAGCAGTAAGAGTCGAAGCGGAAGGCATAGAGTCAAGACTTTTGTGATCGGGAGTTCTTACCTATCCCATTCATGCCCTGGAGAAAGGGCATGGTGTGGAAAACCGAAATGAGGTAGAAAAGGAGTAAACCAAACCTCCCACCAGGGAGACAACCAACCAGGGATATAGCACTCAACGGGACACCCAGAGAGAGGGAAAACCCAACCTTCCAATGAAGACAGATCGAGGGAGAAGAACCACTTCGACCTAGCCAGCCCTTCGCAGAACAATTTGACTTTAGTTTGGGTCATTTTACATCCTGTACTAAAAGCAGAATAATGATCTGCTGGGATTCCAGTTTCATGGATCTTTTCCCCATCTCAGCAGATTACCCTTCCTACCCCTCCATTTTACTATCCCATTGATTTCGATGCTTATGGCAACACGATCAATCATTCGTCAGCGGGCAGCCATTCATTGCCAGAAATTAGTTGAATCCAAGATTCAATTCCTGTGTCTCTTCCATCCCCTTTATCCTATGGGTCGATCCATTTATTGATAATGTTGAAGAATCGATGAAACGACCTTTGTTCCTTCCCTTTTCTTGACAAACAGAGCGTGGTCGGCCTTCCTACGCTGACGAATGCCTCCTTGGTTCAGGAACGAACCCACATTTCCTTCGGGGGAGTTCCGATTCCGCCCCATGATGAGTAGGTGGGAGATACCCCCAAAGACCTTGTAGTAGGGGGGAACGTCCCTCGACGACGCTCACCCCCGATCAAAGTGATGGAAGCTACGCAGTGTTGGAGACAAGGTATTCACGTAAGTTTTGTTTCGCCTATATCACTAATGGCCTTCGACCGGCGGGTAGGGGAGTTCCCGCTGCGGTGCTGTTCCCGGCCTGGGCCCTGTCCTTCCTATCTCGCTCGTACCTTCAATCAAAATAATCGAGGAATAGATATGGCTGGCAGGTGCGGTAGACCGAACACCTTCTGAATCAGCGTGGAGGTGACATGAAGCTCCTTGCCCATTGAGTGAAAACATCCATCCCAGTAAGAGAGATTCTCCGACCCCACTACCTGCGGGAACTTCCGCCAGCCCCAGGCTGCTACTGATCTTTCGGAGCCTTAGAGTGGATTGGATCCATTACCCTTTCGCAATTTATAGTTTGCTTGAAGCAAGAACAATTGATGAGTGAGCAGTGGAACCAATCTCCAATACCGAGGCGAAACAACCAACCGGTCTTTTGAGCAATACAGTAATAAAAAAGTACGATGCTTGCAGGCCAGAGCAGCTTGCTCGGTCTTTTGTTTGAGGTTTTTATTCGTGCAAGAGGAGTACTTAGTATAGGAACGGACCCGAACAGGAAGATAGTCGATCACACAGAGTCGTAGAATCACTGAACGAGCTTTCGTGTGACGAAGTCGGATCGGAAGTGACATAATATACCTCCTCCGAACCCTCAACAATAGAACGTGTGTGTTCCCAGTAGGGATTCTAACGGAGGAGTTTTTTCGGGCTTTTGGAAAAGGAAAAGCGCTCCGCGTCTTTTTTTTCCTATCACGAACCCCTAGTCGTGAGAAAGAGCCGCTCTACCCCCCTCATTCATGATTCATGTGAGGAAAGAAGGAGGAAAGAAATAGGCGATCTCGCCAGCATGAACCGTAAAATTTTCACCTCCCCTGGACGAACAATCGACAAGCCAGACATTATTTCAAATTAAAAAAAAGAATTTTACGATATGATTTTGGAGGAGAATACATGTCCACGGAATTCTCTCAATATCTTATTTCCAGAGGCACTGTTCATCAGAGATCTTGTGCGTATACTCCTTGAATAGCTGAGAGGAAAAATAGATACTTATTGGAAACGGTTAGAGCTATGATGTTTGGGATGAATGTACCTCGTTTGGGTAGAAGCTGTGGTGACCGCAACATACTTGATCAATCGCATACCGTCTAAGTTCTTGCTGGAAGCATCCCTGATTACTCTTATTTAAAAGTATTTGGCTGCTGTTCATTTTCTCTTTTTTATTTTGTCGTTAAAAGAAAGGAAGCTAACGAAAGAAAGCGAGCTCAACGAAACAAGCGAAGCAAGCAGCAAGAGAGGATCGAGTAGTAGAAGGTAACGAAATAGAGACTCAGAGAGAGATCAGAAGCGAAATTCGGGAAGAAGAAGGCTGAACCCAGGTGACGCCTATTGTAGTGTAGCACCTGGGGCCGCACGACTCAGGCAGACTCTCTACCCGTGCGCGTGTCTATTTCGCTTTAGGAGGTATCAGAGCGGAGTTTTGGGTAAATCCCTTTCGATTTCTGCTAATTCTCTTCTTGTTGCACCATGTCCAAGCTTTTCGATAGCTGTGGAGCGCTGTCTGCGGCGGCTGTTGCTAAGGAAAGACTCAAGGATCGAGTGACCCAACTTGATGGCAAGGTCGACCATTTGGGCGGACAAGTGTAGACTATGGCAGAAAGGCAGGAGAATCGGGAATTGTTGGTCACCAGACGCTCGCTAATGAGTACCGCGTCTTACCAGTGAAGGAGAGCCGTCTTCATGGGGCCTCAACGATCCCGATGGCGATGTCCAAAGCGTGACGGACTAGGGCAAATTGAGGAGCTTGCTGCGGAGATAGGTCTCCGGTTTGTGAACCGAATGTCTCACCTGGCGACTCCAGACGCATTTGAGTCCCGGAACCGCAGCCATTCAACGGTATTCGAAATGCCAAGGCTCGAAGACCTCTGGGACATGGAAGAGTACTTTAATTAAGGCTGTTCGTGCCCCTTTTGACGACCAAGTCGCAATGGCAACAATGTATCTTTCTGAGGATGCGAAGCTGTGGTGGCGAACGCGATATGAGGACGTGCTGGAAGGCCGTTGCGAGATCAACGCCTGGGAGGAACTAAATAGGAAGCTCAAGGAAAGGAGCAGTTCCTGCCTGGGAACGTTGCATGGCTCGCACGAGAGTCCCTGATGCGGACCGGCACTGTTCGAGAAAATCAAAGCAGACCATGGGGGACTGACCCGAGCTATAGACAAAGAAGGACTTTGATAGATAGAATAAGGCACTCAGACATCAAAAAGAGGGCTACTTCACTATGAATGGTAAGATATGAATTGAAACTAATGCGGCGGGTGTCAATTACCAAAAACGACTCGACCACTAACTTAGTCTCGCGGGACAAAATTGTCCTCGAAGGGATGCGAAGAATATTTGAAACCACTCTCGAACCATCACCCGGCAACTGCCCATGATATGGTAAGAACGGAATGAAAAGGCAAAAAAAACGATTCTATGCGCAGACGTGAAAGCTCTATCGATAGAAGCATTCTAGCCTATTTTGATTTAGAGAGGAACGATTCCCTCGTCTGAGAACCGCCATTCCCGCACTATCCCTCCCCACTAAAAAGAGCGATTGATAATCTCGATAACCCAAACAAAAATGCAGAAGTGAGCCTCCTTCGGACCCTCAATTTAGCAATTGAGTTCTTTCACTCCTCTTTCCCCCTTTTTTAGCCAACACCATCAACCCCATTTTTCACCTTGAATTGGTGAAAGCAAAACCAAAAATCTGATGAATAGAAGAAAAAGAGATCAGAAAGATAGGCGGACGACTTGACTATAGTATAGGTCGGATGTTTCCGTGAGCAGTAAGCAGCAGATCTCCCCTTATTTTGGGAAAGCTGGTGGCCGCGTGTGAATTCTTTCAAGGCAAGGGGCGGCCCAATTCGACATTGTTGTTTACTCTGATCCGGTCGAGGTGGTTTTCGTTTACCAGCGCGTAGGTGGTCTAAGTTCCTATGACCGAGTCTTTCTGGCCCCTGTGAACATCTTTTCTTAATGTATTAAAGAGGGCCTCTCTAACCGGTGAAAAGTGGTGGGTGTCCACTAACGGCCATTCCTGGCTCGGCTCCGATAACGCAATCCCGGGAGGAGTCGGTAGTTGGGCACTGGATCCCTTCGGACCTGGAGAACGTGTGACGCTGGGTCGGGGTTTGGTGAACCAACTGGTCGCTCCTCTAGTTGAAGTATCGGGCCCCTTTTCGTTGCCTAGGTTACACCTTCGGAATACCCCAGAAGGGAATTTTGCTCTACTTCCCTTAATCTTCACTTTATGCCACGCCGACTCCCCTTTCGTCATAAGGCGTGGAATTAGACCAAGGGGAATCCCCATAGAAACTAGTCCCTCAGATTTCGCACGTAGGAGATCGAGACACAGCCCCAGGGCTATGGGGAAAGATGTAGATCGATCGCCCTAGATAGACAACTACATAGAGGGTCTCTACAAGTCTATATATTCTTTGATTTCGTTCCCCCCGTAAGATCAATATCTAAACTAATGAGGTCTGAAAGTTTCACATCTAAGTAATACCCGATCCGATAGTTTACAATATAGATAGATATATATATATTTAACAACAACATTAACAGAAAAGATATTAATAGATATCGGTAGTTGTCCGGTCGTACCCAAACAATAATATTCCAGAGGAAAATGCACCTAAGATCAAATATTTCGAGCCGGCTTCCGTGGAAAATTCAGACTTTCTTTTTGATGCTGCGATTACATAAAAACATAAACTTTGAGGCTCAATAGCTAAATACATGGCAATTGAATCATGAGCCGAGATCATAAAGAGCATACTGCGAGTAGGAAGTGGAATTAATACAAGGAATTCAAAAGCATCAAACCTCTCTTGTTCGGAAGAATCGAAACACATCGAAATGGTACCAGCCGTACTTAATAATAGAAGGATTTGGCAGAAATATGTAAAAGTGTCCCTCCTAAAAAGATTATTCCAGAATAAATGGGCAATAGTTAGGAGAGGTGCGCCAGCGGCGAGCAGAAGCAAGGTTATTAGATACCTCAGGAAAGCCCGGCCAGAACCACACGTGCAAGTTTCCCTGCATGCGGCTCGTCCGTGATAACTTCTTCGGATTTGCGTGAACTAGCGGACCGATCACTAAGTGGGGATGCTCCCTCCAGCATGAGCGAACCTTTTCGGAACTGGTTAGGAATGGGCGCCACTATCCCAGCCTGGATCCAGCCAGGTTCTATTGATCATGTCCCCTTCCCAACAGTTGTACCTTGTCTTGGGGCGTCTTTGGTTTTACGAGAGAAAGCCCGCCGGAGAAAAAAGTCTTTCTCTTCCCGTCCCGGTGCGTCCACAGAAGAGGAAATCGCAATGCATCTTGCTCAGCAGGCGTAGCTTGGAGGGGGAGTGTAGCGTGGGTAAGGTAAGGAAAGTGGCCGCCAGAGAGGAAGCCAAACCGGCCTATTAAGCGCAGCTAAGCTAATATGCGCCGGAGAAAGCCAGGTG
>JAJFZO010000275.1:0-32500 GCA_021397835.1 Moringa oleifera
AGCAGTCATTTAATCCATCGGGATCAGCCAGAGGGAGACTTCCCAAAAGAGTGGAGTGGACAACCTGCTATCAAAGTTGATGCCCGTCGATGAATTTACCATTTCTCGTCCATCATCTTTTTGAAATGCAATACCGAAATGAGAAGCATATAGCCTTTACCTACCCCACTCACCGACCTCGTCCAGACATTGCATTTCCAGTTAGCGTGGTCGGCCAGTTTATGAAGACCCCTCGAGTTCCTCACTGGGAAGTTGTTATATGTACGGTATCTGAAGAAAGCTCCCGGACAAGGACTGTTGTATAAGCCCCATGGGCATTTGCGTATTGAAAGTTTGTCAGATGCTGATTGGGCTGGTTCTCCATTAGATAGGAGATCCACTATCGGCTATTGTACATTTTTGGGAGGGGGTCAAGGTAGAAAAGTCAAAAGCAAAGTGTAGGTGCTCGTTCTAGTGCTGAGGCAGAGTAAAGAGCTATGGCCCATACTGTTTGTGAATTATTGTGGCTTAAATCGTTGTTGCAGGAATTGAAAGTTTTGGTTGAAGAGCCCATGCGGTTATATTGTGATAATCGGGCCGTTTCTCATATTGCCAGCAATCCAGTCTTTCATGAGCGGACCATACACATTGAGGCGGACTGCCATTTTTTTCGTGGGAAGGCTGCCCGTAAGGAGATTGTGACACCATACGCGCAGTCTCAGAACCAGTCAGCAGATATCTTTACCAAGACACTTTGAAAACCTCAGATGCTGACCCCATGTTCCAAGCTGAGGATGCTTGATATATATGCTCCAGCTTTAAGGGGAGTGTAGACGGGTATTAGTCTAAGTCTTAGTTTATTAATGAGGAGTATTTCAGTCTTTTTGTCATTTCACTATATTATAAATAGGACCGTTGGGTCGTGGGTCAGAAAAAGATAACTACAGATGTCTTCCCCGGTTCGGGGCTAGCTCTCGCTTTGCTTTCTGCTTTGCTCTAAAATAGCTCTTTTTTGCCCTCTTCCCCACTTACCAGGGCTATTATTCCCGAATAAGGGCCCCAATTTACATTTTGTTTTAGGCGCCTTCGCTTCCTCCGTCCGAACGTAGTCGATTTGTTCTTAGTAGGTGATCTTGGATTCCGAATGATTGGATCAGTGCTTTTGCGGTCTCGTCTTGGAGTCTGAGTTACACCCTCAAAATGGCTAGTTGTAATGACACTAATGTTGAATGTAGTAAAAAGTAAGTATCCGAATGACAGATTCTGCAATGTTCAAATATTCGATCCCGTAAATCCAGCTAGGCCTATAGGCTAAACTCAGTTTTAGTTGCCCCTTTTTTCGAGTCTAGTCGAGTAAGTCCTTTGGGTGCAGTTTGATTTGTATTCGATATCAAAAGAAGGTTTTTTGGCAACTTTTGAAATAGCAAGAAAGGGAGAATCTTTTAGTGTCAATTGAATTCTTCCTTCAGTGTCGATTGGAGATGAAAGTGCTACTTACAAGTTCTTTCAGTTTCTTTTAAATAATAAGACACCAGTGCCCGAAGAAGGTAAAGGCCCAACAGGTTTAATGGGATTCCTTGAGGGGATATCATACTTCATTGGAACGGGAACTGAGACAAAACTATGGATAGATCCCTGGTTGAACGGCTCACCGTTGATCCACCAGCCATCTAGGTCCCATCCGACCGCAGTAGAAAGGTTTCAGTCAGTTAGCTCAATCATAAATAGATAAACCGACGAGTGGGATAGGAACCAGATCCTCCACCGATGGAATGAGGACATAGCAAATCAGATCCTAGCTAGAGAGCGGCCCCTTTCGAACCAGAGTGTCTTCACTGGGGGGAATTGGCTTCTATTCGGTATTTGGTTAGTAACGCTTTGCTTACCTTGAAGAGCCCTTCAGTGAAGCCCCTCTTTCTTGGGAAAGGTTTCCGATCAGCGAGCACCCTGCACACTGGATCGTAGGCAGCAATGGCCGACCAGTAGGTCTTTTGGGCATTCGGATTCGGAAGTTAGAGACTCAAGAGGTTGTTTGCCTGTGACTGGCTTATTGCTCTTATGGTAGGGCAGTAGCAAGAAGCCTCCATAGGGGCTTTAATGCGACTCCTATGACTACTCAATCGATTAGCATAAACTAAGGGAAGAGGATTTCTCCCGGTAACCTAGCTCGCTTCGCCGCATTCGGAAGGAGAAAGGTTTGTTCTATAATGTGATATATAAGTAAGCTCTTCCAGCTTGCTTGAAAACCTCGTTATTACAGAGCGGTGGCTCTGGAACATTTTACAGAGATAAGATAACTGTCTTAGTACTGCTTTAAGTGGCAGTATTCTATGCAACTCTCCCTATGCTTAATCTCTTCAATAATTGCAGACACCCTATCTTTAGGTTTCAGTTTAATTCACTCTTTCCATCTCGGCCTTTCCATTTCCTCCCATTTTAACTATTTCTTTTGAAAAAAACTTTAATAACTCCCACACTTGAACAGGAAAACATCTTCACTTAAAATCGGGAGCCGGGAGGGCGGCGAAGCCAGTCTTGTGGAGCACCTTAACTGAAGGAAGGGGCTATGTTGTAAAGGTGGCGGACGAGAGCTTTTTTTCCACCATAGCTGCGTAAGACTTAGAAGAAAAAGGATCTGGTGGTCGGGATGAGGATCCTCCATTAAAGAAAGATTTGGCAGCAGTCTCAAAGTGGGCGGATCGGCCATGATTGGCCGGAAAAACCCGCCGCATCAGGAGAATCAAGTTAGAGGAGCATTCTACCCATAAAAGCCACTCCGGCCTCTTTTTATTCCCCGTACGAATGATTGATTGGATTGAACGATGAACCCGGACGACTGGGAGAGAGGCGCATCTGTCTGAATGATGAACGAGTAGCAGGCACTCCGTGCTTCATTTCGTCGAATTTGAAATCTCTCTATCAAGATAGAATGAGTCAATGCGCATTCCCTGGTAAGATGTTTGTACATATTCTCTTTTCATCGGCCGGACGTTTTTTGTCTCGCCCTATATACATAAGGGAATCGAGGAAGACTGGCGCCTACTAAACTAAAAAAATAAGGGGGGCACGGAGGAAAAGCAAATATCGCTAGAGGGGGTTTTTCTCCCATAAAGTGAAATTGAAGGCTACGTCGCCTGTCTCTGGTTGTCGAGTTGGGAATGGGTCCGGGTTCTCCATCCCAGTGAGAAATAAGCACTGCTTGCTACTTTTAATCAGAAAAGGAACCTTGATTTCACTATTCCCGTGCTTTTTTTGTGTTAGCCAGGTCACTCGGCCGGCAAATATGCACTTTCTACCCAAGGGAGGAGGCTCTCTCAAACTCCATGTTCTCAGCTGGCCCGCCCTAGCTGTCTCGTAACCCCCCTCATCTGGTCCAAGAACCCCGCCTTCTATTTGTAAGATAGATAAGTGACCCGCCTTTCACCTCCGAAGAGGGAAAGGGCTTCCTTCTAGCGCTGGTTGAGCTCACTTCCCCTTTCCTTGGATTGGGACGCATACATCGAGAATAGACAGACCAAAAAAAAGTTTTGCTTATCAAGGCAAGGCTAGTATATTATAGTTATAACTATAATATACTAAAAAAAAAGAGAAAGCCAGATATTTTCAAGGGACTCAATATTTCAAAAAAATAAAGTATGTTTATTTTCCAATCAGTGTCTAGGAAGCATTGTTAACACAGATGTATTCACTGTGATCTCCGAGGGTATCTGCCCAGTGGTGGCACTCTTTTTGACACACAAATCCTCAGGAAGACAAGCAGCTGTATTCAACATCCACGGTCCTGTGCTATGATCAGTCTCAGAAGCCAATTTCTTATAGATTTGACCCTGACCCCCTCAGAGAAAAACTCCGCTTGTTGCAATGGGTGACTTCAACTTCATCAAGGAACAAAAAGATACAAAGAGGTGGCAAAACATGAAACACATCACTCTGATGGAGGATTTCAAAACAATGCGAGTAACCCTCAATCCAGAAGACATAAATCTAGTGCTTTCTTCACATAGACAAAAAAGGAGGGAAAGGACAGGTGGAGTGTATTGATCGAATGCTAGTTAGTGAAATATTGTTTTCCCAAACCGTGCAATCAGAAAGTGCTCCCAAACAGCTATCGGACTATAAACCTATTGAAGTCTAATGCTAAGGCCAAAATTGGGTCCAATTCCGTTCAAATTTGAACAAGACTGGTTCAAAGATCCCGTCAAGGGATCATAAATCAATCAAGTCTGGCAGGAGACGGTAAAGATTGAATAAAAAATGTCAAAAACTAAAACAAGGCGGGAAGATCCAAGAAAAAAAAAGATCGGACCTCGGTCCGGTCGGACAGCTTCTGGGCAAACAAATGGCTTTCGTTAGCTGGCCGAATCACCCTTATAAAAACGACCCTCACGGCCATGGCTATAGAGTTTCGATCAACTCAATTTCGAAGAAAGTCTTTTAAAAAAAGTTTATCATAACATAAGATAAGGAATTGACTGTGGGCAGTGAAGGCTCGTTTAGTAGACAGCGAGCTCCGCTTGAACAGAAAGCTTTCAGGTTTGGAACCCTTGTATAGTAAAGGGGCTTGGAGATTTTTGCATGGTCGATTAGTGAGCATCACATCTCGGTCAATCAATCGGTCCGCTGATCCATCATTCTCTATCGTGCGTGATCACTCACAGCAGCAATCCTTTCTTGTTGAAGGAAATCCTACGTGATGCCGATGCATGAACCCCCTTGATGAGTAAGCTCCGTAAGCCAGCTCTTCGTTGGTTTTCCGCCCCTCTGGTAAATGAATGTCAGCTGCCCCCCTCCTCCCGAAAGACAGAATTCCGTCCTCAGCCCTACAGAGAGAGGGGATGGATAGAGGAACAAGTACGGTAGGCACCCTGAGTTTACCAACCTCAGTGACGGCTCCCACCCTGGGGTTGGGGTTAGGCTGCTGCGCCATGCAGGCCCCGTGGGCTGCCTCAGCCCGACCCCGGGAACTCAGTAGGCTCGCTGCTAACAGAGACTAGGAACAACAATGCTGCCCTCACCTGCTAACCGCACTATACACATGCGGCTGATGTACGTATGTGGCCCTTGCGTCGATCTTACCTCCGCTGCCTGTCCCTGCGCAGGTCGACTCACAAGAAATGCAGCTAGCTCGCCAACTAACTGTTCATCTTTGAGCTTGTTGGCTTACTCTTGCTTCATTGTTATTTAGACACTACCTGAATTTACTTACTTGGTAGCCTACGTGAGTTTCCGGATGGATAGAGACTAATCCCTTTCTACATACATAGCCCCCCCCCCAGATACATACTTTTTCTCCTTTCTCCCATAAAGCTTCCTTTCTTGAATCTTAGCTCTTTTCTTTCTTATTTATTCTTACAGCTTACACTTTCTAAACCCGGCCGGTGTTTTTAAACCTAAACATATCCGGGTCGTACGCCTGGAACAAAAAGGTTCGTCGTACAATTTCGGCGATTACAAAAATAAAGGAGTATATCCCTCTCCCTTAGTGTCTTTCCACTTCCGTCGTTCAGGAAGAAAGACTTCGCCTAATTTTTTTTAATCTCGGCCCGGTTTTTCCCCACTAACCAATTACCTTACGACCACTGAACAAACTTGGTTGACGAACATGGTTTATGCGCCGCTAATGTAGCGGCTTGTCGAGCATTTGACAAACTCACACCATCCATTTCAAATGGGATTTGTCCCGTGGACACACGAGCAATCCAACCCGTAGGATTTCCTTTTCCTCTTCCCATTCTTACTTCTGTAGGTTTCCCGGTAATAGGGAGATCCGCGAGAACTCTTACCCATATCTTACCATTTCTTCGGAATTGTCCGCCCATAGCACGATGGAATTGTCCGATTGTAGCCCGACGCGCTGCTTCAATGGCTCGATATGAAAGACGACCAGCTTTACAACTTTTAGTGCCATATCTTCCAAAACCAAGTTTTGTACCGTCCGGTTTGCAACCCCTACTACATCTGCCTTTACGATATTTACTATATTTCGTACGTTTCGGATATAGCACGTCCCTTTTTTTTTTTACTATATGAAATCCACACTTTGACACCTGAGATTCCGTAACGAGTAGATACTTCCGCAGGAGCATAATCGATTTTCTGGTTAAATACATTACGAGATGTTTTTCCATACTTTCCGCATTCAGTTCTCGCTATTTCTGCGCCTTCTAATCGACCGGAACAACATATACGGATCCCCTCAACCCCTTTTTTCATTACTAATGGAATATCCTTCACTATTTTTCTAAAAATGGAACGAAATGATCTTGTTTTGTTCCTCAGTTGAAAAGAGATGTCTTGAGCAATCGGAGAAGCGCTTTGATAAACAGATTTTATTTTGACCGACTCAATTAAGGTATTAGTGTTTGTTCTATTAGACAACAAAGATCGCATTTTTTTTACTTCGTTTAAATAAGAGTTGTACCCGTACGGAATTATTCTGTTTCTCAGTATGATCTCTATCATAATCTCTATTCCCTTTATCAATTCTTCTATCCCTATTAATTTCTCTATCAATTCCATTACCTTATCCTTACCCATGAGGTTCCAACATTTGATCCTTAATTGATCTAGGAGTTGTTCCCGGGCATCCTCAAAAAAAAGGTTATTAAACACCCCAACCCCATCTCTTAGAAAGAAAAAGGTAGCACCGAAGAAAGGAAAGAGCGAGATGGTGCTTTTTGTTGTTCCCGCGAAACGAAGATCATTCGCTTGGCGAATGAAGTGGGTCAACCTCTTTTTGGCTTCGGCCAAACACTTTTTCTCGCGGGTCGAGCTTTCTACAAAAAAAGCGATGCGAGAACGTATTCTCTTATCTAAGCTTCTTCCCTGTGCATTCGCTCTCCCCATCGTAGATGGTTCAGCCACGCCCGGTGCCACGAAATGATTGAGAACTACGACGGGGTCGAAATAAATTTGGTTCTTTGTATTCAATAAGTATTGCATGACCGAATAATTCAAGGAGGGGCGCACTGCAGGGAGGGTCCTTTTAAGTAGATGACTCGTCGGGCCGTCGGAGCGGGACTTCTTTGGGAAAAAGAACTTGAATAACTTCGTTTTTCTGAAGGAGTCGTCATTTTCTATCAGGAACGCTATGTCATTTACAACCCCGGCGTATTTCGGATGCTTGAAGGCCCCGCTGACCCGAAGTGATTTAGATAGATTCTTCTTTATCGATGGGGATCGGTCATGGTATCCATAGCCTTGCTTTTTTTTCGGCCAAATCCTGATTTCGTTTTGCTTATTTCGGTCGCCGAGCCTGATCGACTCGACTCTTTTCCCTGCCCCCCGGCCTCTCACTTCGTTTCGTTCTTCTTCTGTATCGTCGCTTGAATGAAGACACCCGATCGGCCCTACTTTCCCGAATGTCGTCCACCGCCGGCCCTTCTCCTTTCCGGGTCTGGTTTTTTCGCGTCGTTTCAGTCGTCGTGGTCGACGGGGAAGAAAGAAATGAATGAATGTTCTTTTAGGAACATGTAAAATAATACACCTACCGAGACGAAAGCCAAAGGTGAGTCTCGTAGGTGGACGTATCGAACCGAAATAAGATCTCAGATTGACATCTTGATACACCGATTTACCATAATAATAAATAGAGTCAATGGTGACTCCGCCGTGGGAAGAGCCGCTTCTTTCTTGCTTGATAGGGGGGGCTTCCATTCACCAACAAAGACTAAAAGTGCTCTCCGAACCGTGCTGGATAGTCACCCATCACACGGCTCTCAAACCCAACCTGTGGTGGATCACGGGGGACAAAGTCAAAGCGCTTGATCCTTTGCCCCATACTTTGAGATGCTCCTCCCCGCCGATCAAGCGGCGACGCTGCTCGTGATAGGCTTAGCTTTAAGCTGCTATCGTTCGGTTCGGATAAGTCAAGTCCCTTCGGTCGGTTCGCTCAGGTGGTCTTCTCTTATCTTCCCTAACGTTCAGAGTTGTTCTGGTTTGAGAAAGGAGCACCGGCCGAGCGCCCTGAATGAATAAGAAATGGACAGCAGAGAGAATCAATGATTCTTATTCAACCGAGTTGAAGCTAGCAACATGTTGATTACACACCGGAGGTTAGTAAGAACTGAGGGGCAATGCCCCCCTAACCTAAGTGGGCCTACCAGCGAAGCAACTGGTACTTGATTGGGGCGGGGGGCGGTTTGCTTTCGTGCAACGCCCTCGCAGCAGGAAGAGGCAGTTGTCATTTGAAAGGAAAGGCCCTTTGGGTTCCAAACCTGCGCACCCTGATAAAAAAGCCCTTTCTATCTTATTAGTAAAGCCTAAACGTCCTTATTAAAAACTAAAGCGCTAACGCGCCTTATATTATATAATTATAAAAGCAACCTTTCGCCTTTATTGATATAAAACAAGCTTACAAACTAATAAAGCGGCAACAAGCACCTTCTTTCTCAAAGTCAAGTTTCGTGCTTGTTACTTTAGAAAGATTGCAGCCTTAGCGAAACAACTTCTCCTTTTCTACGAATCTACAACTCTTTTCTCTTTACTGAGCGAGACTCCATCCATATCCCTTGCCTACTAGTGGGATATTCTTAAATGTCTATTCTATCATTTGTTTGACAGCTTAAACTAGGCTTCATTTTAGATAGGTTTTCGGTCTTAATCAAGATAGGTCATGGGCGCGTCGGAACGGTCGGTGGCTGCTTAGTCTCACCCGAGAGTCTAATCTCTTTGTACTGCTTTTTTTCTTTGAAAAAAAAGCAAGAAGGGGGTCGATTTAGGCTCCTTCCCTTCCACTGCATAGCTGCGCTAGCTGGTACTACGAGCCCTCTGTCCCACACATCTATCCAGAAGCAAGTGTAGTTCACCGGTTCCACCGAAAACTCTCATTTGTTGAAGCGGAGCATAGTGCGCTTTAGGCGCCGAGCGAGAAAGGTCTCTTCTTTCGTTTTGGTTTATTCACTGATCTGAAACTTAGTACTTGTTTTCTTATTGATTCCAGGGGCGGCGGCGTTTTTTTTTGAAGTCTATCCGAACCGAATTAGCACTTCTCAGATCAGGCTAGGCCTCTCCAGCTGAGCTGGGCGCCGGGGCCCTGGATGCGCTAGCGATCGGCGCATAGGGGGGGGGGGGTGGTTGCCCGGGTTTCTCGGCCTGGTATCCTACACCTCGCGTTCATGATATCTACATTCAACTGTGCCCCGGCGACACGGTCGAAGCACGCCCGTCCAGTGTGCTTCTTTCACGACATGCTCTGGTTCCGGGTGTTTTCCAGTGGTCTTCTAGCGTTAGAAGAAGTCGTGTCCGCCCCGGCATCCGCAACGTCCTCCCACGCTTTTTTTTAATATAGGACAAACTGAAGGAAAAGACTGACCCATTCGGTGACTTTCGCGGTCGCCCTCACTGAACCAACTTGAATCTGAACTACGATTCAGATCAAGTCTTACCGAAATCGGATTTCCTTTTCGTGCCATATGCGCTTATACTTTCCTTTTTCCCCTTTTTCTTCCCCGTCCAATATTTGTTCTCGAAAGTCTTCGTTTCCGTGTAGAAGCAAACTCTCCAAATTTATGACCAACCTTTCCTTCAGTGATCTTACAACGAACAGGAGTTTTTCCATTGTAAATTCGTACGGAGCAATCAACGAATTCCGGCAAAATAGAAGATCTACGTGACCAAATTTTCCTGTTCAAAAGAAGATCTCTCTTCTTCTTCATTCTCAACAGGAATGCATCAACAAAAGTGCCCTTCCATATAGATCGTCGTGGCATGAACTCATTTCTGCCTTTCCCCACCCCTCCCCGAAACCCTGCTTTGGTGGGCTTCCCTCAAGGTGACACCGAAGGTCTACCTCCTTTCGTGCGCCCATCACCTCCTCCATGAGGATGATCCACTGGATTGATTGCAACACCACGAACAATGGGGCGTCCGCCTAACCACCGGCTTTGTCCAGCTTTTCTAAGCTTACGTGCACCATGGTTGGAATTGGAAACTATACCAATAGTAGCTCGGCATCGGGAATCAATGAGTTTTTCAACACCCGAAGGTAGCCACACAAGCCTAAGAGAGAGTGTAGGGGGTGCTGGTTCCTTCATTATTTTAGCAAAAGTTCCTGCGGCTCGAGCCAGCTTTTCGCCTTGACCTTGATGACATTCAATATCATGTACCCATGTTCCTATACGTATATCGGCTAATGGTATGCAATTTCCAATTTGAGAATTTAGATCAAGTATCTCATATCTATAAGCAGGGGGCGCGGCCAAGAAGCAGCCAGCTGACTGCCCCCTTCCACTCGGCCTTTCTTCGCTGTGTGAATAAGGTCTTAGTATGGATGGTCATTCTGGGCGGGTCGCAATAAGTCGCTGGTCGAAGGTTTGGACCAATCGCAATTCATCACCATTTTGCCTGCTTCTAATTGATGACTGGCTATTATATAAGTGTTGACCTAAGCCCCTGTGCTGGGGCTCGGCTCCCGAACCGTACGTGAGCTGCCTCGTACGGCTCTTCCTAAGAACTTGAAGCCCCCTCTCTCTAAATAAAAATGAAAAAAAAATGCAGAAAAAAAACACTTTTTCAAAAAGCCTTCGCCCTCCTATTCAACGGGGCTATTAGAGAAGCAGCTTCGTTCCTTGACTTCTTTGCTCAGTCAAGCTTCCTTGTTCCTTAGTGTAGTCTCGGTCCATAGTTTAAGACTCCGTTCCTTATAGCCTAGTCTATATCCACAGCTGACGGTGACTCCGTACCGACGCCTTTCCCTTTGTAGACGGCTAAGTGACTTCGTAACCTTAACGTACTTATTTTCGTACTTTCTTTCTTACTCTATCATAGGCCTTCGTCGGGCTTTCATCCCTTCGCCTATAGGCGAAGGCTTGGCTTCGCTATCGCTCATGACTTGGTATAGAGTCCGTGTAGTCGTCGGCCTTCGCACCAGAAGGCCTATGATAGAGTGGTCGGCCTTTCGAATGCCTCCTTCCTTACTTTTCTGAGAAGCTTTTTACGACTATAAAGGACAGGGGGCTGTTCACCTTTGGAAACTTAGCTAGACCGGTCACGACATGTTGTTGATATTTATTGAGGACTTTAGCTGACTGAATCCATAAACCTAGAAAGTCACCGTCACTGGTACTTTTTTTACTCTATAGGTAGGTATAGGTATTGGTGGAGCTTGCGTAATGTAGTTGTAGTTAAGGTTGCATTGAAGTAGCGCTTTTTCTTTTTTAAGATCTACTGAAGTACCAAAGGCGAACGGGGCTCCCAGGCCGGGACGTCTGGCAGAATGCTTGGCCTCCTGCGCTGGAAGCGACACCCGAAGGGTGAGCTTCTGGCGGTTAGCTTCTAGAACTAGATAATAGGCATTAGGCATTCTGAGCTGGAAGGAGGCAAGAAAATGAAGGGAGGCATTACGGGCCGACTACAAGAAGCAAAGCTTCGTAGACTCGACAAGTCGCTTATAGAATGCCGACTACTAAGTGAAGACTTTCCACTTTATTTAATAAGGGAAGGGGAGAGGGAAGCGAAGCTTAGCGAGCTGGCCGACCACTACATAAGCCGCTGGCGGAGAAAGCTCGAAGAGCTTCCCTTCATTCGTTGCTAAGCCAAGGTCCCAGGTCTCCGAGTCAGCCCGCGCTTTTTCGAAGAATCCTGCACCCATGGGCATACGGCCTGGCAGGCCTTCCCTTTCCGCCGGAGCTTCATGGGCGTTGCCCCGTTCCCCAATCAGATGTTTGGATGTGAGCTATACTCCGCGAGGAGCCAAACGGGCGTATGGCCTTGCCTTGCCATTTGACCTCTCTTCCCGTGTGACTAGGAATGCTCAGTGACAACCTCTCAATTGTCACCGCCTGGCCTCTCTTGCTACCGCTACCGCGGCCTAGTGTGGTCAGCACCAATCGTGTTCGGGCAACGAAGCTTACACTCATTCACATTGGTTCATCCTGCTATGCCCCGGGCCTTTTGCTCTCCTAACGTAAAAGGTGGCCGGCCATTCGTCAAGGCCCAGGAATCCGCTGGACATCTCAGCGGCGGGATTGGATACCCGCATCCGATCGAAGTTTCATTTTTTTGCCCCCTAACATAAAGGAGAGCTCTTTGACGGTGGGTCGCTTCGCGCAAGACATTGCTTAGGACCAACGGGTCACACGACAGGTGCACGATCGACTTTGCACGCTCCATCCTTCGGCCTTTCGCCTATCGGCTTGGCAGGCAAGCTACCTTGATCCGTCTTCGGCTTCGATTCGTTATGCTCAGCAGCTCCAACAAGCCCTAAAGTATCTTGCCGCCTAAAACTCTGCCAAGAAAGCGCTGCTTTACGTTTAATCCTATGTGCCCAGAGAATGCTATGCGTTCTCCACTTTCGGACCTCGCAAAGAGAGAACGTGTTTTTTCCTCTGAGTTTCTCTTTCATTCGCGGAGCGAAGAAAGCGGGCTTTGCCCCAGCTACCGCTATCCTTGGGAAAGCAAAAGAGCTAGCGAAGGAAAGGGATGCAGTCTCTCCCTTGGCCTTTGGAGAGGAGAAGGCAGAGAAGAAGACGTCCTTCGCGCAAGTTTTTTTGCTTCCTGCGCCCTTACTAGTAAAGGCGCTCTTCGACCAAGGAGGCATTCTGGTAGGAAGGCCGACCACTACATAAGCCGCCATCAGTCCAGGAGAGAAGCAAGCTACCTTGCTTTGATCCACCTTCCCGGGCAGGGAAGAGAACGAAAATAGGCCGCGGATGGTGGTCGTGGTGGATTCGAGGATCTTGCGCGGCGGAGCGAACTCCTCTATCGTGTTCAATTTCCTCTGGCGGCGTAGCTGCACCCCCTCGATCCATCGTACTGGAGCGATCCGAGAAGAACGATTAGGGTCATATTCTATCCTTTCTACAATGCCCATAGACGAAGTGCTTCGTTTCAGATCAATTCTTCGCTGCAATCGCTTCGATCCACCCCCTCGGTGAAAAACCGTAATACGCCCTGAGGAATTCCTACCAGCAGACTTTCCTGTACTCAAAGTGAATTGTCTAAGTGCTCTCCCCTCTTGGCTTTGTCTCATTGTCTATCTCGTAATCATTCGATTCCGTCCGAATTAGCTCCTACTCCTCCTCCTTCTCCTCCTTCATCGTCGTTGGTCCTTTTGACATAACATTCTCGGCCGCCTCCGGTCCGGTAGGAAAGAAACCTGTAGCCAGTGACTACTTTCGCTATGGAGCTACGTGTACACCGCCACGTCGAGACTCTCTTTCGAAAGTGAGATCACCACCGGCTTTAAGAAGAGGGAAAGATCACTCCTAAATGCAGCCGTGATCTTATATATGATACCATCAGACGCGCCCCTGCCCCCCTCGCAGTCAAAACTCTCCTCTCCAGTGAGACCAGCCGAGCCAGAAGCCTCGTTTCCTTAAACTAATTCAAGCGATTCAGTCAGTAGGAAATCTCACTGAAGATTGGATTATATACAACCTCGTGAAAAAAACAAAAAAAATAGAAAGTCAAATAAAGTAAGGCGCGCTACGGCTTTTCAGCCTACACTTGCTGCGAGGTGAGGTTGGTTCAAAATCAATAGGAAAAGGAGAATCTTCTGATTCCGTTGTGACTGGATGATTATGTTCCGCACCGGGATTCGTTCTCCCGCTACTAATGGTAATGGACGAGACCAAGGTTTGGTTTTCAATCAAAGGAAGTTAACCTTCGGAAAAGCCAAGTGGCTACCCCTTTTAAAACACAGGATTCGACACAGACGTGGTATGCTCTCAATCTGATAGAAATTGATTGGACCGCCCTCCTTCCCCTGTTCCTTCTGGGTGAATAATGGGTAACTACTAGTGTAGTCAGTCAGTCTACGTGCTATACGTCTTTCACTATTCAAGTAAAGGTCTGATTTCTTTGGAGCTCAGGGGCCTGTGATCTGTTCGAGTCAGTCCTTCATTCAAATTTCAGATTCGCATATCAAGACCGAGTGGGAAAGGAACTACCCACTTTCTGGTGGGGGTACAGCCAATTCAAGATCCTTCTATAGTTGCGGATCGAGATAAATATGCTTTTTGCAAGAAGGCATTTTTTTTTTGTATGCGTGAACGACCGGGATTCGTCCTTTCGGCGATCGAGCAGAGCTCTACGGGTGAAAACAGTGGTGGAAGGGGGGTACACTACCCTATCCTTCTGGAAAAGAACGAATGCGGGAGAGGAAATAGCGAATAATAAGCCTTTTTTAATAAAATAGAGCTGAGTCGTATAGCTTCACATAGCTATGGCGAAAAATGTTCAATGTTCCAATCATAAAATTGGTATGGCTATTCCATTCCCACAGCCCTCCAAACAAAGCAGGAAACTGCAGTGCGCGTGGGATTGGAGTTTTCTTGCTGTTTGCAATCCCGTCACAGCGGAAACTGTGTTTATTGAGACCGGCCCATGATTGGGCCATGGATACACTTCGGTTGATCCCCATGGATGGGGCCTACGATCAGTGTAAGCCATTGGCTCGACTTTTGGGTGTTAATAATTAGTTCGCGTTTTGATCTCAAAGCCGCAACCGCCATTCCTGCTTCTTGGAAAGATGTTAATCGGTGTATTCGGCTCCGCTGTTGCAGCTGCTTGGGTGGGCTCTGGGCTTCTAGCCAATATGTTTAGAGCTAAGGCCCATCGCCGAGAAGGTTACTCTTTGGTGGCGTTCGGCACGGGACAACCACTTGCTTTCTATGGTTCCTGGACATTATTCACTCTAGCACACCACAACACCGTGTGGTTGAGTACGAGTTAGTGGATCCGGGATCCGGGTTTACTGCCTATGCTATCTTGGGTTACGATATTGTCATCGGAGATACGGAAGTGGCAGCTATGTACCAGAAGGTGGTGGCCATTTCCGACGGTTCAGATTTAAAAAGTTCGGACTTAAAGCTGGAAATAAAGAGCAACCATCTGCGCTTTCGCTTTCGAATGAAGGACGCTTGGTGCACCTTTCGCCAGTTCAAGGAAGTGGAGCGAAGGGCTTCCACTTATGAATAGAGATAGATACGCGAAGGGTCCCTTAAGAAAGGGACGCATAAACCACACATGAAGTTTGCACAGCACAGGATTTTTGAAAGAAAAAATAGATTGAATGAACCCCTGGTACCGCTCTTAAGCTAATCAAGGGAGTGACGCGAAGGAACTCTCCGGCGAGAGGCCCAAGCGGAACGTCTTCATCTGTCTTCCTTAATGCTTCGCCTGGACGAATAGATGACTAAGGACCCGTTAATGGTCAACTTGAAGACCAAGAGCACGGATACCCCCCCCAACGGTCTCATTAGAAGCGCTTAGTCCTCCGAAAGTCAAGCACGTTGTGAAGAAATTCGGGGCTTCCGCCATCTTCACTTTCCTAATTCATGTCAGATAGGTTTTCTGCTGCTGACTCAACATGGAAGGACTTTCTCTCTCTGTACCTTCATTTAGAGGTGCGTGCAGTAGCTACCACTTGGTACGAAATGCCCCTTCTAGTAGGCCTTGCTTTCCTTAACGACAGAAGTGGAAAGACACGGGGGCGGGCGCTTGGTGAGACGGAGGTAGGGGGTCCCGATAGGGACGGGAGGAAGAGGGTGAAAGCACTGAAGTACTGGGGGCCGGAAATCGGGTACATCATCTGAAAAAAGAACACTGTCAATGCGCCGATGGGAAGATCACATCACGTACTTTCGAAGCTATCCTTTTTTCTCTCTATCCTTGCTAACGAGAACCTGTGAGACGGCTAGTATCCAAGAGTATTTACCCACTAATATCTCAGGCACGGTTGTGCGAGATGCGTAAATCGCAATGCTAGTCGTAAGAGATCATTTCTAGTTAGCAAGGAGAAGGAAGCAAACGGAGAGAGCTTCGTTTAAGGGCAGGAACGAGCGTAGACAGAGAAGAGAGTTTTTGACATATTCTAGGATATAAACAACGAAGGGGGAATTGTAAGAATGAAGAAAGAAAGAGAAAGAGAGTTAGAGTTACTCGTTAAAGACAAGAGAAGAAGCAATCAACGGTTACCAGTTCCGTTAGCCGTGTAGTTAGCAAACGGTACTCGAGGAAGAGGCTTAGTCAGAGATTCAAAGAGTTGGGTTAGCGATCCTCCTTAACGGAGTCGGGGTCATAGTACTCTCAGAACCGAGCCGGTTTAGTTACACCCTACCTTTATCCTTGTCTTTTAGCTGATGGTAATAGTTTCAAAGATAGACGTGTCAAATAATCACATAAATAAGGAAATAAAGTGAGTGAAGGAGTAACTGTCGGGGATAGGCACGACTGAACAGACTCAAATGCATAAGTATACTTGTATCGAGGAGCGAGTTTACGAGGTGAAAGACAATAAGCCGTCAACAGTGCCGTCTAGCACCTTTTAGGCTTAGTCGCCGTCTCCCTAGCCTAGCAAGCGATAAGGAAGCTAAGCGCGGGAAGGACAGTTTAACCATTCCCTCGTCGATAACGGTTAGAGAGTAAGTTTAGACTGAGGAAATCCCTAGAGAAGGTGTCGCAGTTGAGTTAAGTTAGCCTTACTCTATTCACCTTTTGGCTTAGAAACTCCCTCGTCCTAGAGCTGATAGAAGTACAAAAAGAGTATGAAGTTTTTCTTAGTCAATTCACCGATTCGGGTTTTTAATGGACGTGTCACGCCTTGAACGCATGAAGAAAGCTGTCAAGCATTGAATGAAGGAAGGTTTGAGGGAGGCAGGCCATTTAGCTAAGCTTTGTGAAGGTTTAAAACAGTTACATAATATACACACATAGGAACTAGCTGAACGAAAACATTGATTGAACGTATTTTGCGAGAAAACTGCGCGAAAACTGCCCTAAGCGTGCGAGAACAGCACGCTAAGCAGGCAAGGGGAAGGGCTTAAGCCGTAGCGCGCGAGTACGCACGTCTATCACGTTTTTCAGCTTGACTTGATGAGGTAGGCTTTCAAGTCTTCCTGGCCTTCAGAACTTTTCGTTAATATCTTTTCCTAGCCTTCTACTTTCAGACTAAAATGTTATTAATTTCTTTTCCCTGACAACAAACTATCCGCTACTGTTGTGTTGCTAAAGCAGTTGGTTGTCAGTTGAGTTGGTGCTGCTAGCGCTAGAGAAGGCAAGGAGTTTGTTCACAGCGTCGAAGTCTGAAAGCTGACAGGCTACGATCGTACACGACTAAAACTAGCTCATCAAGTCGTTTCACTTGAGCTTTCTTTTGGGGAAGCACGGTGGCAAGCCCGAATGGAAACGTCTTAGTTTTGTTTCTAGGTTAGGTTGGGGGCGGGGGCAAGCCCTCAAGACACGACTTCAAGCTGTTAGTACGACTAGCTGGCTTCCTAGCTCGAGTGAATGCCGCAACGCAATAAGGCGAGAGTTAAGGCTCTAGTTGAGTTGCGCAATCAATAAAGGCTGAAAGAAATAAGATGCGTACTCCAGCTAACGTTGTTTTTGTTAGCAGGTTCCGTGGCCTAGCAAGTGGCCTGTAAGTAGCTCTTTCCTAATATCTTCTTTCCCGTCGGTCAGTCGGTTTAAGATACCATTTCTATCTCAGTCTTGTCTTGCGGCTAGGTTCGGCCAAACCAACCCAGTTAGCTTCCTTTAGCTAGTTAGTGGAGGCTTCCTTTGAAGAAGCTTTAAGAGATAGGGGAAGAAGAGGACATGCTCTTAGCAGATTTGAAGCATAACCGCCCTTGCTTAGCTCCTTCTTTGTAAAGCGCAAAAGCTAAAGCGCTACATAGAGCTCTTTTATTATAGGGCGAGGTTTTTATTCCTAAATCCCATTTTAGAGGGCAGGTATCACGCTCTATACGATTGTCAGCTAAGTAAATAGATGGGGCAGATGAAGAAAGAAAGCGCTTTTAAAGTCGTAAACCACACGAAATCAGGCTTCACCTTAGCTACTAAGAGGCTTCCTCTGGCAACGACTTTCATTTTTCCAAAGATTGAATTCTTACCGGCATACGCTAGGAGCATCACTCTCTAGCTAGGAGCTTTATTTCTTTCTTCCCCTTGTTAGCAGTTACGGTAGCAGTCCTCTTTGCTTTCTTACATGACAGCTTTCGAAGCAAGCTAGCCAAGCAAGGACAAGGGCTCCAAAGAACCAAGAAGCCTATCTACCCCTATGAAGTAGAGCCTGTAGCGCTTTTACCCGCAGAACTCAAACCTATCCGAGGGTTAGGATCAAGGGTTCGTTCGATGAACGGTAAGGCTAGAGACAAGTTCTTGTGCTTCCTCCGCGAAGATTTCTCCTGTAGTCCTTGACTGTGGGGCTAGGTTCGGGTCGATTTCCATCCCTATTGGTCAGAGAATCAGTTTCAAAATCTTATTCAGTCTTCCTTGGAAAGTCCTTTATCGGATTCGGATGCTGGGTTAACCGGTTCTCAAAGCGAGTATCCAATCCATTTTTTCGGGTAAAGAAATCCAACTCTAACGGGAATAAAATGACCAAAGTGGTAATCTTAGAACTTCGATAGAGGCACTCACTCTAACTCTAAGTCAAAGGGTAACGTAAACTTCCCTAAGAAAAGCCTAAGAAAAGGCATGGATTCGGAAGTACTAGGGTTCCACAGTTTCTAATTCTTTTAATTCAAGTCTTCCTATTCCTAGCCTAGCAGAGAGGAAGCTACCCCCATTCGTTCCCTGGGTGATGGAGAAAATGTTCGGATGTTCACAAGTCTTCCCCGTAAATCAAGCTCCCCCTTAGATTCTGGGATAGGAAAACTAGCAGGAAGGGTATTACGCTTCAAGAGAAGTGGAACAAAAGCTTCCTTACAGACGGCTTTTTTTACCCCATGGGAATAAGAAGAGAGGATAGCCACAAAGTAGTACTTAGGAGACTAGTGATTGCCTGCCTCGCAGTTTCTTTATTGAGCAATGTCTCCTATGTAACCGTCTGCCTCTTTTATAGGCCAAGTATACAACAAAGAATAACGATGGAGAGCTTTACTTTCGTTTGCTTCTGATCTCCGAGGGGGAGTCGAGGCATGATTGGTGATCGTTGACTGGCGTAACTGCTTCCATCCCATATACGAGACAGAACCAATAAGAAGAAGATTTCCATCGCGAAGGAGAAGGAACTGAACACTCAACCGCCGCAGGGAAGGAATCTAACAATAGAGATGTAAGAGGCTTTCTCATTGGATGGCCTAACTAGGAAGGGCAGACTCAAGGCGATGACTAGTAGATATCCCAGGAGTTTAGAAAGCTAACGAATTGAACTATGACCATGGGAATGATTATTTAATAAATAAACTACCTCACCCTGTAAACCCTCTTGCCCACCACTAGTCACTCTCTTGGTTAGCTGGGAATGAATGTGAACCAATTCTCCCTACCTGCGAGCGAGTTCGACTTCTAGGAGTTATAGTCCCTAAGTAGCAAGAACAAGGTTTAGATGTAGGATTCTTCTTACAAGGAATGAACGTTCCAAGAGAGCGGGGGGAAGGAAAGGCAATGAATAATGAATAGGAAAGCAAATACGATTTAGGACAAATTCTTGGGGTTCCAGTGAGTGGCCTAAAGGAATTACCGCTCTTAGCAAGAATGGCTTAGAATACGGCCGAAGAAAGGCAACTGGGATTGATGCCACAGAATCCACAGTGATTGAGTCAGCTGCACATTCATCTCTAGAGGGGCTTGTTCTCGAATACCTGCAAGTGAATCAGATAAAAATACCCCACACAAAGATGGTACTCTTAACGGTTCGGATCGAAGTTCGATCTCTTCCAAGAAGTTGCACAAATTGGCACATCTAATAAAGCGTCAATGGTAGGATCACTACTTAACGCAACCGTACAGTACCAATTCAACCACTTAAGCCACTGTTTTACCCAATTAAGTAAAAGAGTACGCTCAAGGATCTCCTTTTCACCGTCAAACACAAACTCATCTGGTATGAGTTTTATCTCTTTGGGTTTGAGTTCCCCTCTGAGATAATCAACCATGATCCCCTTTAAGTAAGGATTAAGTGGTCTTCCACCACCTAACCACCACTCTAAAGGTAGTTGACGTGACCGGTTTGACTTATTCAATGCAGCCTTCAATCTTTCCCAACGTTTTGATTGAGTAGAATGAAGTCTAGCCCGCACTCGATACCCAGCTCCTGCCAATCTGAACATAACATTAAGAGACTCAATGTTATATCTAGACTGGAGTTGACAGAGTCCGATTGTGGATCGACACATGAGGAGAGCCTGCATCGAGATAGGAGAAAGGTCCACTTGGAGACCTTTAACCCAATACCTCTTTGCAAACTCAAGGGCCCCACAATGAGAGATAAGTGATTTACTCTCACTAATGGAGACACCCATTTTATCCAGCGGATGCCGATATTGAATAGCCACTTGCTCATCTGCGATTACTACATCATCGCCCAGAATCGCATAGCGCCAGAAGGGACCCTTATTAGGGTAAGACAGCTCTGCCGCCAACCACACTATATAGTGGTGGGACAGTGCAAACAGTGTCCAAGAGGAGTAGTACCCCAAAGCTTGGCCAGCTAAGAATGATATCTCCCGTTGATCCCTTACTAAGGGGGGACCAACGTGGAAGGTATTCAAACCTAGGGTTCCATTCACAATAGATGAGGCGGTCGTAGGTCCGAACAAACACGACATTAAGTCATGCATGACAGACAACGGCCACCTATCTGTTGCTGATTTCAAATCGAAGGAATAAACATCCATCGGTTTAAAATAAAAGCACGCAACTTGCGAATAGGACCATCCTGGTCAAACGTTCCATCTGTGGGTATGCGCCGTAAAACGTGCATGGCCCACACATGGACAGGGTATAAGAGTCTTTGCTATTGGTAATTACCAATAGCAAAGATCCTCCTTTTACCTGCCCCTTCTATAGTCCCACATATCCGACCTGTTTTCAACTCAATTTGGTCATAGGCTGTAAGGAGGGTTGAGAACATCGGCCCAACCGACCGAAGGCAGGATTCAAGTGCAAGGAATTTAGTATCCCGGTGGTGAAGATGAGAACTCTGGCGGCCTTCGTAGCTCTCGGGGGGAGGAACTACAAAGCTGTCTGCGACAAGAGAGGTTAATTAAGGTAAGGTAAATCTTTCTCTCTTTCATTCCTTTTTCGCTTTCATTCTTTCTTGCTTGAGGATCCGCTTCTTATTTAAGTTTTTTTATCCTGTGCGTGTGTAAGGACCTTTTACGAGGAAAGCGAATCAATCCTATCAGCCCGCTACGCCCCTTGCCTATACCTTTTCTTCCGTCGAGATGAATTCTTTTTTTTTCTTTCCGAAGCAACTTTTCTGCCCTTATTCAGTGACGAACGCTTTAAATAAAGTCTCTTCTTTTTCGTACGAATGTCATTCTATTTCTTTGTGGGTCCATCAGTAGTCGATGTAACCCCTATCTCAATCTCAGGCCAGGCTATTGAACCAGGTTCCCCTCTCATTCAGTTTGAGATTCAATCCGTTGAAGTGCTTCAATCCGTTTGTCTTTGCCTCCTCTACTGAGAGAAAGTTGTGGGTAGGACCCCTGTTTACGATGGCCCGAGTCTTCTTCCCATTAATTCCCACTTTCACGTGGATGACCCCTTTTTGGATTGGTTTTCCTACTGCCTTGTCCAATCATAGGCATTCTGTCTTGGATAGATAAGGCATCGTGATACCCACTTAGTTACATCATCAATCTCAGATATTGACTGCGAAAGCTTAATGTCGATCAGAAAAAGCATTCAAAGAGGTCATGAGCACTCTACCCACCACTGAGCCTTCGAGAACAAGCCTATGGGATGATCCTTCCCCAGCTCTCTTTGACCTACCCTCGGCTTTTCAGTCCTTTATCATAGGGGGTGCACGGGCTATTGTAGAACACTTCATTCTATTATTCTACTCTTCTATTATTTAATAGAAGATTGCTAATGAAGAATTAGACTACTCTCCTGAAGTGAAGGGTCGAAAATGGAAAAGGATCCATTGCCGAATCACAATGAGAAGGAAAAAGAGAAAGTTGTGGCATTCTCGGGAATGGCATCTCAGATCCCCAAGAGACAGAAGCGGCTGAAGAATTCATTACTGCTGAAAATGGCTTATTGTATGGCCAACATTCCCTACGGGTTTATCCTATCCCATTGTGTCGTCAATTGTATTACCGGTCGCTCATCAGCCGACAGACAGTTTCTTTTGTTGATGCTCCTTGCATTCCGGAGCCTGGAGAATGACTTGTGAGTTTACCCGCCGCTCACATGACAATGGAGTTTTCTTAAACAAATTAAAATGCTTCCCTTGCTATAAAGACCAATTTATCTCCAAGTGGCAGCGGTGAGGACACACCAGCAAAGGCAAAAAATTCCGATCCAGAGTGGTGACGCTGTGGAAGAAATCCCTGTAAAGGGCCTTAGAGAGGTCAAGGTCAAGAGATGGAAAATGATAAAGTAGAAGCTGGCAGCCCCGGCCCGGCAACGTTAAAGAACTAAATGGGGCGGCTCCGAGACGACAACGGGCACCTCAAAAGAAGATTGACGATAGAGTGGCTCATTTCAAAAAGATCCCGGCACTTATATCAGTCTTTGTTGCGGACCGGAAGGACAAGTCCTTTGAACCCTAAAAAAAAGCTCCTCCTGCCTCCACCATAGCATTAGCGGAGGAGGTTATTCCGGAAAACCTCTCTTCTCGGCCAGCTTTCGTGCCTTCTCTCTCTGCCTTAGTAGCCCGTCTGTGGCCTCTCTCTGTCTCTGCTTTATGGTTGTTAGTTCAAGAATCAGCTGTGAATGCTACCGATACCGATACCGGAGCTGCTAAACTAAAGGAAGTGACATGACATAGTTAATGAGGAAGGGGTATGCATCGTCCAAATTCAACTGACTTCCTTTGTATTCATCCCATCTGAGATCGAATGAGGGTAATTTTTTATAGATCAGATCTGCAGCGCTTACTGATTCAATCACAGCTGATACGCATTCAATTGCAAACAGAACACTGGTTAATTGAACAGTTAGCAAATCTGTACCCCTAGCGGCCTATTCTCTAGCAGCTGATTCTAGACCAGCCGATTCAATTGCAGCTACTTCGAAAAAACTGCCTATTATGGCTATGTAAAGGGACCGGCTTCCCAGAAAGGTTAATGCCCTAGGATTGGATTCATCCCCATATGGAACTGGGTGAGGGATTCCCAGAAACCAGAGCAAGAACCTAAAAAGCGATAACAAGCTAAAAGGCGCATCTCTCTAAGCCAAGATCGTCTGCTCCTCAGCAATTGATCCAAAAAGTGCCACAGCTCCTTCTTAGGCGAGCGAAGTGACCTCCGTTGGACGTTGGAAGAAAGAAGCTAATAGAGTCATAGAAGATCCCGAAAGAGGCGAATTGCCAGAAAGTTTATCAAATCCGATCCTTGCATCATCTGATCTCGATCGGGTTAACTCCTAAATTCAGGCAGTGAGCATCGAATAAGCCAATTGACACTATCGTCTGTTTACAGCAAATCAAGATTAGATGGACAAAGAGAGCTTCAGTCAACACAGTCCTAGAAGCTCCATTCATGCCCACTTCTATTCCTAAGAGCCCATCATTCTACTCAAAAGAGGACGGAGGCTACTTTCGGGACATTGGTTGCAGCGATTTGTAGACCAATAGCAAAAGCAGCAACGATTCGATGCTCTCAAGCAGATCTTCCTCCAAGAGTCAGAGCGCATTCGAGGTCTAATGAAATTCCCGGATCGAGTTCTGACCCTTATCGAGCAGGAAATAGGAATAGAATCGGACAAAGAGCTGTTAGCAGGGCTTGTTCACGAATGCCCTGTTATGTTAGAAGGAATCATTGGACAAAAGCGAAGTTGAGCCGCCAATGGGAGCAGAAAGGAGGTTCTAGAACTGGATTGTTTAGCAAATACCATAGCACATAGTACTCGGAGCCCAGAGACCAAGACTCAATTCATAAAAGCTCAAACTTACCCATCCGAACAAGACGCACATATCCCTTTGGGGGTCTGACTAGTGAGCCAGGCAGGAACAAAGCGACGAAAGTCTCCGCAATTGTACTAACGATAGTTCAACATCTCCAAACGGGCAAACTTATGGATTGTGAGCTTTCTCACCATTTCGACATCTCTTTACCATTTCATCGTCGCAATCAGACAAAAGGAGACCCGGTCCAACGCATAAGACTACTACATGGACCATATTTCAATGGTACAAGACCTTTTCCCGAACCTCGTGCGATTCAATCTATCTGCTTTAGATCATAAAAAAGCTTATATAACTAGTTAATAAAATGAACCAGCACTAGTCATCCCATTCTTTTATTGCCCCTACCCTATTGTTGTTTGTTACAGGTGTCCTTGAGTGGAATTCAGGGAATCTGAAAGTAGGGACAGTAAACGCCTTTCTACTAGAAGGAAGGCTGGCGTCCAGAGGCACTACTAGGAATAGGGACAAGGAATGACTCCACTTTTGAAGATTCTTACCGCCAGGGAGGGTTCTGGATCTAATAAGCTGGTCTCCTTTGAAAGCGGGGTTGCCTAAGAAAGCGCCTTTTCCTACTACTACTAGTAGAATGCCGGTTTTCGTCACCTTTATTTGAGTTGATGAGGTGATCTGATCTCGCCTCTAGGCAGGTCGAAGAGAAGGTTGTTATCACAGTCCTACCGCCGAATACAACAATTAGACTGCTCTGTTAGGAAGTGCTTTCTCCTAGACATTCCCGGTCTAGCCGGTGCCCGGCTTGCTTTTGGAGCAGGAGACGGTGCCAACGGCATCTAGATGCTGGTGAGTGCGGCGCGAATGGAGCGTTAGTCTCGCTGTGTTCCACAGCTTCCCCTCGCTTTGTTATAGATCCCGTTGCGGAGTCCCTTGTTCCAACTGCATTTGAACCGCAATCTACGGCCAAACACCAATACAATCTCTGGCAGGTATTGGTGCATCTTTCTGGATGATGAACCCCTGTTTGAAGATGAGTGGACCGGGAATATAACCCTTCATCTGAGCTGGCCTTATTGTCGGATCGGAATCCAATATCATTTTCTCTTCCTCTTGCCTTGACCGCATCTCCCTCCTGGATGTTCGGGGGATCAGGAGTGAAAGAACTCAATTGCTAAATTGAGGGTCCGAAGGAGGCTCGACCGATAGGCCCGGACTCGACTGATAAGGTTCTAAAAGATCTGACCCTTTAGGGTAAGGAGAGGGAGAGGGGTTGGAAGTAAAGGTTATGGTATATCTGGCCGGGTATTCAGTGCCTGATCCAACAGAAGGGAAAGCCTACCTCAGATAGTAGGGCAAATCCTTGCAGCTTTCATATCCGGGCTAGGGGCTGGGTTTGCAGAAGGTCGAAGAACAACTCTTGAATGGGCGGTTCCGAAGCAGCTCTCTGGTGGAGAAGCTCCGGGGGGTCCTTGGCTTAACAGCCCGGATATCTCAACACTTCGCATTCGAATAGGGGATGAACGACTAATGCTTGCTTCAAGGTCGACCTCTATGGAATGGGTATCCGATACATCTTCTCTTGAATCTTCGCATTTCAGCGAGGTAGGGACCAAGATCTCCGGAACCACTAGCTGGGGAGTTCCCAGTTTTCACTGGCTCTGATGAACTGTTCGGAAGGCCAGAAGCAGTTCCAACATCTTCTGAGGTCGAGTCGTCTTCTATGAATCTTCCATCTCCGGATCTCAAGATTAGGTGAAACTCTTCAGAAGCAACAGTCTCTGTTGAGGAAAGAAGGGGGAAAGAGAAGGTCGGGCATGCATCTGGGTAGGTGAATTCCATGGATCTTATTTCCTGAGTTTCAAATTTAAGTTTGAGATAAGGGTCCATCCACCCAAGAAAGACATGGGATTTTTAGGCGTAAGATTCTTTTCTTACAATATTTCTAGTTACCTTTCAAACATCCAATTGATAGAGGCATACTTGTTTATGTTATCCCATAAGACTTATTTAAGTTTCAAGGGGGTGTCAACCGGTAATAGAATGTAGCTAGATAACTTATGCCACAGCATTTATGTGGGATTGAGTTCATGGAACACTAACTTAACCTCCAAGGTCTGATAGTGCTACAGTTAACACCAAGCCACAAAGAAGGCCCGGGTCATCCAGCTTATATGGAGTTGATTCATCTTCCAATGCCCGAAGAGAAGGAAGGTGGTAGTCTTGAAGAATGACCCGGAGATTTTCTTAAGTGATAGCACCTGCTTAAGTAAGAGGGTCTTCGTGCACTTGAGCTTCTGTTCAAGGCGCAGAGGGGAAGATAGGCGTAGAAGGGCTTGCAATGATCTATTATTAAGAAGGTCTGCCTGCTGCGATTGAGGAATGAATCGATCATTTGACTAAGATAAAAAAGATCTTCCGCGGGTAGAAAAGCTCCGGTACGCTGGGGGATAGGTCGATTTACCTGGTCAGATCAAATAGATAGGCAAATGGTTTTCAAAGGGATCGAGAGAGTGAAGATCGTCTAGCTATGCCAATGGGGGTAATGAAACGTGGCTACCATGGCCATGGAAGTACCGACCTGAGGGACTGACTTTGAAAGGTATATTCTCGCACTTATCCAAGGACAACTTCTTCGCTCAAAGACTTCTTGCTTATCTTCCCCGGTCTTTCGACAACGGGAATAAAGTTAAAAAAACTCTTTATAGCAGACTCGTCAGCAGCTGACTCTTCCTTATTATTCCCAAACCCGCCATTTTCATCTTCTTTTGTTGTCTTTTTGTCTGTCTGTGTGATCTGATCTAGTCATGCAGTGGCAAAGGAGAGCGTGAAAGTTGCCCGAAAATGGGAATGGTAGTGAAATCCGTTGTCAATGGAGTAGGTGATCGAATGTCCAACTTTCTCTTGTTTAGGAGTGAATGAGCTAAGCCAGAGTCTTCCTTACTTTACTTGCGGGATAAAGCAATTCCCTTTTTCTTACTAGATCTTAACTGATAAATAAAATTAAGATTTTCTTTCTTTAATGCAGCAGCCACCGTGTGCAGAGCTAGACAGAAGGCTTCTTAAGACATCGCTTTCTTACTCCTTACTCCACTCTATAGTTCAATGATCGATAGGCTTTGGGCTCCTACGTTCACAATGCTTACTGATGTGCCATTAAGACCGTCTACGATCACTCTAAGAACGGTTCTTCCTCCAACAGCCTCTTCTTTCACTGCTTCTATGCCAAGGGGTCTTCTTTTAATGGGTTTCCCTAGGTTTAGTTAGCCTGCTTTGCTTCCTCTCCGTTCAAGGAGCGTTTCTTCCCAAAGCTTCTTCTTTTGCTACAGTACAGAACAAGGCATTCGATGCAGTACATTCGAGAAAGCTTCTTTTTGAATTCGAACATTGATGTCGTGGAACCATAGACTGAAGGCAGAGGAAGCTTCTTCAATACCAGCTTATGTTAAAACAAAGGATATGGAAGTCTCCGCTCATATAGAAGAATGAGCTATTCACCATGGATCAAAAAGAAACTATCACTAAAACGAGCAGCGTTCGCCCTTTATTGGATTGGTACTCAGACTTTACTGTATCTTTCGAACCGGAACCAAAGGCTTACCGCAACATAGCGGACAAAAGTAGACTATTCGGCTTACGCTTGATCTTTATAGAAGGAATGTCAATGTTTTCTTTCAATTGTTGGCTGTTGTTGTTGAAGAGTTTTCTCCTGCAATGGGATCTACTTCATTTGTTTAAGTGGAAAGCTAGGGATAAAAAAAGCTTTTGCCAGAAGTTCCTTTGGATGAACTCCAAAGACTTTCAGTTCCTTTGGCAGAGGTCAAATTTTGTTCTGTAATAGAACCAGGTACTGAGTTACAGAGAGTACCAGAGAAGGTTTTGTTTGTACAAGATTCGTGAAGCTAAGCACGGAAAATCCGGATTAATGACTAGATATATATGATTTCCCTTTCAAGGTCCATGTCCATTGTGGCCCGTTGTCAATGTCAGCGGATTAGCTTCCAATGCCGCCAGACCATCAGAGATTGACTTAGAAGCTAGCCTCTCCCTATTCTCTTTAGGAGCTTCACTCTCCCGGCAAGGGGTCAGCAGTCAGACTAGGTATTATAATTAGAATATCATCTTTGTAGAACCGGAGACGGCTCAAGAAAGAAAAAAATTTCCTGCAAAAGGTCCCTCCGTTGGGATTCATGTTAGCAGGATCGACTTGGTATAGCAGAAAGTTGGCAAAAACCAAAACTGAGTCAATGAAGAGAATCATAAGAGAGAAAATTGGCTGGCAAAACCTGAGAATCAGATGTCGGGAAATCGAAAACGATCGAGCCCGCTCAGTCAGAAGCAAAGAGGAGTCCCGCCCAATCTCGGTGAACAAAATCACTGATTGCAACTACATCAAAAACCTCTATTCCTTTAAGAGTCATCGTGTGAGGCACAGGCTTTGAGGTTGGAAACCCTGGTCTGGGTCTAATTTAGGAGAAGAGAGAGCTCATCGGCCTAGAATAGAATCGAGAAGAGCACTGGAAAAATTGCTTGGGTTAAACATATGAAATTTCTTCACCGTTATTGGAGTCATCCCAATTTGTAGAACTAGAGTGGAAAATCCAGATCACTGACTATATGATTCGGGTCTCTCTTTTAGAGTGCCCTCCGTGTTGGCGGATCGATTGGATATAGTAACCGCAGAGATTTGGTCCAACTTCAAGTATTGAACCCAAGTCTTCGTGTCGATTTCGGGCATTCTTTTTCCATAACCCTATATCGACTTCCTTAGCCTTCTCTTGAGTGGAAAGCCGGCGAACGAACTTCTTTTTCCAAATTCCTGTTCAAAGGCTCCGTTGGATGCCTAGGAGGTACGGTACCTTGTGGGAGTCTGAACGTCCATTTCGTCAAACTGGAGTAGGAGTAGGGCTTTCAAGCCTAAGGTCGGTCCGGTCAATAAGATGATTTTTTCTGGTTGAAAGTAGTCAACCGGCTTATTCAAAATAAGAGTCTTCGGGGACAAATCTAGTTTCCAAATCAGTAAGAATCTTGGTGTCAGCCATTCCCTTGTTGGAGGCTAAGTTCTCTCAATCTTCAGGGGAATTTCAGTACCTGGGGAAATGGTCAAGTATAATCTCCAGTATATAAATATATTTATATACAAACCTGGGGCGCGGTTTCCATCAATCATAGGTATGGCCAGTGTTGTGATTCCCCTATTCTCTTCCTCTGATCTAGGCATTTTAGTCTTCCTTACCATTAGATTAGGATTGATAGGCCTTCTACCAGAGACCTACTTTTCTGCTCTGCCGACTTTTTACTTAAAGAAAGAATGTCAAGTATCTAAGAGTTGACCCAAAAGTTCGATAAAAGCAAGCGCCACCTTCCTCTACCGGGAACCGGTAGGTCCCCAGAGAGGTTCTTAGTCTCTATGCCGAGAATAGCAACTGAGAAGGAGACAGATTCCACTGAGTTGAAATTGTTACTTTACTTTAGATCTTTCGCTAAAGCGATACAATCTAAATGAAAGTACCTGGAAAAACAATGGAACCCAGTTCCACGGCATAAGGTGTACCCTATAAAGCAAGCGGATGGTCGAACAAGAGAAAGAGGTTGTCACAGACTATCTTCTACTTCTAGAATCGATGACGGGCTCAACACCAGGTTCCGCGGCAAAAGAAAAGTCTATTTCAGGCTAAGCTGATGTATTTGCAGAGTCTTTTTCTCCAACTAGAATATATAAGAGCCCTCTTCTTTCGGGAATCGATTTGACGTTCAACTGTAGCTAATAGCTAGCCTAATCAAAGAGGCTATATCAAAGGTCTGGTGACGGTGAGGTATTGTAAAGCTCCCACACTCAAGTCCTATAGAGGGTAACTCAACCTAGGGTCTGTCAAATACAGATTACCTTTTTAGTTTCATAGCAGAGACGAACATATAGGCAGGTGGCTAGCGCTCGTCCTGACGAACCAGCCATTCATCTCCTCTCCTTACAATCGAGATCTTCAAACCTCTCGCTTTGCTTGAGCTATTTATATCCTATACTTAGCAGTAGAGCGACTACCGTGCGTGCCATCATTGAAGAGTAAATGATTCAATCGTGCCATAAAACCCCGTATTTTTCGTCATCAAGAGGAAAGTCAGATGGTAATCGAATCGGCTTACCAGAACTACAGAAGTTAGACTTTTTTATATGTCTCCGGGCAGGCCAGCGAACACTAGACAGTCTAATCTCTTTCTTACGGCCAGCGGATAAAAGGCTAATCTAAATCTCTATTCTAGCGGTGAAGACACTCCGAGCGGGCAAGCTGATAAAGTCTCTCTCTTATAGCCAGCTGATAATCTAACTAGTCTAACTATCCATCTCTTAGTCGGTTGATAACTATATAGTAGGCTAGCAAGTATAACTATATAATCTATCTATCTATTACAAGTAGATCTACCTCTCTTTCTAAAGACCCAATTTAACATCAGGAAAAGAGGTAAACACTTGGCCTGAAGGTTGATTGTTTTGTGGGCTTTCATTAAAACCATACGAATGCGGTGAAGGTATCGAGACCAACATGAAAGCAGTAAGAGTCGAAGCGGAAGGCATAGAGTCAAGACTTTTGTGATCGGGAGTTCTTACCTATCCCATTCATGCCCTGGAGAAAGGGCATGGTGTGGAAAACCGAAATGAGGTAGAAAAGGAGTAAACCAAACCTCCCACCAGGGAGACAACCAACCAGGGATATAGCACTCAACGGGACACCCAGAGAGAGGGAAAACCCAACCTTCCAATGAAGACAGATCGAGGGAGAAGAACCACTTCGACCTAGCCAGCCCTTCGCAGAACAATTTGACTTTAGTTTGGGTCATTTTACATCCTGTACTAAAAGCAGAATAATGATCTGCTGGGATTCCAGTTTCATGGATCTTTTCCCCATCTCAGCAGATTACCCTTCCTACCCCTCCATTTTACTATCCCATTGATTTCGATGCTTATGGCAACACGATCAATCATTCGTCAGCGGGCAGCCATTCATTGCCAGAAATTAGTTGAATCCAAGATTCAATTCCTGTGTCTCTTCCATCCCCTTTATCCTATGGGTCGATCCATTTATTGATAATGTTGAAGAATCGATGAAACGACCTTTGTTCCTTCCCTTTTCTTGACAAACAGAGCGTGGTCGGCCTTCCTACGCTGACGAATGCCTCCTTGGTTCAGGAACGAACCCACATTTCCTTCGGGGGAGTTCCGATTCCGCCCCATGATGAGTAGGTGGGAGATACCCCCAAAGACCTTGTAGTAGGGGGGAACGTCCCTCGACGACGCTCACCCCCGATCAAAGTGATGGAAGCTACGCAGTGTTGGAGACAAGGTATTCACGTAAGTTTTGTTTCGCCTATATCACTAATGGCCTTCGACCGGCGGGTAGGGGAGTTCCCGCTGCGGTGCTGTTCCCGGCCTGGGCCCTGTCCTTCCTATCTCGCTCGTACCTTCAATCAAAATAATCGAGGAATAGATATGGCTGGCAGGTGCGGTAGACCGAACACCTTCTGAATCAGCGTGGAGGTGACATGAAGCTCCTTGCCCATTGAGTGAAAACATCCATCCCAGTAAGAGAGATTCTCCGACCCCACTACCTGCGGGAACTTCCGCCAGCCCCAGGCTGCTACTGATCTTTCGGAGCCTTAGAGTGGATTGGATCCATTACCCTTTCGCAATTTATAGTTTGCTTGAAGCAAGAACAATTGATGAGTGAGCAGTGGAACCAATCTCCAATCCCGAGGCGAAACAACCAACCGGTCTTTTGAGCAATACAGTAATAAAAAAGTACGATGCTTGCAGGCCAGAGCAGCTTGCTCGGTCTTTTGTTTGAGGTTTTTATTCGTGCAAGAGGAGTACTTAGTATAGGAACGGACCCGAACAGGAAGATAGTCGATCACACAGAGTCGTAGAATCACTGAACGAGCTTTCGTGTGACGAAGTCGGATCGGAAGTGACATAATATACCTCCTCCGAACCCTCAACAATAGAACGTGTGTGTTCCCAGTAGGGATTCTAACGGAGGAGTTTTTTCGGGCTTTTGGAAAAGGAAAAGCGCTCCGCGTCTTTTTTTTCCTATCACGAACCCCTAGTCGTGAGAAAGAGCCGCTCTACCCCCCTCATTCATGATTCATGTGAGGAAAGAAGGAGGAAAGAAATAGGCGATCTCGCCAGCATGAACCGTAAAATTTTCACCTCCCCTGGACGAACAATCGACAAGCCAGACATTATTTCAAATTAAAAAAAAGAATTTTACGATATGATTTTGGAGGAGAATACATGTCCACGGAATTCTCTCAATATCTTATTTCCAGAGGCACTGTTCATCAGAGATCTTGTGCGTATACTCCTTGAATAGCTGAGAGGAAAAATAGATACTTATTGGAAACGGTTAGAGCTATGATGTTTGGGATGAATGTACCTCGTTTGGGTAGAAGCTGTGTTGACCGCAACATACTTGATCAATCGCATACCGTCTAAGTTCTTGCTGGAAGCATCCCTGATTACTCTTATTTAAAAGTATTTGGCTGCTGTTCATTTTCTCTTTTTTATTTTGTCTTTAAAAGAAAGGAAGCTAACGAAAGAAAGCGAGCTCAACGAAACAAGCGAAGCAAGCAGCAAGAGAGGATCGAGTAGTAGAAGGTAACGAAATAGAGACTCAGAGAGAGATCAGAAGCGAAATTCGGCAAGAAGAAGGCTGAACCCAGGTGACGCCTATTGTAGTGTAGCACCTGGGGCCGCACGACTCAGGCAGACTC
>JAJFZO010000275.1:37500-40000 GCA_021397835.1 Moringa oleifera
GAAAAAGCCCAAGATGAGAGAGATCTCCTGAACTCCACCAACCATAGTGTAAGCTGGGAGCTGCTCCGAAGAGCAAACACTCTTCTTCCTTAGAAAGAGAAAGGGGGAGAGCGCCAGAACGGCGTCAAGGATATCTTTTATTATCTAGAAAAAAGTGAAAGTAGGGGCTGCCCTCGCTCTCAAGACTTTCTAAGACTTTTTTCATATTTTTAATGGAAAAGTCTTTGCCATTCTGAGTCTTGAGAAACTGAGCACCGTCCAACAGCCAGCCCCTATTCGGATCAAGCTCCTCCATCTTGAAGAGTCTTTTTGTTTTACTTTCAAAGATAGAGGAAGCTTTCTTGAAAAAGATATCCAAGGCCCCCTTCCCCTTGTATTTGCAGATCAGGTTCAGATAGACCTGAGATAGGCTTTCCCCCCCCCTATGCGAGTTACTAACTTAGGTACCTAGCCCAGAATCCATAGAGAATATAAAAGATAGTAAGGAATTCTTAGAACAAGCATATCAGCAAATCAGCTACGTTACCCTTTTTCGCTTTCAAGATTTCTATCTTTGTTTCGCTTTTTGTTGTTCTTGGTTCCCATTTTCTTTTTGATAAAAATATATCTTCTTTTTTGTTGCTTTTCTTTCAAATCCGGGTCTTCTTTCTATTGTAGTTCTTCGGTTGAGTTCGTTCCTTCCCTTTTCGTTCGCACTGACTGCCCTTTCCTTGCTGCTCGCGCTCTAAAGCAATTGTAGCAAGTAGGAGAAGAATGCCGACGGCATTCCATGTGTGGAACTTTAGGTAACTACAATGACTTTACACCTGTCTGTTAGCCGGGCAGAGAACTCTTCTTTCGGTTTGAAGGTTGGGGAAGCAGCTTGCAGTGAGTCGAGACTCTAACTAGGCTTTTTTTAGTCGCTCTCTCTGGTTGTGTCTCTCTGGTATGCCTACAGGGTCAACTAAAGCAGGTACTACTGGCTTCTTTCGTCTTTCGGTATTGATCCTGCCTCTTTAAATAACTTGTCTATGACACCTTTTTCTGGGGAAGTCAACAAGCTAGCTCCCCTAACTGTAAGTGACTACGACATGACGTTAGCCTTCACCTGTAGTCCACAGTCGTCGAGACAGCGCAAAAAGAAAGATCCTTGGAAGAACTAAGCAAGCTACCGGAGCAGAAATCCATAAGCGAGGTAGCAGTATTGGTGGGAACTATCGTATTAGCAGTTATCCTGACAGTCGCAGCCACTAAGGGCCCAGGCTAGCGGCACACCCAGAATGGAAGAAAGATAGGAAGAAAGGAAGTAGGGCTACTCCCCAAAAATGTCCGTTCATTTGTCGTTGGGGCTAAAAATCTGTTTTTCAATAAAGAACCCCTCTCTGACATAAAATTGAGATTCTTTTTTTTCCTTCCTTATCAGACCTTAGGGAGCGGGGCTTTTTTAAAAAAAATAAAAAAAGGGGCGGGAACAAAGCCCCCGGATTTGAAAGTTCAGCCCTACCCTATAGTGGAGTATCTTTTCCCTATCTAAGCTATATCAACATAGCCAACTAGAAAACTCATCCGCTTGTCAATTCTTGGTGTAATACTCACTTGTAAATTCTTGGTGTCAGAATTTTTCACTGATCAGGTGTGATCAGTTTCATCCGTGTAAGAATTAGGAATTCCTCTTCCAACTCGTCCCAGAATGGGCGTTATGGCAAAGAACAAAAAGAAAAAAAAAGGAGGAATTTGTCCAATAGTAACAAATGGTGCCTCCACAGGTTGACATCCGATCCAACCTAGTAGTAAGCAATCCGCCAAAAGCAACCAAAATATTCCTTGGTGAATCGGGCGAAAACTTGAACTACGCACATACATACTTTTAAAAAAAGGTAAAGCCAAAAGACATATAAAAACTGGTGCTATTGCGGCTACACCTCCCGATTTGTCAGGTATACTACGAAGAATGGCATGGATCGGTAGGAAATACCATTCCGGCACAATATGAGGCGGGGTGGGCATCGGATTAGCAGGTATATAATTGTCGGGATGCCCCAAAACATTAGGAGCATAAAAAATCCAAATAGAAGAAAAGATAGCAAAAGCTACCCAACCTACTAGATCCTTTACATAAAAATAAGGGTAAAAAGCAATTTTATCCATCTCTGAATGTAGACCCAATGGATTATTTGATCCATATTGATGCAATGCGGCCAGATGAAGAAGACTGGCGCCTACTAAAATAAAGGGGAGTAAGTGATGAAGACTAAAAAAACGATTTAAGGTGGCATTGTCCACGGAGAAACCACCCCAAAGCCAAGTCACTATGGTATCTCCTACTACAGGTATGGCGCTAGCTAAGCTTGTAATTACTGTAGCTCCCCAAAAGCTCATCTGACCCCAAGGTAGTACGTATCCTATAAAAGCTGTCACAATCATTAATAGGAAGATTACAACTCCGAGACACCAAACAAATTCCCTAGGACTGCTATAACTCGCATGATATAGACCACGAAAAATATGAAGGTAAACCACA
>JAJFZO010000275.1:45000-54136 GCA_021397835.1 Moringa oleifera
ATGAATTAGAAGATGAGTGCCGCAGCAGTAGCTTTTAAGATGGTAGCCGACGCTAGGATTTGGGAAGGATATACATGAGAGTGAGTGTGAGGAGAAAGAGCCTTCCCATTTGCTGTTCTAGACCTAGGTTTAAAAACCTTTTCAGCTATCACTTCCTAGATGGAGCTCTGACAGGAGACCTATGAATGCCTTGGCTCTAAGCCGTACGTACCACCGTATAATGCCGTATTCAGCCGCGCAACAACTTTCTCTCGTGCTATGGCGTGTTTTTGAGCGCATTCATTGCTTTGAGGAATTGGTTGTGAGCAAGGAAGCGTTGAGTTGGGCGCGTAAGGTTAAGGGTGGTGTGGGTTTTCGATGGATAGCTTTTTCAATCTCTATCATAGGTTTGATAGATCTGAATCTTGTGTTTATGGGCGTGTATGGATCCCCCCCCCCCCAGCTTTGATTGCTTTTCACCTGTTTATATAATGAATATTTGTTTATACCATTAACATTGATAGTTGTAGACAGATGGATAGCAATGGTAGTTAAGAGCATTCCTTTCCTAGGGCCAAGATGGTCTCTTTCTTCCTTCCCCTATTCCTGTCCTTCCCGCTGCAGTTGATGGAGAAGCATTGAGCAAGGCAAGGAGTCGAGACAGTCTTAGCTACAATCTCTGCCCTTAGTATCTTCCTCCGCTCTGCATAGCTGTGCATTGAGGGAGCAGCTGTGGTGTTAGTAAAGGTATATGCTGGGCAGTTACAAGGCAATACCACTAGGGAAGCTGATCAAGCATATGTTTTTGACGATCGATAACGAGGGGATTGCTAATGATGAAATATACGAAAAAGGGCATCGAGCCGGAACCCTTCTCCCCTCCTTAAAACTAGCTCTGGAAGCCTCTCAGGCAAAGTGCCCTATTCTCCTTAACCCCTTGGAACCCATACCTCTCTTTTAGGCGCGGTAAGGCTCGCTCCGTTCTCAAGGCTTGGGGCGCGGTCTTCGTCTCCAGCCGATGCCAAAAAACCGATCGGAAAAGCCGATGTTAGAGTAAAGCATTCCCCAGAAAGAAAATAAGGCAAACACAAAGGCTAACAACTCAAGCAATCTGCCTTTCTCTGTGTTGAAGAAGCACGGGAAGCAGAGGCACCAATGGTAACATCAGTGGTTCAAGTGCAGTGGGTAGCAAGAATTCCAAATGAGGGATTGGAGGCCTAGCTTTATCTTTCGTTTGAGACTGGGCGGCCCCCCTTATTCGTACTCCGTACAAGCAGCAGGATTGGACTAAAAAGGTATTAAAGGCCAAGTATGCTGCTTAGTTTCGTAGCTCCGTTTGCCAGGAGAGTCAAGCCCTGATTCCCAATTGTCGGTATCATTGAAAACTTGTGATTCCGGTCAAGTCAACTACTTTTTTTCAGCAGCTGGCCGGGTGAGAAGTAGGACAAAGATCTCAGTCAGAATCAGAGAATTTCTCACTTGGCACTGACTCTTTATCTTTTGGATCGGATTCAGCCCCAGACCTTGGTACGCTGAGGTTAAGCTTTTCCCGGGTTTCCTCTTAAAGCGGCGCAGCTCCCAAGTACCATTTGTCTCCAAGCCTATCTCCCACTTCCCATTGTGCTTTTGATTCCATCTCTCAATCGACGGGCGATTTCTAAATGCTTTGGCCCAGTAAGCGCTATGGACTAACTTCCTTACAGGCAGAGTTAGTTATAAAAGGTACAGACAGTCCGATCTAGCCAGTGAGCAGAAGCGCTAATCACAAAAAGAGCTCGTCAGTTAAGCTCTTCAGTGATGTCCCTCTCATCTGTGCTTGCCGCCTTTTCACCACGGTTGGCTGACTCCGGCTTTCCAGTCTTCTCTTCCGCCTTCACTTGAAGTGATGGTTTAGTTTCCTCTGAAGAAATAAGGTCAGGCAAATCGGCCATTAAAGAGCCATCGGTCAATCGGGCAGTTCAAGTAGTCTCTGAGAAGAAGAACGGGTCATCATCATTGTCTTGGCATCCCTGTGGAACGGAATCGGATTAGAGAGGCTGCTGCTGGTTCCGGTGATGGAGCCAATAAAGTTCAGATTGAATTTCTCACAAGGCAGTCGGGTTTTTGCCATCTTTCAACTCATTCGACATCCTTTTCATTCGATGTGTTCCCATCCATTAAAGAAGAGGAAGAGACCTTTCTTAGGCCTACCCCCCTTTTTGTTGTCTTTCAGACACCAGAAAAATAATCAGAGAAAAGAATAGGAAAGGCAAGTCCGAACCTGTCAAGCTCAGTCAGATTCAATTGACCGAGACTGGCGAGAGAGGACTTCTTACTCCTAAAAAGGGAGGATTCCCGGGTTTCAGTGAGTGAGGGGTCGGGCTTACCATGTTTAATAGGAGACCAGCCTAGCCAAGCCAGTAGTCAGAGAGCTTACCACGGGAGAACCAACTACACTAAGAAAGACCCAGGGTGGGGCTCGTTGAAGAAACTCGATGGTCGCATTCTTCTCTTTTCTTTTAGTGGTCTCTTCAAAATAGAGTATTGGATTGGAGTCCAGTAGGGAAATATCTCAGAGGTATCACTCTTGCCAGCCGTCTGTCCAGGATGTCTCATTCTCGGAGTGGTATCGTTCTAGGTTTCACTCTCCCCTTTCGTCATAAGGCGTGGTTCTGTCCCCTTCTTCTTTTTGAAGAGAAATATAGGCCTTAGTGTTTAGTCAATTCAACGTCCGCTGTGCTTTGGTAATAAGAAATCCCGAATAGCAATACGTCTTTGTCTTCGTCAGCCCCAAATCCTTTAGTTGAGTGCCGACCTACCGACATTGAAAGGATAGTTTTCAAAATATCAATGTCCTTTAGCCATGTTTTTCAAATACCGAAAATAGCTAGCCGAGAAAAGGTCTGCTTCCAAAGTCAGTCCAAAAAAAAGTCATGGTCATGTTAAATTAGGGATTACCTTGAATGTGGAGAATGCGCCTTAGCTGGAGACCGACCATATACCATATCATGGGTTGTAGGCTAGTCTTACAGAAATTGTGACCCAGCGCGATAGGTTGCTTTTACTAATACAGGACTGGCTTCCTGGTCAAGTCAGCCTCCTTTAGTTTGTCTTACGGACGGAGTGGGCTTTTCCCCAATGGGGTCTAGCTTGAAGGCAAGTAGGCTATTGAGACGCACATAACTACCTTTTTCAGCTTACACGGAATGGCTATGGCTCTGGAATGTCTTTTTCTCAAATAGGGTAAAGGCATAGCCCCCGCGCTAACATACAAAACTGGTCACAGAAAAGGGCAAAAGAGACGAAGGCCAAAGCATTGACTGAAGAGGGGGGTAAAGAGATATTCGCCTTTGACTCCTTCTCCGCCTACTGACTGCTACTCGGCCAGATGCTTCCTATGTCATTTAAAAGGGGGATCCAGGTCGTCAACGTACTTTCGAACAAGCGCGGGATCAGGCTAAGATGGAATGGATTTTCCTCTCCTTTCCTACTACTCTGCGCTTCTCTTTTGAATCTTCTCACCCCCTTGGAAGCCTAGCTACTTTTTTATAACTACCGCAGCTGCAACGGACAGGATGGGAATGGGTTGGAAAGAAGGAAAGAGCGCAGTCTCCGCTCACTGACTTCAGGACAGCAGCTCCGTAACTTACTTTGACTTAAAAGCACATCTGGCCACTTTCAGTTTCCGATCGCGGAGTCGAAGCTGACAGGCGACGATTGGGAATGTCTCGTATTAGCGAAAACAGACTCACAAGCTTTAATCCATTTTTCAAATAAAGAGTTCTAACTTCGTTCCTATGGCTTTGAAAGAGGCATCAAAGACCCCTTCTCCATCAACCCATAAGGGGGGGTGAAAAAGCAAGAAATAGGGAAGTAGAGTAGTTGGCACACGCTGGTCAATCCAGTACGTACGTCGCTTTCATTCCTAGCTGACCGGCACGGAAAGGCTGTTTAAGTTGCTGTTTACGCGCTTAACTCACTAGGAGAAGAAGTAAGGATCGCACTCCCTACTAGACTTGTCTAAAAGACGAAAAGATGGATGAGCCACTCTCTCCATCCGACTAAGCTTAGCCTTTACCTGGGCACCTTGCCCGCTACGCCCCTTGCTTTGGTGCTAGCGTATATAAAGTAGTAGACCCCGGCTCCTTTTAGCTTTCTGTGGTATGGCTCTTATAACTCTTAGTAGCTGTTCTCTCCTTCCCTTTCCTTCTTCCTTATCCTTAAGGAATTGGATATAGAACCGTTAGGAGTAGGAGCATTCGTTAACAGAGATGGATTGGCTTCGGTTGACCTTCTTACTATGGGAATGCTTGAAAAAGCTCTGATTCCAATAAGCTCGTGACCACTCTCAGAGGTAGCTGGGAACAAAAGGAATAAGTGCTCAAAGCTAAGATCAGCTGCTATTGGACTTCTTTCCTTGGCGAGAAGGGTTAGCAGGGAAAGCAGCCTTGTTGATTAAAGTAAAGGACCAGGGGTCTAGCGCTTTTGTTTTGTTTTGTGGGAATACCCGCCTTTTAATATGGATATCAATGACTAAAGTCTCTTCCCACGGGCTAGGCTAAGCCCGAAAGAAAAAGAAAGAGAGTTAGATCCGAGAGTGAATTAGAGACATTATCTCACAGATGAAAGAAAAGAGGTCACTTGTTTAAGTCAAGCAATCGTAGAGACCGAGAAGAGTTTGCAGTGAAAATTCTCCCTCTACAGGCCTCTTAAAGGCAGAACCAAAGAGAGTAGTGAGGGGAGAGGAGTTCAAACCCGACTCAAGGCCTAGTAGATCTATTCCTGCTACCTTACTTACTTCCCTGGGGGAGGTTGAGTTGAAGAAGCTGTGACAGAACAAGCTCTTACAGAATCAGCAGCTATTGAACCCCCATCTGTTGGAAGAAGGACTACTGGTAGTGGTTCGTCTTATCTTATTAGTAGCGGTCAGTGGGAAGAAGACTAGCTCTGGCTTTCAAGCGTGAACCAGGTCTTGGATTCGGCATTGGTTGGGCATGGCATTAGATTAGGAAGGGGCCTAAGCTAAGCCCTGAAATTTCCATGCTTTACTCTTACTCTTTGGGTTTAGGAAGAGAAAAGCACTGTTTAGCTTAGTTAGCTTAGATCCTCTTTGAGATGAAATGCGGAAAAGTCCTAATCAAAGGCGAAAGTCGCCATCCAAGCAAAGTGGGAATACCCAGCAAGATCCGACCAACAATCGAGTTCATACCCGGCTCAAGGCTTTAAAGAAGAAAGCCCAGGCTCAAGGGCCCATCTCTGTCATATTGTCAAGCCAAAGAAGAGAGAAAGCCTAGCCCTTAAAGCAAGCCTGCTTCACCTTCACTTCCTTCCGTACCTGATTCTTAGTCTGCTCTAAAGGCAGCCAGTGACTCGAGGTCTTCTGGAGTGAAATCACTCTCGGGTAATTCAATGGTTCAGCTCAGGTTCAAATGGTATCTGGGGTATATCTCTTATCTGTTGTTCACGAATCCGTTTCAGGTTTTCAGGCATACCCGGTCTTTTCTCTTTCAGTTGCTGCTCCGGGGAAAGAAGTTTCATTGGGGAAGGTGGTATCTTCTAGTTGATCACTTAAGCTTTTAGCTTAAAGGACTGATCTTTGCTTGAACTTAGCCCGAGTAAGGCCGACTTAAATAAAGATAACTAGGGGCCAAGCCTTTATATGAAACCATTTCTTTCTCTCTGGGAATCATAGCCTACTTTCGTACCAAAGGGTTGAGACTTTCCTTCTGATCCTAGTTCTTGGCACTGGGAAGAGTCTCTATAACCTATAGGGTAAGGAGCAATAGACGGAATTCGCCCTAGAACCGTTAGGCTCATTAGACGTAGACGGAATTAGTCTGGTATGGCTGAAGAATGGTTTTTGAAAAGTGCTAGAAGTGTAAATTTTTCCAGTGCTTCAGCGGGCTTTTTCTTAATATACTGAAACTCATCTTGTACAGCCAAGTAGAAAAGCAGCGAAGCAGAATTTCCGGTATGGTATATAAAGAGAAATTTGACTTATTCGAAGAGGGGTAATCGCATGGCATAATTGAGTTGGGTTCGACTCCCATAACCCCGATGTGGAGAAGCGAAGCCCCTTGGGGCAAAAGAGAGAAAGAAAGGATAATGAGGATGCTGTGTGTGGTGAAGAGCCTTTCCCTTTCTAAGCGAGCGTGGAGGGCACCTGTCCTCCTTTCTAACTGAGAAATACACGAAGTTTGAGGACCGGAAAAGGTAGATAGTTGTGTACCATACCTTGTCTGGAGGCGAGAGATGAGCTCTGAAGAGAATCTGATGGAAGGCATAGAGAGAAAGCAGGAAAGCCAAGAAATGGACATGACTGAAAACAACAAGGACCAAACTCTCATGATAAGGAGTGAAAAACAAGAAATGGATCTACCAGAGGAACAGATGGAGGAAGCTACCTACAGAGATAAAGTGGTGGGGAGCTCCTCAAAGAAGCAGGAGTTTTTACTAAAAAACAAAACGGATTTTGTCTGCTTTGTTCCCTCGAGACGTCTACTCAACGAAGAAGCCCATTCGATAGGTAAAGCCGATACAGAAACAGATACTGCTAGCCCTAACGTAAAGAGTGGATTCTCTGATCCTCCCTCGAGTACTGAGCTTACCGAAAGGAAGGAAGAGTCATAGGATGTGTAGTAGTAGCATAAGAAAGCATGCCCAACCCAAGCAGTCCCTGTGCCTTATGGAAGAAGGGAAACAATCGGGTAAACAGTGGTCTTTCCCTAGATGGGAATAGGTTACATCTCTAGGTGGTCATATTCTCTATGAGAACGTTTGCAAGCCAGTTAAACAATCATCCTCAAGGGGCAAGTGTTTCCTTCTTTTAAGTTGGTTCTTTCAATAGAACAAAGTAGAGCTGGTAACTGCATCCTTGCCGACCCGCTATAAGAGTTACTAGCCAACGTACTGGACTCGCCTCCGGAGAAAGAGATTATCACCTTAGTGCTTGTTTGTTCCTTGACGCGGAAACTTACTGAGAACACATCTCACTGAAACCGAACCCTCCCCCTCAACTAAGCTTGTTCTCTGTCCGTGGGTCAGGAAAGTAAGAAGGCTAGCAACCTATTCTACCAGCCTTTATTCTGTCCCCAAAAGGCCTATCTTTGCCAAAGACCAATTGTTTAATTTTTGCTTTCATTGAACAGGGACCTAACATGCAACGTACGGGGCACGTCAAATCGAGTTGCAATCTCCATGCATCCATGCAAAACCCTTCGCATGTCTCACCCATCACTGATACCATACGTTTACACCATACTCAAATCACTGCCAGCTTCTCGTTGATGGCTCACGTAACACCAAGTCGAAACCTTACTCTTACTATTATCATCTCTTACTATATATCTATGATAGAGGAGCTTGGATAGCGAAAATAGTAAGCGAGATCGTAGCATCGATTGACCAGTTCGTTTATTATGCTATTTCTGCTTGATCATAGCTCGCCCTTTTTTCGTGCTGTGCACTTTGGTTGATGATTGCAGGCATACTCGCTGAACATTCCCTTCTTGGACCACAAACAAGATCTATGAGCAAATAGATGAATTCAAGTGATAGCAATGATGCATTCAAGCTCTTCTCTGCGAACCGATCACAAGGTGGATTTACTATGATGAATTGGGATCCGCTTTTCGTTAACCAACTTGCCTGCAATCTCGCTTTCAGTCAACTAGTTGTCATTACGACTAGCCGTATGTGTGCAGTGGAGGAAGAAAACCGATATCGAATGTGTGCGCAAGAGCCTTGTTTACACTTTTTGCATGCTCAGTTGTCAGATTCCTTTTCTTTGGTTATGCGACTAGGAAAAGTGATCCACTAAGAGATGAATGTGATGTTGTTCTTTCGCTTGGCCCAACTGCTGACACACCGCCTGCCCGCGTTAAGTTAAGCTGGCCACTTGTAGCACAGACCAAAAGAGGAAGCTCTTTCTATTTAGAGAAAAGACTCCGCTTCCAGGCTTCTTCCCTACTTGCCTACTCTTTGCCTTAGGATTCATTATCAAAGGGGATTGCACCCTTCAAGCTAAGAGATTGATCCTAAGATCGCTGGAATACCCATCACGTTGATTGGCTTAACGTGCCAAAGCGCGCGCTATAGAAGTCTTTGGCATTGGATTTAGGGAACTTCCCCAACTAAGCTTAAACTTCCGGTAAGCCAACTTTTTTATTTATGTTTATGGCAATAGCCGACGATTGAGCAAGAGAACCCGGATCCGCAAGAGCGGATTCTTCGACAGCAGGAGCAGAAGATCCATCAACAGCGAGATATGAAATAGCCATTGGCGGCCCTTAAGCTAATAAATCAGTCTAACTACTACCCCCCTTTCTTTACGCCAGAGGTGGCTTCTTCCCAATTCACCTAGTTGCCACTTGTCCTTGTGGCGCGGAAGGCTTTTGCCGTGCTTTACTCTCAAGCAGAGAGCCCATTAAGGCGGAGAAAGATAGACCAAAGTCAACTTTTATCTAAGAAGGGCTCAGCAAGAGCATCTGTTGAGGCGTCAGCGAGCGATTCAGCAATGGCAGACTCCTCCGACTGCAAACTCTTCGATGGCGGATGCTTAGGCAAAAGCAGGAGATTCTACTACATCAACTATCATGGCATCCGAGGAAGCGATAGCAGACTAACAAGCTGAAAAGTGATCCCGCTGTACCCGATCTCCCAGCACTGACATTGAGAGAAGAGTGGAACGGGACTAGCTTTATATTATAGGGGACTTTCCCTAGATACTTCTCAACTCATATCGGAGCAAGGTTTTCACAATCCTACTGAGACCGCGAAAAGCAATACCCTGGCAGACACCGATGTTGGGATTCTTTCTTCTCTTTTTCCTCGGCTTTGAGCCTTTCGCTAAGCACTATCCGTGAAATGAGTCATTGAACTAACTGTTCTCACTCCAAAAGAAAGCTCCTTGATTTATAATAAGATGTAATCCGCCAGAATAAATGGCATGTTTGCGTATCCAACCCGCTGGTTGGGTGCTCCGGCCCTTCCCTAATAGTCTCCACCCACTAGTTCGCCGTTTGCTTGAAGTAGAGTCGGGCATTACCTTAGCAGCCTTATTTAAACTATGTGATAGTTGACATAATAGCTTTTCTTTTCTCTTGCCTACAAAGTGTTTGGCGGTATATCGTATATAAATAAGATCACGGTTTTAGGAGTGATCTTTTCTTTTCAAAAA
>JAJFZO010000879.1:0-27500 GCA_021397835.1 Moringa oleifera
CTCAAAAAAAAGGTTATTAAACACCCCAACCCCATCTCTTAGAAAGAAAAAGGTAGCACCGAAGAAAGGAAAGAGCGAGATGGTGCTTTTTGTTGTTCCCGCGAAACGAAGATCATTCGCTTGGCGAATGAAGTGGGTCAACCTCTTTTTTGCTTCGGCCAAACACTTTTTCTCGCGGGTCGAGCTTTCTACAAAAAAAGCGATGCGAGAACGTATTCTCTTATCTAAGCTTCTTCCCTGTGCATTCGCTCTCCCCATCGTAGATGGTTCAGCCACGCCCGGTGCCACGAAATGATTGAGAACTACGACGGGGTCGAAATAAATTTGGTTCTTTGTATTCAATAAGTATTGCATGACCGAATAATTCAAGGAGGGGCGCACTGCAGGGAGGGTCCTTTTAAGTAGATGACTCGTCGGGCCGTCGGAGCGGGACTTCTTTGGGAAAAAGAACTTGAATAACTTCGTTTTTCTGAAGGAGTCGTCATTTTCTATCAGGAACGCTATGTCATTTACAACCCCGGCGTATTTCGGATGCTTGAAGGCCCCGCTGACCCGAAGTGATTTAGATAGATTCTTCTTTATCGATGGGGATCGGTCATGGTATCCATAGCCTTGCTTTTTTTTCGGCCAAATCCTGATTTCGTTTTGCTTATTTCGGTCGCCGAGCCTGATCGACTCGACTCTTTTCCCTGCCCCCCGGCCTCTCACTTCGTTTCGTTCTTCTTCTGTATCGTCGCTTGAATGAAGACCCCCGATCGGCCCTACTTTCCCGAATGTCGTCCACCGCCGGCCCTTCTCCTTTCCGGGTCTGGTTTTTTCGCGTCGTTTCAGTCGTCGTGGTCGACGGGGAAGAAAGAAATGAATGAATGTTCTTTTAGGAACATGTAAAATAATACACCTACCGAGACGAAAGCCAAAGGTGAGTCTCGTAGGTGCACGTATCGAACCGAAATAAGATCTCAGATTGACATCTTGATACACCGATTTACCATAATAATAAATAGAGTCAATGGTGACTCCGCCGTGGGAAGAGCCGCTTCTTTCTTGCTTGATAGGGGGGGCTTCCATTCACCAACAAAGACTAAAAGTGCTCTCCGAACCGTGCTGGATAGTCACCCATCACACGGCTCTCAAACCCAACCTGTGGTGGATCACGGGGGACAAAGTCAAAGCGCTTGATCCTTTGCCCCATACTTTGAGATGCTCCTCCCCGCCGATCAAGCGGCGACGCTGCTCGTGATAGGCTTAGCTTTAAGCTGCTATCGTTCGGTTCGGATAAGTCAAGTCCCTTCGGTCGGTTCGCTCAGGTGGTCTTCTCTTATCTTCCCTAACGTTCAGAGTTGTTCTGGTTTGAGAAAGGAGCACCGGCCGAGCGCCCTGAATGAATAAGAAATGGACAGCAGAGAGAATCAATGATTCTTATTCAACCGAGTTGAAGCTAGCAACATGTTGATTACACACCGGAGGTTAGTAAGAACTGATGGGCAATGCCCCCCTAACCTAAGTGGGCCTACCAGCGAAGCAACTGGTACTTGATTGGGGCGGGGGGCGGTTTGCTTTCGTGCAACGCCCTCGCAGCAGGAAGAGGCAGTTGTCATTTGAAAGGAAAGGCCCTTTGGGTTCCAAACCTGCGCACCCTGATAAAAAAGCCCTTTCTATCTTATTAGTAAAGCCTAAACGTCCTTATTAAAAACTAAAGCGCTAACGCGCCTTATATTATATAATTATAAAAGCAACCTTTCGCCTTTATTGATATAAAACAAGCTTACAAACTAATAAAGCGGCAACAAGCACCTTCTTTCTCAAAGTCAAGTTTCGTGCTTGTTACTTTAGAAAGATTGCAGCCTTAGCGAAACAACTTCTCCTTTTCTACGAATCTACAACTCTTTTCTCTTTACTGAGCGAGACTCCATCCATATCCCTTGCCTACTAGTGGGCTATTCTTAAATGTCTATTCTATCATTTGTTTGACAGCTTAAACTAGGCTTCATTTTAGATAGGTTTTCGGTCTTAATCAAGATAGGTCATGGGCGCGTCGGAACGGTCGGTGGCTGCTTAGTCTCACCCGAGAGTCTAATCTCTTTGTACTGCTTTTTTTCTTTGAAAAAAAAGCAAGAAGGGGGTCGATTTAGGCTCCTTCCCTTCCACTGCATAGCTGCGCTAGCTGGTACTACGAGCCCTCTGTCCCACACATCTATCCAGAAGCAAGTGTAGTTCACCGGTTCCACCGAAAACTCTCATTTGTTGAAGCGGAGCATAGTGCGCTTTAGGCGCCGAGCGAGAAAGGTCTCTTCTTTCGTTTTGGTTTATTCACTGATCTGAACCTTAGTACTTGTTTTCTTATTGATTCCAGGGGCGGCGGCGTTTTTTTTTGAAGTCTATCCGAACCGAATTAGCACTTCTCAGATCAGGCTAGGCCTCTCCAGCTGAGCTGGGCGCCGGGGCCCTGGATGCGCTAGCGATCGGCGCATAGGGGGGGGGGGGTGGGTGCCCGGGTTTCTCGGCCTGGTATCCTACACCTCGCGTTCATGATATCTACATTCAACTGTGCCCCGGCGACACGGTCGAAGCACGCCCGTCCAGTGTGCTTCTTTCACGACATGCTCTGGTTCCGGGTGTTTTCCAGTGGTCTTCTAGCGTTAGAAGAAGTCGTGTCCGCCCCGGCATCCGCAACGTCCTCCCACGCTTTTTTTTAATATAGGACAAACTGAAGGAAAAGACTGACCCATTCGGTGACTTTCGCGGTCGCCCTCACTGAACCAACTTGAATCTGAACTACGATTCAGATCAAGTCTTACCGAAATCGGATTTCCTTTTCGTGCCATATGCGCTTATACTTTCCTTTTTCCCCTTTTTCTTCCCCGTCCAATATTTGTTCTCGAAAGTCTTCGTTTCCGTGTAGAAGCAAACTCTCCAAATTTATTACCAACCTTTCCTTCAGTGATCTTACAACGAACAGGAGTTTTTCCATTGTAAATTCGTACGGAGCAATCAACGAATTCCGGCAAAATAGAAGATCTACGTGACCCAATTTTCCTGTTCAAAAGAAGATCTCTCTTCTTCTTCATTCTCAACAGGAATGCATCAACAAAAGTGCCCTTCCATATAGATCGTCGTGGCATGAACTCATTTCTGCCTTTCCCCACCCCTCCCCGAAACCCTGCTTTGGTGGGCTTCCCTCACGGTGACACCGAAGGTCTACCTCCTTTCGTGCGCCCATCACCTCCTCCATGAGGATGATCCACTGGATTGATTGCAACACCACGAACAATGGGGCGTCCGCCTAACCACGGGCTTTGTCCAGCTTTTCTAAGCTTACGTGCACCATGGTTGGAATTGGAAACTATACCAATAGGAGCTCGGCATCGGGAATCAATGAGTTTTTCAACACCCGAAGGTAGCCACACAAGCCTAAGAGAGAGTGTAGGGGGTGCTGGTTCCTTCATTATTTTAGCAAAAGTTCCTGCGGCTCGATCCAGCTTTTCGCCTTGACCTTGATGACATTCAATATCATGTACCCATGTTCCTATACGTATATCGGCTAATGGTATGCAATTTCCAATTTGAGAATTTAGATCAAGTATCTCATATCTATAAGCAGGGGGCGCGGCCAAGAAGCAGCCAGCTGACTGCCCCCTTCCACTCGGCCTTTCTTCGCTGTGTGAATAAGGTCTTAGTATGGATGGTCATTCTGGGCGGGTCGCAATAAGTCGCTGGTCGAAGGTTTGGACCAATCGCAATTCATCACCATTTTGCCTGCTTCTAATTGATGACTGGCTATTATATAAGTGTTGCCCTAAGCCCCTGTGCTGGGGCTCGGCTCCCGAACCGTACGTGAGCTGCCTCGTACGGCTCTTCCTAAGAACTTGAAGCCCCCTCTCTCTAAATAAAAATGAAAAAAAAATGCAGAAAAAAAACACTTTTTCAAAAAGCCTTCGCCCTCCTATTCAACGGGGCTATTAGAGAAGCAGCTTCGTTCCTTGACTTCTTTGCTCAGTCAAGCTTCCTTGTTCCTTAGTGTAGTCTCGGTCCATAGTTTAAGACTCCGTTCCTTATAGCCTAGTCTATATCCACAGCTGACGGTGACTCCGTACCGACGCCTTTCCCTTTGTAGACGGCTAAGTGACTTCGTAACCTTAACGTACTTATTTTCGTACTTTCTTTCTTACTCTATCATAGGCCTTCGTCGGGCTTTCATCCCTTCGCCTATAGGCGAAGGCTTGGCTTCGCTATCGCTCATGACTTGGTATAGAGTCCGTGTAGTCGTCGGCCTTCGCACCAGAAGGCCTATGATAGAGTGGTCGGTCTTTCGAATGCCTCCTTCCTTACTTTTCTGAGAAGCTTTTTACGACTATAAAGGACAGGGGGCTGTTCACCTTTGGAAACTTAGCTAGACCGGTCACGACATGTTGTTGATATTTATTGAGGACTTTAGCTGACTGAATCCATAAACCTAGAAAGTCACCGTCACTGGTACTTTTTTTACTCTATAGGTAGGTATAGGTATTGGTGGAGCTTGCGTAATGTAGTTGTAGTTAAGGTTGCATTGAAGTAGCGCTTTTTCTTTTTTAAGATCTACTGAAGTACCAAAGGCGAACGGGGCTCCCAGGCCGGGACGTCTGGCAGAATCCTTGGCCTCCTGCGCTGGAAGCGACACCCGAAGGGTGAGCTTCTGGCGGTTAGCTTCTAGAACTAGATAATAGGCATTAGGCAGTCTGAGCTGGAAGGAGGCAAGAAAATGAAGGGAGGCATTACGGGCCGACTACAAGAAGCAAAGCTTCGTAGACTCGACAAGTCGCTTATAGAATGCCGACTACTAAGTGAAGACTTTCCACTTTATTTAATAAGGGAAGGGGAGAGGGAAGCGAAGCTTAGCGAGCTGGCCGACCACTACATAAGCCGCTGGCGGAGCAAGCTCGAAGAGCTTCCCTTCATTCGTTGCTAAGCCAAGGTCCCAGGTCTCCGAGTCAGCCCGCGCTTTTTCGAAGAATCCTGCACCCATGGGCATACGGCCTGGCAGGCCTTCCCTTTCCGCCGGAGCTTCATGGGCGTTGCCCCGTTCCCCAATCAGATGTTTGGATGTGAGCTATACTCCGCGAGGAGCCAAACGGGCGTATGGCCTTGCCTTGCCATTTGACCTCTCTTCCCGTGTGACTAGGAATGCTCAGTGACAACCTCTCAATTGTCACCGCCTGGCCTCTCTTGCTACCGCTACCGCGGCCTAGTGTGGTCAGCACCAATCGTGTTCGGGCAACGAAGCTTACCCTCATTCACATTGGTTCATCCTGCTATGCCCCGGGCCTTTTGCTCTCCTAACGTAAAAGGTGGCCGGCCATTCGTCAAGGCCCAGGAATCCGCTGGACATCTCAGCGGCGGGATTGGATACCCGCATCCGCTCGAAGTTTCATTTTTTTGCCCCCTAACATAAAGGAGAGCTCTTTGACGGTGGGTCGCTTCGCGCAAGACATTGCTTAGGACCAACGGGTCACACGACAGGGGCACGATCGACTTTGCACGCTCCATCCTTCGGCCTTTCGCCTATCGGCTTGGCAGGCAAGCTACCTTGCTCCGTCTTCGGCTTCGATTCGTTATGCTCAGCAGCTCCAACAAGCCCTAAAGTATCTTGCCGCCTAAAACTCTGCCAAGAAAGCGCTGCTTTACGTTTACTCCTATGTGCCCAGAGAATGCTATGCGTTCTCCACTTTCGGACCTCGCAAAGAGAGAACGTGTTTTTTCCTCTGAGTTTCTCTTTCATTCGCGGAGCGAAGAAAGCGGGCTTTGCCCCAGCTACCGCTATCCTTGGGAAAGCAAAAGAGCTAGCGAAGGAAAGGGATGCAGTCTCTCCCTTGGCCTTTGGAGAGGAGAAGGCAGAGAAGAAGACGTCCTTCGCGCAAGTTTTTTTGCTTCCTGCGCCCTTACTAGTAAAGGCGCTCTTCGACCAAGGAGGCATTCTGGTAGGAAGGCCGACCACTACATAAGCCGCCATCAGTCCAGGAGAGAAGCAAGCTACCTTGCTTTGATCCACCTTCCCCGGCAGGGAAGAGAACGAAAATAGGCCGCGGATGGTGGTCGTGGTGGATTCGAGGATCTTGCGCGGCGGAGCGAACTCCTCTATCGTGTTCAATTTCCTCTGGCGGCGTAGCTGCGCCCCCTCGATCCATCGTACTGGAGCGATCCGAGAAGAACGATTAGGGTCATATTCTATCCTTTCTACAATGCCCATAGACGAAGTGCTTCGTTTCAGATCAATTCTTCGCTGCAATCGCTTCGATCCACCCCCTCGGTGAAAACCCGTAATACGCCCTGAGGAATTCCTACCAGCAGACTTTCCTGTACTCAAAGTGAATTGTCTAAGTGCTCTCCCCTCTTGGCTTTGTCTCATTGTCTATCTCGTACTCATTCGATTCCGTCCGAATTAGCTCCTACTCCTCCTCCTTCTCCTCCTTCATCGTCGTTGGTCCTTTTGACATAACATTCTCGGCCGCCTCCGGTCCGGTAGGAAAGAAACCTGTAGCCAGTGACTACTTTCGCTATGGAGCTACGTGTACACCGCCACGTCGAGACTCTCTTTCGAAAGTGAGATCACCACCGGCTTTAAGAAGAGGGAAAGATCACTCCTAAATGCAGCCGTGATCTTATATATGATACCATCAGACGCGCCCCTGCCCCCCTCGCAGTCAAAACTCTCCTCTCCAGTGAGACCAGCCGAGCCAGAAGCCTCGTTTCCTTAAACTAATTCAAGCGATTCAGTCAGTAGGAAATCTCACTGAAGATTGGATTATATACAACCTCGTGAAAAAAACAAAAAAAATAGAAAGTCAAATAAAGTAAGGCGCGCTACGGCTTTTCAGCCTACACTTGCTGCGAGGTGAGGTTGGTTCAAAATCAATAGGAAAAGGAGAATCTTCTGATTCCGTTGTGACTGGATGATTATGTTCCGCACCGGGATTCGTTCTCCCGCTACTAATGGTAATGGACGAGACCAAGGTTTGGTTTTCAATCAAAGGAAGTTAACCTTCGGAAAAGCCAAGTGGCTACCCCTTTTAAAACACAGGATTCGACACAGACGTGGTATGCTCTCAATCTGATAGAAATTGATTGGACCGCCCTCCTTCCCCTGTTCCTTCTGGGTGAATAATGGGTAACTACTAGTGTAGTCAGTCAGTCTACGTGCTATACGTCTTTCACTATTCAAGTAAAGGTCTGATTTCTTTGGAGCTCAGGGGCCTGTGATCTGTTCGAGTCAGTCCTTCATTCAAATTTCAGATTCGCATATCAAGACCGAGTGGGAAAGGAACTACCCACTTTCTGGTGGGGGTACAGCCAATTCAAGATCCTTCTATAGTTGCGGATCGAGATAAATATGATTTTTGCAAGAAGGCATTTTTTTTTTGTATGCGTGAACGACCGGGATTCGTCCTTTCGGCGATCGAGCAGAGCTCTACGGGTGAAAACAGTGGTGGAAGGGGGGTACACTACCCTATCCTTCTGGAAAAGAACGAATGCGGGAGAGGAAATAGCGAATAATAAGCCTTTTTTAATAAAATAGAGCTGAGTCGTATAGCTTCACATAGCTATGGCGAAAAATGTTCAATGTTCCAATCATAAAATTGGTAGGGCTATTCCATTCCCACAGCCCTCCAAACAAAGCAGGAAACTGCAGTGCGCGTGGGATTGGAGTTTTCTTGCTGTTTGCAATCCCGTCACAGCGGAAACTGTGTTTATTGAGACCGGCCGATGATTGGGCCATGGATACACTTCGGTTGATCCCCATGGATGGGGCCTACGATCAGTGTAAGCCATTGGCTCGACTTTTGGGTGTTAATAATTAGTTCGCGGTTTGATCTCAAAGCCGCAACCGCCATTCCTGCTTCTTGGAAAGATGTTAATCGGTGTATTCGGCTCCGCTGTTGCAGCTGCTTGGGTGGGCTCTGGGCTTCTAGCCAATATGTTTAGAGCTAAGGCCCATCGCCGAGAAGGTTACTCTTTGGTGGCGTTCGGCACGGGACAACCACTTGCTTTCTATGGTTCCTGGACATTATTCACTCTAGCACACCACAACACCGTGTGGTTGAGTACGAGTTAGTGGATCCGGGATCCGGGTTTACTGCCTATGCTATCTTGGGTTACGATATTGTCATCGGAGATACGGAAGTGGCAGCTATGTACCAGAAGGTGGTGGCCATTTCCGACGGTTCAGATTTAAAAAGTTCGGACTTAAAGCTGGAAATAAAGAGCAACCATCTGCGCTTTCGCTTTCGAATGAAGGACGCTTGGTGCACCTTTCGCCAGTTCAAGGAAGTGGAGCGAAGGGCTTCCACTTATGAATAGAGATAGATACGCGAAGGGTCCCTTAAGAAAGGGACGCATAAACCACACATGAAGTTTGCACAGCACAGGATTTTTGAAAGAAAAAATAGATTGAATGAACCCCTGGTACCGCTCTTAAGCTAATCAAGGGAGTGACGCGAAGGAACTCTCCGGCGAGAGGCCCAAGCGGAACGTCTTCATCTGTCTTCCTTAATGCTTCGCCTGGACGAATAGATGACTAAGGACCCGTTAATGGTCAACTTGAAGACCAAGAGCACGGATACCCCCCCCAACGGTCTCATTAGAAGCGCTTAGTCCTCCGAAAGTCAAGCACGTTGTGAAGAAATTCGGGGCTTCCGCCATCTTCACTTTCCTAATTCATGTCAGATAGGTTTTCTGCTGCTGACTCAACCTGGAAGGACTTTCTCTCTCTGTACCTTCATTTAGAGGTGCGTGCAGTAGCTACCACTTGGTACGAAATGCCCCTTCTAGTAGGCCTTGCTTTCCTTAACGACAGAAGTGGAAAGACACGGGGGCGGGCGCTTGGTGAGACGGGGGTAGGGGGTCCCGATAGGGACGGGAGGAAGAGGGTGAAAGCACTGAAGTACTGGGGGCCGGAAATCGGGTACATCATCTGAAAAAAGAACACTGTCAATGCGCCGATGGGAAGATCACATCACGTACTTTCGAAGCTATCCTTTTTTCTCTCTATCCTTGCTAACGAGAACCTGTGAGACGGCTAGTATCCAAGAGTATTTACCCACTAATATCTCAGGCACGGTTGTGCGAGATGCGTAAATCGCAATGCTAGTCGTAAGAGATCATTTCTAGTTAGCAAGGAGAAGGAAGCAAACGGAGAGAGCTTCGTTTAAGGGCAGGAACGAGCGTAGACAGAGAAGAGAGTTTTTGACATATTCTAGGATATAAACAACGAAGGGGGAATTGTAAGAATGAAGAAAGAAAGAGAAAGAGAGTTAGAGTTACTCGTTAAAGACAAGAGAAGAAGCAATCAACGGTTACCAGTTCCGTTAGCCGTGTAGTTAGCAAACGGTACTCGAGGAAGAGGCTTAGTCAGAGATTCAAAGAGTTGGGTTAGCGATCCTCCTTAACGGAGTCGGGGTCATAGTACTCTCAGAACCGAGCCGGTTTAGTTACACCCTACCTTTATCCTTGTCTTTTAGCTGATGGTAATAGTTTCAAAGATAGACGTGTCAAATAATCACATACATAAGGAAATAAAGTGAGTGAAGGAGTAACTGTCGGGGATAGGCACGACTGAACAGACTCAAATGCATAAGTATACTTGTATCGAGGAGCGAGTTTACGAGGTGAAAGACAATAAGCCGTCAACAGTGCCGTCTAGCACCTTTTAGGCTTAGTCGCCGTCTCCCTAGCCTAGCAAGCGATAAGGAAGCTAAGCGCGGGAAGGACAGTTTAACCATTCCCTCGTCGATAACGGTTAGAGAGTAAGTTTAGACTGAGGAAATCCCTAGAGAAGGTGTCGCAGTTGAGTTAAGTTAGCCTTACTCTATTCACCTTTTGGCTTAGAAACTCCCTCGTCCTAGAGCTGATAGAAGTACAAAAAGAGTATGAAGTTTTTCTTAGTCAATTCACCGATTCGGGTTTTTAATGGACGTGTCACGCCTTGAACGCATGAAGAAAGCTGTCAAGCATTGAATGAAGGAAGGTTTGAGGGAGGCAGGCCATTTAGCTAAGCTTTGTGAAGGTTTAAAACAGTTACATAATATACACACATAGGAACTAGCTGAACGAAAACATTGATTGAACGTATTTTGCGAGAACACTGCGCGAAAACTGCCCTAAGCGTGCGAGAACAGCACGCTAAGCAGGCAAGGGGAAGGGCTTAAGCCGTAGCGCGCGAGTACGCACGTCTATCACGTTTTTCAGCTTTACTTGATGAGGTAGGCTTTCAAGTCTTCCTGGCCTTCAGAACTTTTCGTTAATATCTTTTCCTAGCCTTCTACTTTCAGACTAAAATGTTATTAATTTCTTTTCCCTGACAACAAACTATCCGCTACTGTTGTGTTGCTAAAGCAGTTGGTTGTCAGTTGAGTTGGTGCTGCTAGCGCTAGAGAAGGCAAGGAGTTTGTTCACAGCGTCGAAGTCTGAAAGCTGACAGGCTACGATCGTACACGACTAAAACTAGCTCATCAAGTCGTTTCACTTGAGCTTTCTTTTGGGGAAGCACGGTGGCAAGCCCGAATGGAAACGTCTTAGTTTTGTTTCTAGGTTAGGTTGGGGCGGGGGCAAGCCCTCAAGACACGACTTCAAGCTGTTAGTACGACTAGCTGGCTTCCTAGCTCGAGTGAATGCCGCAACGCAATAAGGCGAGAGTTAAGGCTCTAGTTGAGTTGCGCAATCAATAAAGGCTGAAAGAAATAAGATGCGTACTCCAGCTAACGTTGTTTTTGTTAGCAGGTTCCGTGGCCTAGCAAGTGGCCTGTAAGTAGCTCTTTCCTAATATCTTCTTTCCCGTCGGTCAGTCGGTTTAAGATACCATTTCTATCTCAGTCTTGTCTTGCGGCTAGGTTCGGCCAAACCAACCCAGTTAGCTTCCTTTAGCTAGTTAGTGGAGGCTTCCTTTGAAGAAGCTTTAAGAGATAGGGGAAGAAGAGGACATGCTCTTAGCAGATTTGAAGCATAACCGCCCTTGCTTAGCTCCTTCTTTGTAAAGCGCAAAAGCTAAAGCGCTACATAGAGCTCTTTTATTATAGGGCGAGGTTTTTATTCCTAAATCCCATTTTAGAGGGCAGGTATCACGCTCTATACGATTGTCAGCTAAGTAAATAGATGGGGCAGATGAAGAAAGAAAGCGCTTTTAAAGTCGTAAACCACACGAAATCAGGCTTCACCTTAGCTACTAAGAGGCTTCCTCTGGCAACGCCTTTCATTTTTCCAAAGATTGAATTCTTACCGGCATACGCTAGGAGCATCACTCTCTAGCTAGGAGCTTTATTTCTTTCTTCCCCTTGTTAGCAGTTACGGTAGCAGTCCTCTTTGCTTTCTTACATGACAGCTTTCGAAGCAAGCTAGCCAAGCAAGGACAAGGGCTCCAAAGAACCAAGAAGCCTATCTACCCCTATGAAGTAGAGCCTGTAGCGCTTTTACCCGCAGAACTCAAACCTATCCGAGGGTTAGGATCAAGGGTTCGTTCGATGAACGGTAAGGCTAGAGACAAGTTCTTGTGCTTCCTCCGCGAAGATTTCTCCTGTAGTCCTTGACTGTGGGGCTAGGTTCGGGTCGATTTCCATCCCTATTGGTCAGAGAATCAGTTTCAAAATCTTATTCAGTCTTCCTTGGAAAGTCCTTTATCGGATTCGGATGCTGGGTTAACCGGTTCTCAAAGCGAGTATCCAATCCATTTTTTCGGGTAAAGAAATCCAACTCTAACGGGAATAAAATGACCAAAGTGGTAATCTTAGAACTTCGATAGAGGCACTCACTCTAACTCTAAGTCAAAGGGTAACGTAAACTTCCCTAAGAAAAGCCTAAGAAAAGGCATGGATTCGGAAGTACTAGGGTTCCACAGTTTCTAATTCTTTTAATTCAAGTCTTCCTATTCCTAGCCTAGCAGAGAGGAAGCTACCCCCATTCGTTCCCTGGGTGATGGAGAAAATGTTCGGATGTTCACAAGTCTTCCCCGTAAATCAAGCTCCCCCTTAGATTCTGGGATAGGAAAACTAGCAGGAAGGGTATTACGCTTCAAGAGAAGTGGAACAAAAGCTTCCTTACAGACGGCTTTTTTTACCCCATGGGAATAAGAAGAGAGGATAGCCACAAAGTAGTACTTAGGAGACTAGTGATTGCCTGCCTCGCAGTTTCTTTATTGAGCAATGTCTCCTATGTAACCGTCTGCCTCTTTTATAGGCCAAGTATACAACAAAGAATAACGATGGAGAGCTTTACTTTCGTTTGCTTCTGATCTCCGAGGGGGAGTCGAGGCATGATTGGTGATCGTTGACTGGCGTAACTGCTTCCATCCCATATACGAGACAGAACCAATAAGAAGAAGATTTCCATCGCGAAGGAGAAGGAACTGAACACTCAACCGCCGCAGGGAAGGAATCTAACAATAGAGATGTAAGAGGCTTTCTCATTGGATGGCCTAACTAGGAAGGGCAGACTCAAGGCGATGACTAGTAGATATCCCAGGAGTTTAGAAAGCTAACGAATTGAACTATGACCATGGGAATGATTATTTAATAAATAAACTACCTCACCCTGTAAACCCTCTTGCCCACCACTAGTCACTCTCTTGGTTAGCTGGGAATGAATGTGAACCAATTCTCCCTACCTGCGAGCGAGTTCGACTTCTAGGAGTTATAGTCCCTAAGTAGCAAGAACAAGGTTTAGATGTAGGATTCTTCTTACAAGGAATGAACGTTCCAAGAGAGCGGGGGGAAGGAAAGGCAATGAATAATGAATAGGAAAGCAAATACGATTTAGGACAAATTCTTGGGGTTCCAGTGAGTGGCCTAAAGGAATTACCGCTCTTAGCAAGAATGGCTTAGAATACGGCCGAAGAAAGGCAACTGGGATTGATGCCACAGAATCCACAGTGATTGAGTCAGCTGCACATTCATCTCTAGAGGGGCTTGTTCTCGAATACCTGCAAGTGAATCAGATAAAAATACCCCACACAAAGATGGTACTCTTAACGGTTCGGATCGAAGTTCGATCTCTTCCAAGAAGTTGCACAAATTGGCACATCTAATAAAGCGTCAATGGTAGGATCACTACTTAACGCAACCGTACAGTACCAATTCAACCACTTAAGCCACTGTTTTACCCAATTAAGTAAAAGAGTACGCTCAAGGATCTCCTTTTCACCGTCAAACACAAACTCATCTGGTATGAGTTTTATCTCTTTGGGTTTGAGTTCCCCTCTGAGATAATCAACCATGATCCCCTTTAAGTAAGGATTAAGTGGTCTTCCCCCACCTAACCACCACTCTAAAGGTAGTTGACGTGACCGGTTTGACTTATTCAATGCAGCCTTCAATCTTTCCCAACGTTTTGATTGAGTAGAATGAAGTCTAGCCCGCACTCGATACCCAGCTCCTGCCAATCTGAACATAACATTAAGAGACTCAATGTTATATCTAGACTGGAGTTGACAGAGTCCGATTGTGGATCGACACATGAGGAGAGCCTGCATCGAGATAGGAGAAAGGTCCACTTGGAGACCTTTAACCCAATACCTCTTTGCAAACTCAAGGGCCCCACAATGAGAGATAAGTGATTTACTCTCACTAATGGAGACACCCATTTTATCCAGCGGATGCCGATATTGAATAGCCACTTGCTCATCTGCGATTACTACATCATCGCCCAGAATCGCATAGCGCCAGAAGGGACCCTTATTAGGGTAAGACAGCTCTGCCGCCAACCACACTATATAGGGGTGGGACAGTGCAAACAGTGTCCAAGAGGAGTAGTACCCCAAAGCTTGGCCAGCTAAGAATGATATCTCCCGTTGATCCCTTACTAAGGGGGGACCAACGTGGAAGGTATTCAAACCTAGGGTTCCATTCACAATAGATGAGGCGGTCGTAGGTCCGAACAAACACGACATTAAGTCATGCATGACAGACAACGGCCACCTATCTGTTGCTGATTTCAAATCGAAGGAATAAACATCCATCGGTTTAAAATAAAAGCACGCAACTTGCGAATAGGACCATCCTGGTCAAACGTTCCATCTGTGGGTATGCGCCGTAAAACGTGCATGGCCCACACATGGACAGGGTATAAGAGTCTTTGCTATTGGTAATTACCAATAGCAAAGATCCTCCTTTTACCTGCCCCTTCTATAGTCCCACATATCCGACCTGTTTTCAACTCAATTTGGTCATAGGCTGTAAGGAGGGTTGAGAACATCGGCCCAACCGACCGAAGGCAGGATTCAAGTGCAAGGAATTTAGTATCCCGGTGGTGAAGATGAGAACTCTGGCGGCCTTCGTAGCTCTCGGGGGGAGGAACTACAAAGCTGTCTGCGACAAGAGAGGTTAATTAAGGTAAGGTAAATCTTTCTCTCTTTCATTCCTTTTTCGCTTTCATTCTTTCTTGCTTGAGGATCCGCTTCTTATTTAAGTTTTTTTATCCTGTGCGTGTGTAAGGACCTTTTACGAGGAAAGCGAATCAATCCTATCAGCCCGCTACGCCCCTTGCCTATACCTTTTCTTCCGTCGGGATGAATTCTTTTTTTTTCTTTCCGAAGCAACTTTTCTGCCCTTATTCAGTGACGAACGCTTTAAATAAAGTCTCTTCTTTTTCGTACGAATGTCATTCTATTTCTTTGTGGGTCCATCAGTAGTCGATGTAACCCCTATCTCAATCTCAGGCCAGGCTATTGAACCAGGTTCCCCTCTCATTCAGTTTGAGATTCAATCCGTTGAAGTGCTTCAATCCGTTTGTCTTTGCCTCCTCTACTGAGAGAAAGTTGTGGGTAGGACCCCTGTTTACGATGGCCCGAGTCTTCTTCCCATTAATTCCCACTTTCACGTGGATGACCCCTTTTTGGATTGGTTTTCCTACTGCCTTGTCCAATCATAGGCATTCTGTCTTGGATAGATAAGGCATCGTGATACCCACTTAGTTACATCATCAATCTCAGATATTGACTGCGAAAGCTTAATGTCGATCAGAAAAAGCATTCAAAGAGGTCATGAGCACTCTACCCACCACTGAGCCTTCGAGAACAAGCCTATGGGCTGATCCTTCCCCAGCTCTCTTTGACCTACCCTCGGCTTTTCAGTCCTTTATCATAGGGGGTGCACGGGCTATTGTAGAACACTTCATTCTATTATTCTACTCTTCTATTATTTAATAGAAGATTGCTAATGAAGAATTAGACTACTCTCCTGAAGTGAAGGGTCGAAAATGGAAAAGGATCCATTGCCGAATCACAATGAGAAGGAAAAAGAGAAAGTTGTGGCATTCTCGGGAATGGCATCTCAGATCCCCAAGAGACAGAAGCGGCTGAAGAATTCATTACTGCTGAAAATGGCTTATTGTATGGCCAACATTCCCTACGGGTTTATCCTATCCCATTGTGTCGTCAATTGTATTACCGGTCGCTCATCAGCCGACAGACAGTTTCTTTTGTTGATGCTCCTTGCATCCCGGAGCCTGGAGAATGACTTGTGAGTTTACCCGCCGCTCACATGACAATGGAGTTTTCTTAAACAAATTAAAATGCTGCCCTTGCTATAAAGACCAATTTATCTCCAAGTGGCAGCGGTGAGGACACACCAGCAAAGGCAAAAAATTCCGATCCAGAGTGGTGACGCTGTGGAAGAAATCCCTGTAAAGGGCCTTAGAGAGGTCAAGGTCAAGAGATGGAAAATGATAAAGTAGAAGCTGGCAGCCCGGGCCCGGCAACGTTAAAGAACTAAATGGGGCGGCTCCGAGACGACAACGGGCACCTCAAAAGAAGATTGACGATAGAGTGGCTCATTTCAAAAAGATCCCGGCACTTATATCAGTCTTTGTTGCGGACCGGAAGGACAAGTCCTTTGAACCCTAAAAAAAAGCTCCTCCTGCCTCCACCATAGCATTAGCGGAGGAGGTTATTCCGGAAAACCTCTCTTCTCGGCCAGCTTTCGTGCCTTCTCTCTCTGCCTTAGTAGCCCGTCTGTGGCCTCTCTCTGTCTCTGCTTTATGGTTGTTAGTTCAAGAATCAGCTGTGAATGCTACCGATACCGATACCGGAGCTGCTAAACTAAAGGAAGTGACATGACATAGTTAATGAGGAAGGGGTATGCATCGTCCAAATTCAACTGCCTTCCTTTGTATTCATCCCATCTGAGATCGAATGAGGGTAATTTTTTATAGATCAGATCTGCAGCGCTTACTGATTCAATCACAGCTGATACGCATTCACTTGCAAACAGAACACTGGTTAATTGAACAGTTAGCAAATCTGTACCCCTAGCGGCCTATTCTCTAGCAGCTGATTCTAGACCAGCCGATTCAATTGCAGCTACTTCGAAAAAACTGCCTATTATGGCTATGTAAAGGGACCGGCTTCCCAGAAAGGTTAATGCCCTAGGATTGGATTCATCCCCATATGGAACTGGGTGAGGGATTCCCAGAAACCAGAGCAAGAACCTAAAAAGCGATAACAAGCTAAAAGGCGCATCTCTCTAAGCCAAGATCGTCTGCTCCTCAGCAATTGATCCAAAAAGTGCCACAGCTCCTTCTTAGGCGAGCGAAGTGACCTCCGTTGGACGTTGGAAGAAAGAAGCTAATAGAGTCATAGAAGATCCCGAAAGAGGCGAATTGCCAGAAAGTTTATCAAATCCGATCCTTGCATCATCTGATCTCGATCGGGTTAACTCCTAAATTCAGGCAGTGAGCATCGAATAAGCCAATTGACACTATCGTCTGTTTACAGCAAATCAAGATTAGATGGACAAAGAGAGCTTCAGTCAACACAGTCCTAGAAGCTCCATTCATGCCCACTTCTATTCCTAAGAGCCCATCATTCTACTCAAAAGAGGACGGAGGCTACTTTCGGGACATTGGTTGCAGCGATTTGTAGACCAATAGCAAAAGCAGCAACGATTCGATGCTCTCAAGCAGATCTTCCTCCAAGAGTCAGAGCGCATTCGAGGTCTAATGAAATTCCCGGATCGAGTTCTGACCCTTATCGAGCAGGAAATAGGAATAGAATCGGACAAAGAGCTGTTAGCAGGGCTTGTTCACGAATGCCCTGTTATGTTAGAAGGAATCATTGGACAAAAGCGAAGTTGAGCCGCCAAGGGGAGCAGAAAGGAGGTTCTAGAACTGGATTGTTTAGCAAATACCATAGCACATAGTACTCGGAGCCCAGAGACCAAGACTCAATTCATAAAAGCTCAAACTTACCCATCCGAACAAGACGCACATATCCCTTTGGGGGTCTGACTAGTGAGCCAGGCAGGAACAAAGCGACGAAAGTCTCCGCAATTGTACTAACGATAGTTCAACATCTCCAAACGGGCAAACTTATGGATTGTGAGCTTTCTCACCATTTCGACATCTCTTTACCATTTCATCGTCGCAATCAGACAAAAGGAGACCCGGTCCAACGCATAAGACTACTACATGGACCATATTTCAATGGTACCAGACCTTTTCCCGAACCTCGTGCGATTCAATCTATCTGCTTTAGATCATAAAAAAGCTTATATAACTAGTTAATAAAATGAACCAGCACTAGTCATCCCATTCTTTTATTGCCCCTACCCTATTGTTGTTTGTTACAGGTGTCCTTGAGTGGAATTCAGGGAATCTGAAAGTAGGGACAGTAAACGCCTTTCTACTAGAAGGAAGGCTGGCGTCCAGAGGCACTACTAGGAATAGGGACAAGGAATGACTCCACTTTTGAAGATTCTTACCGCCAGGGAGGGTTCTGGATCTAATAAGCTGGTCTCCTTTGAAAGCGGGGTTGCCTAAGAAAGCGCCTTTTCCTACTACTACTAGTAGAATGCCGGTTTTCGTCACCTTTATTTGAGTTGATGAGGTGATCTGATCTCGCCTCTAGGCAGGTCGAAGAGAAGGTTGTTATCACAGTCCTACCGCCGAATACAACAATTAGACTGCTCTGTTAGGAAGTGCTTTCTCCTAGACATTCCCGGTCTAGCCGGTGCCCGGCTTGCTTTTGGAGCAGGAGACGGTGCCAACGGCATCTAGATGCTGGTGAGTGCGGCGCGAATGGGGCGTTAGTCTCGCTGTGTTCCACAGCTTCCCCTCGCTTTGTTATAGATCCCGTTGCGGAGTCCCTTGTTCCAACTGCATTTGAACCGCAATCTACGGCCAAACACCAATACAATCTCTGGCAGGTATTGGTGCATCTTTCTGGATGATGAACCCCTGTTTGAAGATGAGTGGACCGGGAATATAACCCTTCATCTGAGCTGGCCTTATTGTCGGATCGGAATCCAATATCATTTTCTCTTCCTCTTGCCTTGACCGCATCTCCCTCCTGGATGTTCGGGGGATCAGGAGTGAAAGAACTCAATTGCTAAATTGAGGGTCCGAAGGAGGCTCGACCGATAGGCCCGGACTCGAATGATAAGGTTCTAAAAGATCTGACCCTTTAGGGTAAGGAGAGGGAGAGGGGTTGGAAGTAAAGGTTATGGTATATCTGGCCGGGTATTCAGTGCCTGATCCAACAGAAGGGAAAGCCTACCTCAGATAGTAGGGCAAATCCTTGCAGCTTTCATATCCGGGCTAGGGGCTGGGTTTGCAGAAGGTCGAAGAACAACTCTTGAATGGGCGGTTCCGAAGCAGCTCTCTGGTGGAGAAGCTCCGGGGGGTCCTTGGCTTAACAGCCCGGATATCTCAACACTTCGCATTCGAATAGGGGATGAACGACTAATGCTTGCTTCAAGGTCGACCTCTATGGAATGGGTATCCGATACATCTTCTCTTGAATCTTCGCATTTCAGCGAGGTAGGGACCAAGATCTCCGGAACCACTAGCTGGGGAGTTCCCAGTTTTCACTGGCTCTGATGAACTGTTCGGAAGGCCAGAAGCAGTTCCAACATCTTCTGAGGTCGAGTCGTCTTCTATGAATCTTCCATCTCCGGATCTCAAGATTAGGTGAAACTCTTCAGAAGCAACAGTCTCTGTTGAGGAAAGAAGGGGGAAAGAGAAGGTCGGGCATGCATCTGGGTAGGTGAATTCCATGGATCTTATTTCCTGAGTTTCAAATTTAAGTTTGAGATAAGGGTCCATCCACCCAAGAAAGACATGGGATTTTTAGGCGTAAGATTCTTTTCTTACAATATTTCTAGTTACCTTTCAAACATCCAATTGATAGAGGCATACTTGTTTATGTTATCCCATAAGACTTATTTAAGTTTCAAGGGGGTGTCAACCGGTAATAGAATGTAGCTAGATAACTTATGCCACAGCATTTATGTGGGATTGAGTTCATGGAACACTAACTTACCCTCCAAGGTCTGATAGTGCTACAGTTAACACCAAGCCACAAAGAAGGCCCGGGTCATCCAGCTTATATGGAGTTGATTCATCTTCCAATGCCCGAAGAGAAGGAAGGTGGTAGTCTTGAAGAATGACCCGGAGATTTTCTTAAGTGATAGCACCTGCTTAAGTAAGAGGGTCTTCGTGCACTTGAGCTTCTGTTCAAGGCGCAGAGGGGAAGATAGGCGTAGAAGGGCTTGCAATGATCTATTATTAAGAAGGTCTGCCTGCTGCGATTGAGGAATGAATCGATCATTTGACTAAGATAAAAAAGATCTTCCGCGGGTAGAAAAGCTCCGGTACGCTGGGGGATAGGTCGATTTACCTGGTCAGATCAAATAGATAGGCAAATGGTTTTCAAAGGGATCGAGAGAGTGAAGATCGTCTAGCTCTGCCAATGGGGGTAATGAAACGTGGCTACCATGGCCATGGAAGTACCGACCTGAGGGACTGACTTTGAAAGGTATATTCTCGCACTTATCCAAGGACAACTTCTTCGCTCAAAGACTTCTTGCTTATCTTACCCGGTCTTTCGACAACGGGAATAAAGTTAAAAAAACTCTTTATAGCAGACTCGTCAGCAGCTGACTCTTCCTTATTATTCCCAAACCCGCCATTTTCATCTTCTTTTGTTGTCTTTTTGTCTGTCTGTTTGATCTGATCTAGTCATGCAGTGGCAAAGGAGAGCGTGAAAGTTGCCCGAAAATGGGAATGGTAGTGAAATCCGTTGTCAATGGAGTAGGTGATCGAATGTCCAACTTTCTCTTGTTTAGGAGTGAATGAGCTAAGCCAGAGTCTTCCTTACTTTACTTGCGGGATAAAGCAATTCCCTTTTTCTTACTAGATCTTAACTGATAAATAAAATTAAGATTTTCTTTCTTTAATGCAGCAGCCACCGTGTGCAGAGCTAGACAGAAGGCTTCTTAAGACATCGCTTTCTTACTCCTTACTCCACTCTATAGTTCAATGATCGATAGGCTTTGGGCTCCTACGTTCACAATGCTTACTGATGTGCCATTAAGACCGTCTACGATCACTCTAAGAACGGTTCTTCCTCCAACAGCCTCTTCTTTCACTGCTTCTATGCCAAGGGGTCTTCTTTTAATGGGTTTCCCTAGGTTTAGTTAGCCTGCTTTGCTTCCTCTCCGTTCAAGGAGCGTTTCTTCCCAAAGCTTCTTCTTTTGCTACAGTACAGAACAAGGCATTCGATGCAGTACATTCGAGAAAGCTTCTTTTTGAATTCGAACATTGATGTCGTGGAACCATAGACTGAAGGCAGAGGAAGCTTCTTCAATACCAGCTTATGTTAAAACAAAGGATATGGAAGTCTCCGCTCATATAGAAGAATGAGCTATTCACCATGGATCAAAAAGAAACTATCACTAAAACGAGCAGCGTTCGCCCTTTATTGGATTGGTACTCAGACTTTACTGTATCTTTCGAACCGGAACCAAAGGCTTACCGCAACATAGCGGACAAAAGTAGACTATTCGGCTTACGCTTGATCTTTATAGAAGGAATGTCAATGTTTTCTTTCAATTGTTGGCTGTTGTTGTTGAAGAGTTTTCTCCTGCAATGGGATCTACTTCATTTGTTTAAGTGGAAAGCTAGGGATAAAAAAAGCTTTTGCCAGAAGTTCCTTTGGATGAACTCCAAAGACTTTCAGTTCCTTTGGCAGAGGTCAAATTTTGTTCTGTAATAGAACCAGGTACTGAGTTACAGAGAGTACCAGAGAAGGTTTTGTTTGTACAAGATTCGTGAAGCTAAGCACGGAAAATCCGGATTAATGACTAGATATATATGATTTCCCTTTCAAGGTCCATGTCCATTGTGGCCCGTTGTCAATGTCAGCGGATTAGCTTCCAATGGCGCCAGACCATCAGAGATTGACTTAGAAGCTAGCCTCTCCCTATTCTCTTTAGGAGCTTCACTCTCCCGGCAAGGGGTCAGCAGTCAGACTAGGTATTATAATTAGAATATCATCTTTGTAGAACCGGAGACGGCTCAAGAAAGAAAAAAATTTCCTGCAAAAGGTCCCTCCGTTGGGATTCATGTTAGCAGGATCGACTTGGTATAGCAGAAAGTTGGCAAAAACCAAAACTGAGTCAATGAAGAGAATCATAAGAGAGAAAATTGGCTGGCAAAACCTGAGAATCAGATGTCGGGAAATCGAAAACGATCGAGCCCGCTCAGTCAGAAGCAAAGAGGAGTCCCGCCCACTCTCGGTGAACAAAATCACTGATTGCAACTACATCAAAAACCTCTATTCCTTTAAGAGTCATCGTGTGAGGCACAGGCTTTGAGGTTGGAAACCCTGGTCTGGGTCTAATTTAGGAGAAGAGAGAGCTCATCGGCCTAGAATAGAATCGAGAAGAGCACTGGAAAAATTGCTTGGGTTAAACATATGAAATTTCTTCACCGTTATTGGAGTCATCCCAATTTGTAGAACTAGAGTGGAAAATCCAGATCACTGACTATATGATTCGGGTCTCTCTTTTAGAGTGCCCTCCGTGTTGGCGGATCGATTGGATATAGTAACCGCAGAGATTTGGTCCAACTTCAAGTATTGAACCCAAGTCTTCGTGTCGATTTCGGGCATTCTTTTTCCATAACCCTATATCGACTTCCTTAGCCTTCTCTTGAGTGGAAAGCCGGCGAACGAACTTCTTTTTCCAAATTCCTGTTCAAAGGCTCCGTTGGATGCCTAGGAGGTACGGTACCTTGTGGGAGTCTGAACGTCCATTTCGTCAAACTGGAGTAGGAGTAGGGCTTTCAAGCCTAAGGTCGGTCCGGTCAATAAGATGATTTTTTCTGGTGGAAAGTAGTCAACCGGCTTATTCAAAATAAGAGTCTTCGGGGACAAATCTAGTTTCCAAATCAGTAAGAATCGTGGTGTCAGCCATTCCCTTGTTGGAGGCTAAGTTCTCTCAATCTTCAGGGGAATTTCAGTACCTGGGGAAATGGTCAAGTATAATCTCCAGTATATAAATATATTTATATACAAACCTGGGGCGCGGTTTCCATCAATCATAGGTATGGCCAGTGTTGTGATTCCCCTATTCTCTTCCTCTGATCTAGGCATTTTAGTCTTCCTTACCATTAGATTAGGATTGATAGGCCTTCTACCAGAGACCTACTTTTCTGCTCTGCCGACTTTTTACTTAAAGAAAGAATGTCAAGTATCTAAGAGTTGACCCAAAAGTTCGATAAAAGCAAGCGCCACCTTCCTCTACCGGGAACCGGTAGGTCCCCAGAGAGGTTCTTAGTCTCTATGCCGAGAATAGCAACTGAGAAGGAGACAGATTCCACTGAGTTGAAATTGTTACTTTACTTTAGATCTTTCGCTAAAGCGATACAATCTAAATGAAAGTACCTGGAAAAACAATGGAACCCAGTTCCACGGCATAAGGTGTACCCTATAAAGCAAGCGGATGGTCGAACAAGAGAAAGAGGTTGTCACAGACTATCTTCTACTTCTATAATCGATGACGGGCTCAACACCAGGTTCCGCGGCAAAAGAAAAGTCTATTTCAGGCTAAGCTGATGTATTTGCAGAGTCTTTTTCTCCAACTAGAATATATAAGAGCCCTCTTCTTTCGGGAATGGATTTGACGTTCAACTGTAGCTAATAGCTAGCCTAATCAAAGAGGCTATATCAAAGGTCTGGTGACGGTGAGGTATTGTAAGGCTCCCACACTCAAGTCCTATAGAGGGTAACTCAACCTAGGGTCTGTCAAATACAGATTACCTTTTTAGTTTCATAGCAGAGACGAACATATAGGCAGGTGGCTAGCGCTCGTCCTGACGAACCAGCCATTCATCTCCTCTCCTTACAATCGAGATCTTCAAACCTCTCGCTTTGCTTGAGCTATTTATATCCTATACTTAGCAGTAGAGCGACTACCGTGCGTGCCATCATTGAAGAGTAAATGATTCAATCGTGCCATAAAACCCCGTATTTTTCGTCATCAAGAGGAAAGTCAGATGGTAATCGAATCGGCTTACCAGAACTACAGAAGTTAGACTTTTTTATATGTCTCCGGGCAGGCCAGCGAACACTAGACAGTCTAATCTCTTTCTTACGGCCAGCGGATAAAAGGCTAATCTAAATCTCTATTCTAGCGGTGAAGACACTCCGAGCGGGCAAGCTGATAAAGTCTCTCTCTTATAGCCAGCTGATAATCTAACTAGTCTAACTATCCATCTCTTAGTCGGTTGATAACTATATAGTAGGCTAGCAAGTATAACTATATAATCTATCTATCTATTACAAGTAGATCTACCTCTCTTTCTAAAGACCCAATTTAACATCAGGAAAAGAGGTAAACACTTGGCCTGAAGGTTGCTTGTTTTGTGGGCTTTCATTAAAACCATACGAATGCGGTGAAGGTATCGAGACCAACATGAAAGCAGTAAGAGTCGAAGCGGAAGGCATAGAGTCAAGACTTTTGTGATCGGGAGGTCTTACCTATCCCATTCATGCCCTGGAGAAAGGGCATGGTGTGGAAAACCGAAATGAGGTAGAAAAGGAGTAAACCAAACCTCCCACCAGGGAGACAACCAACCAGGGATATAGCACTCAACGGGACACCCAGAGAGAGGGAAAACCCAACCTTCCAATGAAGACAGATCGAGGGAGAAGAACCACTTCGACCTAGCCAGCCCTTCGCAGAACAATTTGACTTTAGTTTGGGTCATTTTACATCCTGTACTAAAAGCAGAATAATGATCTGCTGGGATTCCAGTTTCATGGATCTTTTCCCCATCTCAGCAGATTACCCTTCCTACCCCTCCATTTTACTCTCCCATTGATTTCGATGCTTATGGCAACACGATCAATCATTCGTCAGCGGGCAGCCATTCATTGCCAGAAATTAGTTGAATCCAAGATTCAATTCCTGTGTCTCTTCCATCCCCTTTATCCTATGGGTCGATCCATTTATTGATAATGTTGAAGAATCGATGAAACGACCTTTGTTCCTTCCCTTTTCTTGACAAACAGAGCGTGGGCGGCCTTCCTACGCTGACGAATGCCTCCTTGGTTCAGGAACGAACCCACATTTCCTTCGGGGGAGTTCCGATTCCGCCCCATGATGAGTAGGTGGGAGATCCCCCCAAAGACCTTGTAGTAGGGGGGAACGTCCCTCGACGACGCTCACCCCCGATCAAAGTGATGGAAGCTACGCAGTGTTGGAGACAAGGTATTCACGTAAGTTTTGTTTCGCCTATATCACTAATGGCCTTCGACCGGCGGGTAGGGGAGTTCCCGCTGCGGTGCTGGTCCCGGCCTGGGCCCTGTCCTTCCTATCTCGCTCGTACCTTCAATCAAAATAATCGAGGAATAGATATGGCTGGCAGGTGCGGTAGACCGAACACCTTCTGAATCAGCGGGGAGGTGACATGAAGCTCCTTGCCCATTGAGTGAAAACATCCATCCCAGTAAGAGAGATTCTCCGACCCCACTACCTGCGGGAACTTCCGCCAGCCCCAGGCTGCTACTGATCTTTCGGAGCCTTAGAGTGGATTGGATCCATTACCCTTTCGCAATTTATAGTTTGCTTGAAGCAAGAACAATTGATGAGTGAGCAGTGGAACCAATCTCCAATCCCGAGGCGAAACAACCAACCGGTCTTTTGAGCAATACAGTAATAAAAAAGTACGATGCTTGCAGGCCAGAGCAGCTTGCTCGGTCTTTTGTTTGAGGTTTTTATTCGTGCAAGAGGAGTACTTAGTATAGGAACGGACCCGAACAGGAAGATAGTCGATCACACAGAGTCGTAGAATCACTGAACGAGCTTTCGTGTGACGAAGTCGGATCGGAAGTGACATAATATACCTCCTCCGAACCCTCAACAATAGAACGTGTGTGTTCCCAGTAGGGATTCTAACGGAGGAGTTTTTTCGGGCTTTTTGAAAAGGAAAAGCGCTCCGCGTCTTTTTTTTCCTATCACGAACCCCTAGTCGTGAGAAAGAGCCGCTCTACCCCCCTCATTCATGATTCATGTGAGGAAAGAAGGAGGAAAGAAATAGGCGATCTCGCCAGCATGAACCGTAAAATTTTCACCTCCCCTGGACGAACAATCGACAAGCCAGACATTATTTCAAATTAAAAAAAAGAATTTTACGATATGATTTTGGAGGAGAATACATGTCCACGGAATTCTCTCAATATCTTATTTCCAGAGGCACTGTTCATCAGAGATCTTGTGCGTATACTCCTTGAATAGCTGAGAGGAAAAATAGATACTTATTGGAAACGGTTAGAGCTATGATGTTTGGGATGAATGTACCTCGTTTGGGTAGAAGCTGTGTTGACCGCAACATACTTGATCAATCGCATACCGTCTAAGTTCTTGCTGGAAGCATCCCTGATTACTCTTATTTAAAAGTATTTGGCTGCTGTTCATTTTCTCTTTTTTATTTTGTCTTTAAAAGAAAGGAAGCTAACGAAAGAAAGCGAGCTCAACGAAACAAGCGAAGCAAGCAGCAAGAGAGGATCGAGCAGTAGAAGGTAACGAAATAGAGACTCAGAGAGAGATCAGAAGCGAAATTCGGCAAGAAGAAGGCTGAACCCAGGTGACGCCTATTGTAGTGTAGCACTTGGGGGCGCACGACTCAGGCAGACTCTCTACCCGTGCGCGTGTCTATTTCGCTTTAGGAGGTATCAGAGCGGAGTTTTGGGTAAATCCCTTTCGATTTCTGCTAATTCTCTTCTTGTTGCACCATGTCCAAGCTTTTCGATAGCTGTGGAGCGCTGTCTGCGGCGGCTGTTGCTAAGGAAAGACTCAAGGATCGAGTGACCCAACTTGATGGCAAGGTCGACCATTTGGGCGGACAAGTGTAGACTATGGCAGAAAGGCAGGAGAATCGGGAATTGTTGGTCACCAGACGCTCGCTAATGAGTACCGCGTCTTACCAGTGAAGGAGAGCCGTCTTCATGGGGCCTCAACGATCCCGATGGCGATGTCCAAAGCGTGACGGACTAGGTCAAATTGAGGAGCTTGCTGCGGAGGTAGGTCTCCGGTTTGTGAACCGAATGTCTCACCTGGCGACTCCAGACGCATTTGAGTCCCGGAACCGCAGCCATTCAACGGGATTCGAAATGCCAAGGCTCGAAGACCTCTGGGACATGGAAGAGTACTTTAATTAAGGCTGTTCGTGCCCCTTTTGACGACCAAGTCGCAATGGCAACAATGTATCTTTCTGAGGATGCGAAGCTGTGGTGGCGAACGCGATATGAGGACGTGCTGGAAGGCCGTTGCGAGATCAACGCCTGGGAGGAACTAAATAGGAAGCTCAAGGAAAGGAGCAGTTCCTGCCTGGGAACGTTGCATGGCTCGCACGAGAGTCCCTGATGCGGACCGGCACTGTTCGAGAAAATCAAAGCAGACCATGGGGGACTGACCCGAGCTATAGACAAAGAAGGACTTTGATAGATAGAATAAGGCACTCAGACATCAAAAAGAGGGCTACTTCACTATGAATGGTAAGATATGAATTGAAACTAATGCGACGGGTGTCAATTACCAAAAACGACTCGACCACTAACTTAGTCTCGCGGGACAAAATTGTCCTCGAAGGGATGCGAAGAATATTTGAAACCACTCTCGAACCATCACACGGCAACTGCCCATGATATGGTAAGAACGGAATGAAAAGGCAAAAAAAACGATTCTATGCGCAGACGTGAAAGCTCTATCGATAGAAGCATTCTAGCCTATTTTGATTTAGAGAGGAACGATTCCCTCGTCTGAGAACCGCCATTCCCGCACTATTCCTCCCCACTAAAAAGAGCGATTGATAATCTCGATAACCCAAACAAAAATGCAGAAGTGAGCCTCCTTCGGACCCTCAATTTAGCAATTGAGTTCTTTCACTCCTCTTTCCCCCTTTTTTAGCCAACACCATCAACCCCATTTTTCACCTTGAATTGGTGAAAGCAAAACCAAAAATCTGATGAATAGAAGAAAAAGAGATCAGAAAGATAGGCGGACGACTTGACTATAGTATAGGTCGGATGTTTCCGTGAGCAGTAAGCAGCAGATCTCCCCTTATTTTGGGAAAGCTGGTGGCCGCGTGTGAATTCTTTCAAGGCAAGGGGCGGCCCAATTCGACATTGTTGTTTACTCTGATCCGGTCGAGGTGGGTTTCGTTTACCAGCGCGTAGGTGGTCTAAGTTCCTATGACCGAGTCTT
>JAJFZO010000879.1:30000-35000 GCA_021397835.1 Moringa oleifera
CTAGGCGGCGGCTAGGAAGGATCGCTAGACCAGCAGCCAAACCTACAATGAATGTTTAATGATGGTGATTCCACACCGGGCTCAATAAATAATTGAATGTATAAAGGGGATCCTAAACAAAAAAAGGAGTCCATGACCCCTTTTTAAAGCGTATAAGGAGAGGTCGAATTCCAAACTTTTCTCTCGAGTATACCCATTACCAAAAAATGGACGTCACTTTGGGACACATGCGGATAGCCGCCCCGCGTGGCTAAAAGTAAGCCAAAAGAGCTCAACCTCTTTTTTTTAGTTTCACTGAGAAACTCGAGTCTTATAAAAGATGCCACTCTACGAGGGAAGTCCTCGAGTCGAGTCCTTGCGAGTTCATCCCAAATAAAGCGAACCCCTTCCGGTTCGGGAAGATGCAGATAAAAGGCCAATAGCCTGATGTCAGCTTCTACGGCATAAGCTTTAAAGAAGAGAGCTATCAACGCTAAAAATAATAATAAACATTTCATAAGATAAGAAAACACATTTTTTTTTATTTCAAAGGCAGTCATTTCAATCTTTTTTTTTTCTTCCAATTCTAAGAAAGATAAATCCCGAAAAATCCGTCAATAAATGACGAACCCCATTATACAGATGATAGGACAAGGCTAAGGCGGAAATCTCGACGGAGATTAGGATAAGCTTTGATGAATAAAAGAAGAATTGGTAGAAATTCTCATAGGTGAAGCAAATCAAACCTATTTTCAGACAAAAAAGATAAAAAAAGAAAACGATAGTGGCTAGGAAAGCCCCGGAGATTCTATGGGAAATTGGAAACGTCGAAGTAAGCTGTGGCTTATAAATAGGAAGATGAGGAGATAACGGGCGAGGGATATTCATGAGATTAGGTTGGATTTTAGTTTTCTCGCTCTGCTCGCGGAGCGGCATACCAAAAAAAAAAAGAAGAAAAAGCCCAAGATGAGAGAGATCTCCTGAACTCCACCAACCATAGTGTAAGCTGGGAGCTGCTCCGAAGAGCAAACACTCTTCTTCCTTAGAAAGAGAAAGGGGGAGAGCGCCAGAACGGCGTCAAGGATATCTTTTATTATCTAGAAAAAAGTGAAAGTAGGGGCTGCCCTCGCTCTCAAGACTTTCTAAGACTTTTTTCATATTTTTAATGGAAAAGTCTTTGCCATTCTGAGTCTTGAGAAACTGAGCACCGTCCAACAGCCAGCCCCTATTCGGATCAAGCTCCTCCATCTTGAGGAGTCTTTTTGTTTTACTTTCAAAGATAGAGGAAGCTTTCTTGAAAAAGATATCCAAGGCCCCCTTCCCCTTGTATTTGCAGATCAGGTTCAGATAGACCTGAGATAGGCTTTCCCCCCCCTATGCGAGTTACTAACTTAGGTACCTAGCCCAGAATCCATAGAGAATATAAAAGATAGTAAGGAATTCTTAGAACAAGCATATCAGCAAATCAGCTACGTTACCCTTTTTCGCTTTCAAGATTTCTATCTTTGTTTCGCTTTTTGTTGTTCTTGGTTCCCATTTTCTTTTTGATAAAAATATATCTTCTTTTTTGTTGCTTTTCTTTCAAATCCGGGTCTTCTTTCTATTGTAGTTCTTCGGTTGAGTTCGTTCCTTCCCTTTTCGTTCGCACTGACTGCCCTTTCCTTGCTGCTCGCGCTCTAAAGCAATTGTAGCAAGTAGGAGAAGAATGCCGACGGCATTCCATGTGTGGAACTTTAGGTAACTACAATGACTTTACACCTGTCTGTTAGCCGGGCAGAGAACTCTTCTTTCGGGTTGAAGGTTGGGGAAGCAGCTTGCAGTGAGTCGAGACTCTAACTAGGCTTTTTTTAGTCGCTCTCTCTGGTTGTGTGTCTCTGGTATGCCTACAGGGTCAACTAAAGCAGGTACTACTGGCTTCTTTCGTCTTTCGGTATTGATCCTGCCTCTTTAAATAACTTGTCTATGACACCTTTTTCTGGGGAAGTCAACAAGCTAGCTCCCCTAACTGTAAGTGACTACGACATGACGTTAGCCTTCACCTGTAGTCCACAGTCGTCGAGACAGCGCAAAAAGAAAGATCCTTGGAAGAACTAAGCAAGCTACCGGAGCAGAAATCCATAAGCGAGGTAGCAGTATTGGTGGGAACTATCGTATTAGCAGTTATCCTGACAGTCGCAGCCACTAAGGGCCCAGGCTAGCGGCACACCCAGAATGGAAGAAAGATAGGAAGAAAGGAAGTAGGGCTACTCCCCAAAAATGTCCGTTCATTTGTCGTTGGGGCTAAAAATCTGTTTTTCAATAAAGAACCCCTCTCTGACATAAAATTGAGATTCTTTTTTTTCCTTCCTTATCAGACCTTAGGGAGCGGGGCTTTTTTAAAAAAAATAAAAAAAGGGGCGGGAACAAAGCCCCCGGATTTGAAAGTTCAGCCCTACCCTATAGTGGAGTATCTTTTCCCTATCTAAGCTATATCAACATAGCCAACTAGAAAACTCATCCGCTTGTCAATTCTTGGTGTAATACTCACTTGTAAATTCTTGGTGTCAGAATTTTTCACTGATCAGGTGTGATCAGTTTCATCCGTGTAAGAATTAGGAATTCCTCTTCCAACTCGTCCCAGAATGGGCGTTATGGCAAAGAACAAAAAGAAAAAAAAAGGAGGAATTTGTCCAATAGTAACAAATGGTGCCTCCACAGGTTGACATCCGATCCAACCTAGTAGTAAGCAATCCGCCAAAAGCAACCAAAATATTCCTTGGTGAATCGGGCGAAAACTTGAACTACGCACATACATACTTTTAAAAAAAGGTAAAGCCAAAAGACATATAAAAACTGGTGCTATTGCGGCTACACCTCCCGATTTGTCAGGTATACTACGAAGAATGGCATGGATCGGTAGGAAATACCATTCCGGCACAATATGAGGCGGGGTGGGCATCGGATTAGCAGGTATATAATTGTCGGGATGCCCCAAAACATTAGGAGCATAAAAAATCCAAATAGAAGAAAAGATAGCAAAAGCTACCCAACCTACTAGATCCTTTACATAAAAATAAGGGTAAAAAGCAATTTTATCCATCTCTGAATGTAGAACCAATGGATTATTTGATCCATATTGATGCAATGCGGCCAGATGAAGAAGACTGGCGCCTACTAAAATAAAGGGGAGTAAGTGATGAAGACTAACAAAACGATTTAAGGTGGCATTGTCCACGGAGAAACCACCCCAAAGCCAAGTCACTATGGTATCTCCTACTACAGGTATGGCGCTAGCTAAGCTTGTAATTACTGTAGCTCCCCAAAAGCTCATCTGCCCCCAAGGTAGTACGTATCCTATAAAAGCTGTCACAATCATTAATAGGAAGATTACAACTCCGAGACACCAAACAAATTCCCTAGGACTGCTATAACTCGCATGATATAGACCACGAAAAATATGAAGGTAAACCACAATGAGAAACATACTTGCCCCATTAGCATGCATATAACGGAGCAACCAGCCCCCTTCAACATCTCTCATAACGTGTTCTACGCTGTTGAAAGCTAGATCCACATGAGGTGTGTAATGCATAGCTAAAAAAACACCAGTCACTATCTGAATGACTAAACAAATACCAGCTAACGGACCGAACCCCCACCAATAACTAAGATTGCTCGGGGTTGGATAATCTATCAAATGCTGATTAAGTGTGGAGGATATAGGTTGTTTAAGAAGAGAGAATCGTTGGTTCCTTATAGTCATTTCTCTTTCCTCTCGTGACAACTCTTGTTCCCCCACCTTTTTAGCGTTCTGGGGCCCTACTTAAAAAATATATATATTAGATATATATATTTTAATATATATAGTACCCTTTCTTTTACTTACTTTTGAAGGATGGAGGGGGTATACAGCGAAAGAAGCGTCGAAGGGGTCATCCTGGGGTACTGAAGGGTCGTCCGACTGCTCGGTGACCGAATCAGAGAGGTTTTTACCGCTTTCTCTTCTCTCCAGCACTCTTGGACTGATCATCTTGCTGCAACAAAGCAAGCTTAGGAATGAATCTAATGGAAATTTAGGTCTCTGTCCGCTTGGAAGATTCTTCTTTCCTCTTCGGTGAAAGAGGGCAAAGGTGTGTGGGAGAAAGAATTCTAAAAGGAGAGAAGATCTCGTCCACCAAGCGGGACAGAGTGCGACCCCTAAGCAATTGGAGGTTCTCGCTCATCTCTTGGGGGTCCATATCATCTGAAAACTTTTCCTGTTCCATTAGCATAGCTAAATTTGAATAGGATGACTCAGCGTCAGGTTTTAAATCCTTGATTGAATTTGGCTTCGCTGCGCCCTGAATCAATCAAAAAGCTTATTGATTTGATTCATCCCATTTCATTTGGGCGAGAGGGAGGCTGTGAGTCACCTGGGCTACGGATTTGTCGGTTGGTTGATTCTCGACATCACCTCTTGAGAAAAAAAAAGGCCCTCGGGTCCCGACCCACAAATGAATAGGAAGCGAGGCGAGGGTCTTTCATTAAAGGGGGAAAAGAGGGGTGGGGCTTTGTTCTGGGGGGGGGGCCGCCTTTCGCAGCTTTAGAAAGGAGAGAATTTCATAAAGTCACATTCTCCATTGAGATTTCTATCTATCTGGGCGAGAGAAAGTAAATATGATATTTGCGTTGGTTTTTCCAACGAAACTAAGCACTTTTTTGTCTTTATCATTCGGAAGGCTCAGTCCCACACTCTGACTTCAATGATGGGAAGAACCTCCGCACTCCGGCGCTCCAATGAACAACAGTTCTCCGCCTTACTATATTTAGAATAGTGGTCGGGAGTTACATTCGTAACTTAATGTTATGTTCACGCGGTGATATTCTATCTTTCCAAGAGTACTATCTGTACGTAGTCTATGTCTGGGGAGCATACTTGACAGGAGATAGACACAGGCGGTAGAGAGGTCCCCCACTTCGATTCCCGCCCCGGTAGCATCTCCGATCCAAGATAAGGGATTACTCCGTTAGGTCTTTTCGGTCCGGAGCCGGCTGGAAATGGA
>JAJFZO010000879.1:40000-48109 GCA_021397835.1 Moringa oleifera
TGTCTCCAAGCCTATCTCCCACTTCCCATTGTGCTTTTGATTCCATCTCTCAATCGCCGGGCGATTTCTAAATGCTTTGGCCCAGTAAGCGCTATGGACTAACTTCCTTACAGGCAGAGTTAGTTATAAAAGGTACAGACAGTGCGATCTAGCCAGTGAGCAGAAGCGCTAATCACAAAAAGAGCTCGTCAGTTAAGCTCTTCAGTGATGTCCCTCTCATCTGTGCTTGCCGCCTTTTCACCACGGTTGGCTGACTCCGGCTTTCCAGTCTTCTCTTCCGCCTTCACTTGAAGTGATGGTTTAGTTTCCTCTGAAGAAATAAGGTCAGGCAAATCGGCCATTAAAGAGCCATCGGTCAATCGGGCAGTTCAAGTAGTCTCTGAGAAGAAGAACGGGTCATCATCATTGTCTTGGCATCCCTGTGGAACGGAATCGGATTAGAGAGGCTGCTGCTGGTTCCGGTGATGGAGCCAATACAGTTCAGATTGAATTTCTCACAAGGCAGTCGGGTTTTTGCCATCTTTCAACTCATTCGACATCCTTTTCATTCGATGTGTTCCCATCCATTAAAGAAGAGGAAGAGACCTTTCTTAGGCCTAACCCCCTTTTTGTTGTCTTTCAGACACCAGAAAAATAATCAGAGAAAAGAATAGGAAAGGCAAGTCCGAACCTGTCAAGCTCAGTCAGATTCAATTGACCGAGACTGGCGAGAGAGGACTTCTTACTCCTAAAAAGGGAGGATTCCCGGGTTGCAGTGAGTGAGGGGTCGGGCTTACCATGTTTAATAGGAGACCAGCCTAGCCAAGCCAGTAGTCAGAGAGCTTACCACGGGAGAACCAACTACACTAAGAAAGACCCACGGTGGGGCTCGTTGAAGAAACTCGATGGTCGCATTCTTCTCTTTTCTTTTAGTGGTCTCTTCAAAATAGAGTATTGGATTGGAGTCCAGTAGGGAAATATCTCAGAGGTATCACTCTTGCCAGCCGTCTGTCCAGGATGTCTCATTCTCGGAGTGGTATCGTTCTAGGTTTCACTCTCCCCTTTCGTCATAAGGCGTGGTTCTGTCCCCTTCTTCTTTTTGAAGAGAAATATAGGCCTTAGTGTTTAGTCAATTCAACGTCCGCTGTGCTTTGGTAATAAGAAATCCCGAATAGCAATACGTCTTTGTCTTCGTCAGCCCCAAATCCTTTAGTTGAGTGCCGACCTACCGACATTGAACGGATAGTTTTCAAAATATCAATGTCCTTTAGCCATGTTTTTCAAATACCGAAAATAGCTAGCCGAGAAAAGGTCTGCTTCCAAAGTCAGTCCAAAAAAAAGGCATGGTCATGTTAAATTAGGGATTACCTTGAATGTGGAGAATGCGCCTTAGCTGGAGACCGACCATATACCATATCATGGGTTGTAGGCTAGTCTTACAGAAATTGTGACACAGCGCGATAGGTTGCTTTTACTAATACAGGACTGGCTTCCTGGTCAAGTCAGCCTCCTTTAGTTTGTCTTACGGACGGAGTGGGCTTTTCCCCAATGGGGTCTAGCTTGAAGGCAAGTAGGCTATTGAGACGCACATAACTACCTTTTTCATCTTACACGGAATGGCTATGGCTCTGGAATGTCTTTTTCTCAAATAGGGTAAAGGCATAGCCCCCGCGCTAACATACAAAACTGGTCACAGAAAAGGGCAAAAGAGACGAAGGCCAAAGCATTGACTGAAGAGGGGGGTAAAGAGATATTCGCCTTTGACTCCTTCTCCGCCTACTGACTGCTACTCGGCCAGATGCTTCCTATGTCATTTAAAAGGGGGATCCAGGTCGTCAACGTACTTTCGAACAAGCGCGGGATCAGGCTAAGATGGAATGGATTTTCCTCTCCTTTCCTACTACTCTGCGCTTCTCTTTTGAATCTTCTCACCCCCTTGGAAGCCTAGCTACTTTTTTATAACTACCGCAGCTGCAACGGACAGGAGGGGAATGGGTTGGAAAGAAGGAAAGAGCGCAGTCTCCGCTCACTGACTTCAGGACAGCAGCTCCGTAACTTACTTTGACTTAAAAGCACATCTGGCCACTTTCAGTTTCCGATCGCGGAGTCGAAGCTGACAGGCGCCGATTGGGAATGTCTCGTATTAGCGAAAACAGACTCACAAGCTTTAATCCATTTTTCAAATAAAGAGTTCTAACTTCGTTCCTATGGCTTTGAAAGAGGCATCAAAGACCCCTTCTCCATCAACCCATACGGGGGGGTGAAAAAGCAAGAAATAGGGAAGTAGAGTAGTTGGCACACGCTGGTCAATCCAGTACGTACGTCGCTTTCATTCCTAGCTGACCGGCACGGAAAGGCTGTTTAAGTTGCTGTTTACGCGCTTAACTCACTAGGAGAAGAAGTAAGGATCGCACTCCCTACTAGACTTGTCTAAAAGACGAAAAGATGGATGAGCCACTCTCTCCATCCGACTAAGCTTAGCCTTTACCTGGGCACCTTGCCCGCTACGCCCCTTGCTTTGGTGCTAGCGTATATAAAGTAGTAGACCCCGGCTCCTTTTAGCTTTCTGTGGTATGGCTCTTATAACTCTTAGTAGCTGTTCTCTCCTTCCCTTTCCTTCTTCCTTATCCTTAAGGAATTGGATATAGAACCGTTAGGAGTAGGGGCATTCGTTAACAGAGATGGATTGGCTTCGGTTGACCTTCTTACTATGGGAATGCTTGAAAAAGCTCTGATTCCAATAAGCTCGTGACCACTCTCACAGGTAGCTGGGAACAAAAGGAATAAGTGCTCAAAGCTAAGATCAGCTGCTATTGGACTTCTTTCCTTGGCGAGAAGGGTTAGCAGGGAAAGCAGCATTGTTGATTAAAGTAAAGGACCAGGGGTCTAGCGCTTTTGTTTTGTTTTGTGGGAATACCCGCCTTTTAATATGGATATCAATGACTAAAGTCTCTTCCCACGGGCTAGGCTAAGCCCGAAAGAAAAAGAAAGAGAGTTAGATCCGAGAGTGAATTAGAGACATTATCTCACAGATGAAAGAAAAGAGGTCACTTGTTTAAGTCAAGCAATCGTAGAGACCGAGAAGAGTTTGCAGTGAAAATTCTCCCTCTACAGGCCTCTTAAAGGCAGAACCAAAGAGAGTAGTGAGGGGAGAGGAGTTCAAACCCGACTCAAGGCCTAGTAGATCTATTCCTGCTACCTTACTTACTTCCCTGGGGGAGGTTGAGTTGAAGAAGATGTGACAGAACAAGCTCTTACAGAATCAGCAGCTATTGAACCCCCATCTGTTGGAAGAAGGACTACTGGTAGTGGTTCGTCTTATCTTATTAGGAGCGGTCAGTGGGAAGAAGACTAGCTCTGGCTTTCAAGCGTGAACCAGGTCTTGGATTCGGCATTGGTTGGGCATGGCATTAGATTAGGAAGGGGCCTAAGCTAAGCCCTGAAATTTCCATGCTTTACTCTTACTCTTTGGGTTTAGGAAGAGAAAAGCACTGTTTAGCTTAGTTAGCTTAGATCCTCTTTGAGATGAAATGCGGAAAAGTCCTAATCAAAGGCGAAAGTCGCCATCCAAGCAAAGTGGGAATACCCAGCAAGATCCGACCAACAATCGAGTTCATACCCGGCTCAAGGCTTTAAAGAAGAAAGCCCAGGCTCAAGGGCCCATCTCTGTCATATTGTCAAGCCAAAGAAGAGAGAAAGCCTAGCCCTTAAAGCAAGCCTGCTTCACCTTCACTTCCTTCCGTACCTGATTCTTAGTCTGCTCTAAAGGCAGCCAGTGACTCGAGGTCTTCTGGAGTGAAATCACTCTCGGGTAATTCAATGGTTCAGCTCAGGTTCAAATGGTATCTGGGGTATATCTCTTATCTGTTGTTCACGAATCCGTTTCAGGTTTTCAGGCATACCCGGTCTTTTCTCTTTCAGTTGCTGCTCCGGGGAAAGAAGTTTCATTGGGGAAGGTGGTATCTTCTAGTTGATCACTTAAGCTTTTAGCTTAAAGGACTGATCTTTGCTTGACCTTAGCCCGAGTAAGGCCGACTTAAATAAAGATAACTAGGGGCCAAGCCTTTATATGAAACCATTTCTTTCTCTCTGGGAATCATAGCCTACTTTCGTACCAAAGGGTTGAGACTTTCCTTCTGATCCTAGTTCTTGGCACTGGGAAGAGTCTCTATAACCTATAGGGTAAGGAGCAATAGACGGAATTCGCCCTAGAACCGTTAGGCTCATTAGACGTAGACGGAATTAGTCTGGTATGGCTGAAGAATGGTTTTTGAAAAGTGCTAGAAGTGTAAATTTTTCCAGTGCTTCAGCGGGCTTTTTCTTAATATACTGAAACTCATCTTGTACAGCCAAGTAGAAAAGCAGCGAAGCAGAATTTCCGGTATGGTATATAAAGAGAAATTTGACTTATTCGAAGAGGGGTAATCGCATGGCATAATTGAGTTGGGTTCGACTCCCATAACCCCGATGTGGAGAAGCGAAGCCCCTTGGGGCAAAAGAGATAAAGAAAGGATAATGAGGATGCTGTGTGTGGTGAAGAGCCTTTCCCTTTCTAAGCGAGCGTGGAGGGCACCTGTCCTCCTTTCTAACTGAGAAATACCCGAAGTTTGAGGACCGGAAAAGGTAGATAGTTGTGTACCATACCTTGTCTGGAGGCGAGAGATGAGCTCTGAAGAGAATCTGATGGAAGGCATAGAGAGAAAGCAGGAAAGCCAAGCAATGGACATGACTGAAAACAACAAGGACCAAACTCTCATGATAAGGAGTGAAAAACAAGAAATGGATCTACCAGAGGAACAGATGGAGGAAGCTACCTACAGAGATAAAGTGGTGGGGAGCTCCTCAAAGAAGCATGAGTTTTTACTAAAAAACAAAACGGATTTTGTCTGCTTTGTTCCCTCGAGACGTCTACTCAACGAAGAAGCCCATTCGATAGGTAAAGCCGATACAGAAACAGATACTGCTAGCCCTAACGTAAAGAGTGGATTCTCTGATCCTCCCTCGAGTACTGAGCTTACCGAAAGGAAGGAAGAGTCATAGGATGTGTAGTAGTAGCATAAGAAAGCATGCCCAATCCAAGCAGTCCCTGTGCCTTATGGAAGAAGGGAAACAATCGGGTAAACAGTGGTCTTTCCCTAGATGGGAATAGGTTACATCTCTAGGTGGTCATATTCTCTATGAGAACGTTTGCAAGCCAGTTAAACAATCATCCTCAAGGGGCAAGTGTTTCCTTCTTTTAAGTTGGTTCTTTCAATAGAACAAAGTAGAGCTGGTAACTGCATCCTTGCCGACCCGCTATAAGAGTTACTAGCCAACGTACTGGACTCGCCTCCGGAGAAAGAGATTATCACCTTAGTGCTTGTTTGTTCCTTGACGCGGAAACTTACTGAGAACACATCTCACTGAAACCGAACCCTCCCCCTCACCTAAGCTTGTTCTCTGTCCGTGGGTCAGGAAAGTAAGAAGGCTAGCAACCTATTCTACCAGCCTTTATTCTGTCCCCAAAAGGCCTATCTTTGCCAAAGACCAATTGTTTAATTTTTGCTTTCATTGAACAGGGCCCTAACATGCAACGTACGGGGCACGTCAAATCGAGTTGCAATCTCCATGCATCCATGCAAAACCCTTCGCATGTCTCACCCATCACTGATACCATACGTGTACACCATACTCAAATCACTGCCAGCTTCTCGTTGATGGCTCACGTAACACCAAGTCGAAACCTTACTCTTACTATTATCATCTCTTACTATATATCTATGATAGAGGAGCTTGGATAGCGAAAATAGTAAGCGAGATCGTAGCATCGATTGACCAGTTCGTTTATTATGCTATTTCTGCTTGATCATAGCTCGCCCTTTTTTCGTGCTGTGCACTTTGGTTGATGATTGCAGGCATACTCGCTGAACATTCCCTTCTTGGACCACAAACAAGATCTATGAGCAAATAGATGAATTCAAGTGATAGCAATGATGCATTCAAGCTCTTCTCTGCGAACCGATCACAAGGTGGATTTACTATGATGAATTGGGATCCGCTTTTCGTTAACCAACTTGCCTGCAATCTCGCTTTCAGTCAACTAGTTGTCATTACGACTAGCCGTATGTGTGCAGTGGAGGAAGAAAACCGATATCGAATGTGTGCGCAAGAGCCTTGTTTACACTTTTTGCATGCTCAGTTGTCAGATTCCTTTTCTTTGGTTATGCGACTAGGAAAAGTGATCCACTAAGAGATGAATGTGATGTTGTTCTTTCGCTTGGCCCAACTGCTGACACACCGCCTGCCCGCGTTAAGTTAAGCTGGCCACTTGTAGCACAGACCAAAAGAGGAAGCTCTTTCTATTTAGAGAAAAGACTCCGCTTCCAGGCTTCTTCCCTACTTGCCTACTCTTTGCCTTAGGATTCATTATCAAAGGGGATTGCACCCTTCAAGCTAAGAGATTGATCCTAAGATCGCTGGAATACCCATCACGTTGATTGGCTTAACGTGCCAAAGCGCGCGCTATAGAAGTCTTTGGCATTGGATTTAGGGAACTTCCCCAACTAAGCTTAAACTTCCGGTAAGCCAACTTTTTTATTTATGTTTATGGCAATAGCCGACGATTGAGCAAGAGAACCCGGATCCGCAAGAGCGGATTCTTCGACAGCAGGAGCAGAAGATCCATCAACAGCGAGATATGAAATAGCCATTGGCGGCCCTTAAGCTAATAAATCAGTCTAACTACTACCCCCCTTTCTTTACGCCAGAGGTGGCTTCTTCCCAATTCACCTAGTTGCCACTTGTCCTTGTGGCGCGGAAGGCTTTTGCCGTGCTTTACTCTCAAGCAGAGAGCCCATTAAGGCGGAGAAAGATAGACCAAAGTCAACTTTTATCTAAGAAGGGCTCAGCAAGAGCATCTGTTGAGGCGTCAGCGAGCGATTCAGCAATGGCAGACTCCTCCGACTGCAAACTCTTCGATGGCGGATGCTTAGGCAAAAGCAGGAGATTCTACTACATCAACTATCCTGGCATCCGAGGAAGCGATAGCAGACTAACAAGCTGAAAAGTGATCCCGCTGTACCCGATCTCCCAGCACTGACATTGAGAGAAGAGTGGAACGGGACTAGCTTTATATTATAGGGGACTTTCCCTAGATACTTCTCAACTCATATCGGAGCAAGGTTTTCACAATCCTACTGAGACCGCGAAAAGCAATACCCTGGCAGACACCGATGTTGGGATTCTTTCTTCTCTTTTTCCTCGGCTTTGAGCCTTTCGCTAAGCATTATCCGTGAAATGAGTCATTGAACTAACTGTTCTCACTCCAAAAGAAAGCTCCTTGATTTATAATAAGATGTAATCCGCCAGAATAAATGGAATGTTTGCGTATCCAACCCGCTGGTTGGGTGCTCCGGCCCTTCCCTAATAGTCTCCCCCCACTAGTTCGCCGTTTGCTTGAAGTAGAGTCGGGCATTACCTTAGCAGCCTTATTTAAACTATGTGATAGTTGACATAATAGCTTTTCTTTTCTCTTGCCTACAAAGTGTTTGGCGGTATATCGTATATAAATAAGATCACGGTTTTAGGAGTGATCTTTTCTTTTCAAAAAACTCGAAATATCATAAGAGAACAGAAAGGTTTTGATTCGAGGTTTCTAGCCGTCTTCACTGACTGGAGCCCAAACCAAATAAAGCAATGGCGTCTGTTTACGTCAGGGTCCGAAGGAACGAAGTAACTCAACTGTAAGGAAAGGTTTACTTTTTCTTTTTCGAGAGGTGTAGTCTTTAACTTACTTTCTCTCCTTTTCCCCTGCAATACTCCTCAACCTATTTCCCAAACAGCAGTTCACGACTTCCGAGCCTTAGCAGTAAAAATTCCACACCCGCCTTCCTCGGCTTAGAAGTAATCGGATTGACTGTCCGTGGGTAGAGCCTCACAACCTCCTGTCGTTGAGTCTCGTTCTCTTTAGAAGAAGCCCTCCCTGTGAAAGCAATCTGATAATGACTTTGCCATAGGTCCCCAAAAAATAGCAAAATCTAATATAATAAAGTGAAAGAAAGAGAAGCGGGGTAGAGTAATTGGTTAACTCATCAGGCTCATGATCTGGAGAATGCAGGTTCAAATCCTGTCCCCGCCTTGTGAATGCTGACA
>JAJFZO010000225.1:0-5000 GCA_021397835.1 Moringa oleifera
CACTACGCATAAAAAATGCCGCAGTTTCGGATCTATCGTCCAGAGAACACGATGAAGTCCTTCTTATTGGACTACCCCACCTTTAGAAATCTACCATATGAATGCCAAAAGCGAGGACTTCACTGCGCTACACGACTTTTATGATCTATGGGTCAATGTGTTCCCAGAGCAATGGGCAGATTCCCTCCGTCCGGTCAAGCAACTCAAACAAGAACAACTCATATGAATCCGCTCTCGTCTCCTGTCTCTCTTCTAACTCAATAACTCAGAAACAAGGAAGGCATCTCCTTTAACTCAATTCAAGATCCACTGAGGAGGCGAGCGGAGTGAGAGGGCGCCCGGTTCACTAGGTTTGACCACTGCACACGTACTCAATCACAGGAGTTTGATCCTGGCTCAGAAGGAAGAGCTAGAGGAAATGTTGAATTTGCATTGGAGCAACAAAGAAAGAGGGCAAGCTAAGTCCCAATTGCTCTAGCCCATGACTCAGTTGGAATTTGACCGTTGAATAATTTCAATACAGAACAAGCTGAAGAGTCTAGCCCCGAGATAGTTGAATAGAAGGTCCAGCCCCTGTCAAGTCTCTCTCTGGGTACAGCAATTATGTTACCTTCATAGATGATTATTCTCGGTGTACCAGGTATGCTACGGCACAAATCTAAAGCGTTGAATCGGTTTAAGTAATTTAAAGCGGCAAGTGGAAAAGAAGTTTGAATGTAAGATCAAGGTCTTCAGATCTGATTCAGGAGGTGAATATGTCTCTACTGAGTTTAAGAGGTTTCTCTCATCTAATGAGATTATCCATTAACGATACTGTGCTTACACACCGCAACAAAATGGAGTGTCAGAAAGGAAAAAGAGGTTCAAATGCATGTACCACCTAAGTACTTATGGGCTTCAGCCAGCAGCAGCATATGTCCTCAACAGAAACTCCATCTGATACCTACTACCTATCTATTATATACGATGAATGTGCAGCTAGGAGAGTTCTTTACTTTCAGACTTCAGCTTGGCCTACTTGAACTAACAACCATAAAGCAGAGACAGAGAGAGGTTGGTCTTCCGCGGTAAATAAAAGTACATTTTACCCGGTCTATCCGAAAGAAATCCAATTGAGTCCACACCTTACTGTACTATGGGTACCGGCCCCCTGAAACAGTGTCTGGGTGGCTAAGATCCGCTGCTGTTAACCAACAAGTCGAACTGGAACTAGCGTCTCAAAAGGAAAGCCCACGCTTCGTGGCTCAAGGTGATCGATTGGACGTACGGGCACTAATTAGCCAACAGGTAGAGAGTTCCTGCTCTAAGAATATCTTACTAGCCTAGGGAAAGAACTAAGGTAAGGCTAAAACCTCTTAAAGATAGATGGCATAGGAAGGAAGAACCACTGATAGTATTTCCAGCTCCTTCTTTCCGATCGATATACAAGGAATTGGGATAGGAGGGGAGATCTAAAAGCCTTTAGTCATCCGCTCCCTTCCGCCCGGGTTCAGGGCTAAATAAAAGACTAGCCCGAGGCTTACGTAGTGAAAAAGGGAACTAGCTCATCCCCTCAACCTCTTCAATTGGAGCTAGCTATAGAGCACACTTTTCTATGCTTTCTTTACTTACTCTAGAGGTCGGGGTCCCTTCAAAAAGGGGCTTCGTAGCTGACGCCAAGCACAAGCTACTTATTTCGACTGATTCCTTTTCTATTATCAAATCTGGAGTTTGAACATGTGCTCACTCGACGGTATGGTGGATAAGAGGTAATCTTTGGCCAGCCTTCAGCCAAAGAGGCACAACAGCGCAGCGAAATGAGATGGAAGGGCTCGAAAGCAAGAAAAGGTTCCGAAGCCCTTTGACCCAGTGCTATCTATGTTAGAGGACTGGTTGAATGAAACCATATCTCATAGAGAATAACTCGTTCCAGTACCGCTACCACTTCGAGTGCGAGAAGGAAGGCTGATGAAGAAGAAAAGAACTCGACTTTGCCAAAGACATATGAGGCATACTCAGATGAGTCTTCGTGTCCAGAAGTCTATACTACCTCCTAAATAGGAATCATTTGGTTAAGCAGTAGATCCAGCTTATGACTCTATTAGATAGACGATGCTCAGATAATCCAGTTCTCTAACGTTAACTAAGAAGACTATAAGAGGAGAAGTCGACTCATGTACTCTATCTACGAAACCTGCCGTGCCTTTCTCGTTGGGGAACGGTTCCATTTTATGGATAAATTAGTAGCCGAGAGATCCTCCATATCACTAGGTTGTTTCAAGCTGTACGAGTTTTCACCTAGCGCCTCGTGTATGGGCAAAAAGAAACTTATGTTCAAAATTGAGGATTTAATGATCCACCCTATTCTCAAGAAGGTTGGAGCTTCCATCATAGGAAAACAGCAAGCAGAAGGAGACCCACATGAGAGGTTATTTGGATTCATTCAAAAGAAAAGGTCACCTACGAGGGGAATAGGGTTGCTCTATTTTATCTTAATGGATATTTACTTAGTGCTGTTAGATGAACTTATTTATTCCGCGATTCGTGAATATGAACTGCAATTTAATGAAGAATTAGAAAGGCTCAAACCGGATCCAGGCGATAGCCATGAGCTCTTGCTTAACAAGGCTTCTCGCTTGATCTTCGAATCACGTTTTCCCCGTCTTTTTTGTTACAGCTTCAAATCCCTTCCTATCAGAGATGGCAAAGTCGTAAAGTTGCCTTTTCTCGGTAAAATTGCTTGTGATAGGATTTTCTTTCATAGATGGGAATTCCATTTGAGCAAAGTCCCAAAACACCGTATTTTTTGCTTCTTTTTGATCGGATTAGAAAAGCTCTAACTAGACTCTTTCTTAGTGGGAAGACAGCACCGAATCCGACGGGCACAGAAGAAAGGGGAAGGTATGAATGAGTAATATAATCTCTTCCATTGAGGGATTGCACCTACAGTCAGAATGAGATCTCTTCTTTCAGGTAGGTATCATATATAAGAGAACGGCTGCTAATAGGCCTCCTTGAAGCCTTGCTTACTTTACCAGGGGCAGCTCAGTCGAACTGATAAGCCAAGTGATCGGTACAGTCCTCACCACTCCATTTGGAATCTCAGGCCAAGTGAGAAGGGAGGAAACTTCTTGAATCACTTGTTTTAGGCTCGGGAAATGAAAATCATTGGTCCGGTAAAGTCAAGCGAAGGCGGATCAAGAGATAGAGTTGGGAAACCTCCTCTACTCACTGCGAGCACAGGCTAGATCACTAAATCCATTCCTAGAAAAGCTTTCACGGGACGGGACTATTGATCTTGATTCAATCTCAAAGCGGTCATTCATTCCTATTGATTCAATCTCTAAGCCTTAATGGGAAGGCCATGAAGGCCTAGCTCAAAGAAAGGAAAGAGTAGAGAAGTCGTGAGCTACCTCTATTCTATTTGAAGTAACGGATTCACCTGCCTGCCTTAGACAGAGACGAAGCCTAGCGCTTCGCACCTTCACTTATGAACTAAAACCATCCCACAGATCAGATTTCAAACCTTACTTGAGACTCTTTCTCGCCTAACATCTCTCCGTGCCTTATGAACATTGATTTGCCCTCGAGTAGCTGAACTAGGGGAACTCAAAACTAGCTACTAGGAAAAAAGACGGGGAAAATGAAATGAGAGCAGGATTGAACTATATTATGTTATGCTATTCTCCTGCCCCCAATCCCTTGCTGATGTGATGTGTTTTACTTCGCACTGACGCCATTGTGTTTGCGTGAAGCTCGAGAGTCAACAAATGCAGGAATAGCTCCTCTGATGACTCAAGCAGAGTTGGTTTATGATTCCCTGGCCTAGGTAAGGGTAAGGGTGCTTTCGGCTTTCGATATAGGAAGCAAGCAACCTGTTTGAGTCGTAATAGCTCCTGCCCTGGGCTTTTTAGATAGTTCACTCTGCTTCGGGTCGGGCCGGCTTTCGAGTTGAAACTCCGCTCCTCGACTTAAGAGCTTTAATAGCTCGTCTTCGGAGGTTTCTGGCTTTTGAGTTCCCTTTCCCTGTTTGAGAGAGCTCCTTGACCTGGGCTCTCAACGCTTATAGGCTTGTGGTATAGTTCAGTTCGTACTCGTATCAAGCTGCGGTCTCCGCCCCTTTCGATTATTAGTAGGGGCTCGTGCCTTCGTTCCGTCGGTATAGGTATACTGTCACCGCCTCGAAGTCCCGTCAATTGAGTGCCGTCAGTCAGTGTTCTCAAATCCCAGACCCCCCTAGTCTCCGGCGAGTGGAGGACGAAGGACGTTTCCGCTTTTCTGCCAAAGGAGCTCGTGTAATTCTCAGAAGAATACACCCACTAGCAGACGTTTTTGCTAAGAAGTTCTTTTACCAACAGCGCTCGCTGACTGAAAAGCTTTACTAATAGGGGGGGACTGGACACCGATACCGCCAAGATGGCATCAAGGGCGATTAAGTATGGCTTGCTTGATAAGGGAAACAGAAGACATCCCTCAAAGCCCCATTAACGCAAAACAACTCGATCCCTACGTTTTTAAATTACCAGAAGCTCTTAGCTACTCAGCTATACTATAATAAAGGCTAAGGGGTATTACTTGACTGAAAGAGTACTCATATTATGGGAAGCTTCCCCTTTTAACATCTGACAACTATACAGGTCAACATCGACTTAAGAAGCACGAATACATATAGTAGCTACCTCGGGGGAGGGATGATAGTAGTGTTATTTAGTTTTATGAGGGTAGCTGCCTATTGCAGGAGTTCCTGACCTGAAGGGACACCAGCAAGCTGCTACTGAATGTAAACAAAGTAAAGGGGATGGAATCAACTCAATAGAATTAGGTATTTAATATGACTTCTGAAGTGACTAAACGAAGTTAAGGATTGATTCAATACCAAATCCCAGATCCCTATAGACAACTAATGGTAGGGGCCCCAACGCCCATCGTGAACTACGTTCATTGCTCGGGCAATGAAAGACCTTGTCTCTTTTGAAGGAAGACCTGTGCGCTTTCCCTTTGGCGGGCCTATAATCGCGAGT